>JAHLJT010002406.1:73604689-73999855 GCA_031308135.1 Acheta domesticus | reverse complement strand
TTCTATATTCCTCCATGCCCTGGAATTGATTGATTGATTGATTAAGTTTAGAGGCGCTTCAACTGCCAAGGTCATTGGCGCCCATGTCGAGTATTTAAAAAAGGGAATAGTTCAGTATGTGTTACAGATGGAGCCTACCCTCTAATTAAAATCATATACATAAGGAGAGACTTGAATTCTACATCGAGTATTCAAGTAGTAGGACAGAAAGAATATATAACAAACACGTAAATCATAGTAGAACTAAAAGTTGGCTGTACAGGGGCCAAAAAAAACAACCAAAAGTAAAACACTATTCTATTCTCTCAAATAAGATTATATATTCCGCTTTCCCTCAAGAAGCAAAAACTTTTGAGAGCGCGTAATCGTCATCCCCGCACCTCCCTAGCGAGTTGCCCAGGCCATGTCTTCGTCGGTTGCCTAAATATTTCCTGCAGTTCAGGAGGACTTGTTCCACAGACAGAGCCGTCCCGCATGAGTCACATACGGAGGAGTTTCTCTTCGAAGGAGAAACCGTGGGAAAAATGGCAGTGTCCAATTCGAAGACGAGTTAAAATTACTTCCTCACGCCTAGAGGAGCGAGATGAGGAACGCCAGGGAATTACAGAATTCTTTATATCCCACTTAGTTTAAAATTGGTATTGTGCACTCTGTTTGCCACGCTCTAAAAGAGATCGTTTCAAGTAAGCCTTAACATCGGACAATGGCACAGCAGGAACGTCGATACGAGTATTACGAGTAGCAGACTTCGCCGCCAGGTCGGCCAGCTCATTCCCTGTGATTCCCCATGGCCTGGAACCCAACTAAGAACCAGGTCATAGTTGCGGGACATGAGACTATGAATCAGGTTTTGAACTGATTTTGTCAGGTAGTCTGACGAAGCCGGGAGACAGCCTGAAGAGAACTGAGAGAATCAGAACAGAGAACTACTCGCTGCGCGTCGTTGACTCGATGTACATTAGGGCTTTGAGTATTGCATACATTCAGCTGTGAATGTACTGCACTGTGAATGAAGACGATATGATTTGGTGGCCCGATGCAATGAAACTACACGCCACTGCGTCATTGTGCGATGACCCGTCCGTGTACAAGAATAGATGATCCGGATAGGCTTCCTCATATCCTGAAACTGCTTCTGTAAACCAGAGGACTAGTATTTGTTTGGAAGATTGGAGAGTCTGAGGTCAATATTGGGGGAAGGAGTTTCCCAGGGGGAATCAGGTCATTTGGGGTTTCACAGGAGTGGGAAGATCGACATTAAGTCCCCCGCAAAAGATTTCGCAATCGAATGCCTGGGGGCTGGGGAGCGATGTTCGAAGAATATAAGAAGATTCATATTTTGGGCGAGTGATTATTCGGCGACAAGGATGATTAAGAGACCTGACACTTTAGCACCATAAGACGCTAATAGAATATCTCGCCTTATTTTTAAGGATGGCTCCCCAGCGTCAGCTAGAATGCACTCGATTCGGCTGGTGCGATACGCGCCTGTTGAGAGGCGAATACCTGCGTGGTGTGCTGTTGATAGGTCGAAGGGTGGAAGGAGCTGCAGAACCATACACTTCACTACCGTAATCCAATGCTGAGCGAATGAGTGCTCTGTATAACCGCAGTAGGGTAATGCGGTCGGCTCCCCATGAAGTGCCACTAAGCATTCGAAGAAGATTGAGGGGGAGACGCATCTGGTTTGCAATGTGCGGATATGAGAGCGCCACGTGAGGGACTTGTCCAAAAGTCAGCCCCGAAACCTGGCAGAGTCAGTGAATGGAAGCTGATTTCCTCCCAAGTACAGGATTGGATCGCTATGCAAATGGTATATTCTGCAGAAGTGCAGCCCAGTGCATTTAGTAGGTGAGAACTTGAAACCTGTCGACATGCTCCATTCATGCAGCTTGTTGAGCACCAGTTGGAGTTGCCTCTGGATCACACTTATGCTGCTGGATGAACAAAAAATGGCAAAATCATCTACAAACAGCGATGCTTCACAGGTTCCCTCACGACCGACGCTATACTATTGATGGCTATGGAAACAGAGTGACACTTAGTACCGAGCCTTGGGGGATGCCGTTTTCAAGGGGGTGACTGTTAGACATTTTGTCACCGATGCGAACTCTGAAAGATCTGTCCGATAAGAAATTTTGGAGGAATAAGGGAGCTTCCCCCTGAATCCCCACGAGTGCAAGGTTCGCAGAATGCCATACCTCCAAGTGGTGTCATATGCCTTTTCTATATCGAATAGTACGGCGACAAGGTTTTTCTCAGAACGAACGGGTTGAAATTTCCGTTGCAAAAGCGACGAGATGGTCAAGGGTAGACCGGTGTTTCCGAAACCGCACTGAATGTGCCAGTAGGTTTCTGCACTCCAAGGTCCAGACCAAGCGCTGGTTTACCATCCGTTCCAGCACTTTGCAAACGCAGCTGGTGAGAGAGAGAGGTCGGTAGCTCGATGACAGCGACCGATCCTTTCCCTCCTTCAGAGCTGGGATAACTATGGCTTCTCGCCATACAGCAGGGATGGTGTGCTCTTCCCAGATGCGATTATAAAGGCGGAGGAGAAATTTGCATCGCCACATCAGGAAGATGTTGTAACATTAGGTTGTGTATTTCATCAGGACCTGGGCAGTTCTTCTGGCCAATGCAAGAGCAGAGCGCAATTCCGATATGGAGAAAGGTGTGTTGTAATCTTCACACGCTCTGCAGAAGAAATCCAACGGACGGCTCTCCATCCTTTCTTTGATCAAAAGAAAGTCAGGAGCGTAGTTCGCCGAACTTGACATGGCTTCATAGTGCGCGGCGAGTTCCTCTACATCATATCTGGGATGTAATAATTTCTCCGTTTTTCAGGAGACCTGGCACCGTATTTGGTAAAGAGTGTCCTCTTATCTGTCGAATTTTTTCCATACCAGGCGTGGTGGCGTGTGACATTGAGAGACGAAACGTACGCTCTCCACGATGCATTTTTGCTCTCTAAGATAGTTCTTCTAGCCTTCGCCCTGCATCTTTTATACTCGATTAAGTTATCCACTGTTGGATAGTGTCTGAGGCGTGCCAGTGCCTTTTTTCGAGCACTGACCGCTCTCGAGCAGTTCTCATTCCACCACGGAACGAAAGGATGTCGCGGTTTAGCACTTGCCTTCGGAATTGCGATGGAAGCGGCAGCGAGTACAGCGCTATTAAAATGTTCTGTCATTTCATCCACATTTCCGAAGGGACCGTCTGATAGGTTAACATTATTCTGGAATGTCGACCAGTCAGCTCGTCGCACGATCCATTGAGGGGGCCGTGCACAACTACGGCGAAGATGAAAATGTGGACAATCGTGGGGTAATGTCGCTTCCATAAAGATCTTCTAATATGGTCCACCGATAGCAGTAGCAAGTGAGGAGCTGCAAAGGGCTACATCAATAGCCGTGCTAGAATTCGTAGCTACGGCAAATGAGTTGGTTCCCC
The DNA here is from genome assembly GCA_031308135.1 of Acheta domesticus. Lineage (NCBI taxonomy): Eukaryota > Metazoa > Arthropoda > Insecta > Orthoptera > Gryllidae > Acheta > Acheta domesticus. The sequence goes on along the minus strand of JAHLJT010002406.1, from coordinate 73,996,405 downwards.
AGTGTTGAGAATAGCCAAATTCATGGTGTTGATGACTGATTCCAAAATAGCACCTCTTTGACACGTACGAGAGGAACCCCAAAGAGGGCTGTGGGCGTTTACATCACCCACAACCAAGAAGGTGTGGGCAATTGGTTATTAGACTTAGAAGGTCATCAGCCGACACCGTTTGTCTTGGGGAATTAGACATTACATACGGTGAGTGAGAGGGACGGCAGATATACCCGCACACAAACTGTTTTGAAGGTCAGTGTGAACAGGGATTTCCGCAGAATGCAGCGAATCCTGGACCAAAGTAGTAACTCCGCCGTGAGCGCGAGGCCGTCATCGACATCAACCCTATAAGGAGTGAAACCGCGAAAGTGTATGGACCGTGATGGAGAAAGATGCGTTTCCTGTAAGCAGAAAATTGATGGTGTATAACGGGACAATAAGAGTTTTAATTCGTCCCCGTCGGAGAGAAAATCCGTTCAGATTCCAGGATAGGAGAGCCGTTGTTTAAAAAGTTAGAGGATTTCTTCTTTCTCCTTTTTTCGCCTCTGCGCCCGAAGGAGCGAGTGTCCACCCCGGCTGAAGTTTCCTCCGAGGCAGACTCATCCTGACCACTGCTCGACAGGCTGAGAGATCGCTCAGAGCGAGTTTCAGGAGTCGGGGTAGGTGGTCGGAGTTTGGAGGATCTATCGTTTTTCTTGTCCAGGCCAGCAGGCCGTGTGACATCAGCCTTCTTGCGCGGCTGAGAAGTGGATTCTTGTTCTGTCTTTGTCTTTGTTGTCTTCTTTGGTGGTGTCTTGAATTTTGTGGGGATTATTATTTTCCCACCTTGCAGAGGCGATGTCTCCTCAGGGAAGTCCACTGGGGATACCTGGCAACAAAAGTTCGCTACTGGGGGAGTAGCCGAGAGGACTGAATGCTCGTCGCTTTGACAGTGTTCGCTAGAGTGCTAGAAAAAGAACGCCTGAGATCCACAGGGTTCTTCACCAGGTATCGGCGTTTCGCTTCCGGAAAAGATACCTTCTCCGTCACCCTAATCCTTTGAATCTCCCTCTCTCTCAGATATGTGGGGCACTTGTTAGAGTTGGCCGCATGGTCTCCTCACAATTTACACACAGCGGGCTGGTGATGAACAAGGGTTGGGATCGTGCGCGGAATTACCGCACTTTGCGCAAGCAGGGCTTACGGCCATGCACCTTTGTTGTGTATGACCGAACCTTGACACTTAAAGCAGCGCAGGGGGTTCGGCACATACTGCCGCACGCGAAGGTTATAATAACCACAGCTAACATACTCTGGGAGAGAAGGGAGATTAAACGTCAGGATCAAGGTAGAAGTGGGGATCTCATTCCCATTCTCCTCCTCCTGATCCTGTACACCTCCGTTACACCGTAGCTCTTGAAAAAGGAAAGAAGTTCATCCTCGTTTTCAGTCGCAAAGTCTTCATGGTTGACCACTCCCTTACATAGGTTAAGTGTAGGGTGAGTGGTCACTTCCACTTGGAGGCCGGCAATCTGTTCAGTTTTTAAAATCTTTTCTATTTGTTCGTCGGTGCGTGCTTCAAAGAGAATTGTACCATTTCTTTGTCGCACGACCGCTTGAAGCTTTCCAAAACTCTCCTCAATTGCTCGCGCAAGGCGGACCGCACTAACACTTTTGAAAGTTTTTTCAGTTTCCGAGCAAGACATCAACAGAAACCGAGGCTTTCTTTGTTTATCTTCTTCCCGGAGGAAGAAGCTATTTAGATCAACTGTTCTGTCACATCTCCTCTTCCTTGCAGAAGAGGGCAGGGGGGTTGTTGAGTATCCATGAGATGGATATAAATTCATCTCCGTGCTCCCCACCCACCATGGAGTCCAACAAGGGGACACCCCACTGGGGTGCCAGGGCTGACACGAAGATATAGTAGGGGAATGTCACAGCGCTGCACCGCCGTGGATCCCCCCGCTCACCCTGGAGTTCAGTGCAAGACCTAGTCCGAGCCGATTGATCGGGAGTGGGTTAGCTCCCGACCGCCCGTCTAGAAGAGTCCGAGGCCAAAGCGAGTGTATTGACACCTACAAGAATGTTCCCCAAAAATACGTAGACGTACCCCTTAGTGCAAGCCAAAAAAACATAGCACCAGGACTAGTTGGGAAACAAACAGGTCTCTCAACTGCCAGGACACACATTCCCTCCGACACGGGTCGCCATGCACGGCAAACACATGGGTGGGCGTTCAGCATACAGAGAAGGCCAGTGAGGAAGAAAAAGGAGTGAAAAGAATATACGTGACATGAAATGAAAAGCAAGACGATGAAAAAAATGGAGAAAGGAACACTTGAGAGCCTTCTCTGCATCCCCCCGTCAGGACGTGGACCACCCACCTCGACGGGTGCCCTGGAATTAATTATCTTCGACTTTAAGAATCATATCCTAAGGATTCTAATATGCCAGAGAGGCAATTATAGTACTAATAGCCTTCACCACTGTAGATGCCTTAAAACATCTGAAAGCAGGATTTTTCTACATCCCCCCTGAATGTTCTAGATGGATCTAGATGGCTAGAATCATGGCCAATTCATTTGCCTCAAGGAGAGGAATCAAAAGAGCCATTGATAACATCTGTAAGTGCCTTAAACTCCCTAAAAACGTTTTTAGATCGGGCCTGTCCAAAAGTGTGCTCCGGTGCAATTTTGCTCCGCCCGTGCTCCATGCAGGCGCGCCAGCGCAAATTAGTCACCAGGGGAGGGGGGCATCCCTTCAGTCCGTGCGACAAGGAGACCTCAAGGACATAACAGTTGTCGATATTTTTTGAGCCATCGAGGATGCTTTGGAAGAAGTGGGTTTACCGTGGGAACGGCTGTGTTCTGTAACAACTGACGGTGCACTGTCTATGTGTGGAGTGCACATTGGATTTGTTACGTTAGTAAAAAACAAAAATGTTGGAGTTTGGCAAAGAACTCATTAGCTGCGTGCATTGTATTATACACCAGGAAGCACTTTGTGCAAAACAGCGAATATTGGCAATGTTGCTAAAGACGTTATCCGCATTGTAAATTTTCTCCGTGCTCATAGTCTTAACCACCGTCAATTCAAAGAATTATTGACAGACATAAACGCTGAATTTTTTGATATTCCGTATCATTGTGCAGTGAGATGGTTGAGTCGTGGAGCTGTTTTAAAGAGATTTTTGCATTAAAGGGGGCAATACAATTGTTTTTGGATTTTAAAGAAACCTGATGAATGTAAACTGCTAGCCGACCCAAAGAGGGTGGCAGCATTAGGGTCTCTTGCTGACATTACCTGCCATCTAAATGACCTTAATATATTAATGCAAGGCAAGAACTGTCTCATTACATATTTATTTGATAAAAATAAAGCCTTTGAATTAAAGCTTTCCCTGTGGGAAGGTCAATTAAGGAATAGGAATGCAGCACACTTTTTATGTCTTCAGACTGTGGAAGAAGGTTTCGATGAATATGTCACTGTTATTCAAGATTTGAAAGAAAACTTTTCTGACCGCTTCAAGAACTTAAGAGAACAAGAACAGTTGTTTATATTGTTTGCGACACCATTTTCGATTTCGGCAGAGACTGTTCCGGAACATTTGCAATTGGAGTTGATTGACTTGCATGTCACACGAGACAGAAAGATAAATTTTGGACGGTGAACTCTTTGCTAGAGTTTTATGAAAATTTTCCACAACAAGAGTTCCCAAAACTGCATATGCAAGCAGCGAAAGTAATTTCTATGTTTGGATCCACGTATGTATGTGAGAGCTTCTTTTCTGTTATGCAGTAACCAAATCGAAGTTTTGAGGATGTTTGAGCGACGAGAGTTTTCGCAATTCCTTGCGTTTGATGGCAACAAGGAATGTTGTGCCCCATCATCGAGCGAATTGTAAACAATAAAAAAAGCAAATAAAATTGTTACTATTAAATTGCTTTTGATTGCTTTAACTAAACCTACTTATCCAGGAAATCCCGTTTTCCTCAATTATATGTTTCAAACTAGAAAATAAAAAAAGAACTTATTCCGTGGAATAAAATTAAATAAAATCCCCTTTGATTTTACATGAACTGCATTAAAACATTGTCGCATTTCATCCGATTGAAACGATCCAGTAAATGACTCGCTCGGCGAGGAAAGTTGCACTGTAGGGCTGAGTAACTGGCAGTCGGGGACGGCCGTCGGGCTGTGCGGAAACAGCCGAACTGAAGTGCGCTTCGTCGTCAGTCGGAGCGAACTTGGTGCTCCGGAGCGCAGGCGGAGCAGAAATCGTGGACAGGCCTGTTTAGATGCTACCCCTCCCCTTATTTTTTTAAAATAATTTTTAGAATGTTATTATAGGATCTGGTCAATTCCCCACCGAGAGACCAAAAAACATTGAGTGATGCCTCGTTTGCCTTGACTGGTGGACCGGAAGAGTCTAAGTGTCTGTCTCAGTGACACAAATGAATGGATGAATGTTACTTGAGTATACTACGTAAGGATTAAAGGATTTTAAAAAGTCTAACAATGCCAGTAATTCTCAAAATAAAACTCCTAGCTGTAAAGCAATTTGGAAAAAGATGTCAAATTTTCCTCACCTTTTTCTTCTGCTGTCTTTGAGGACGATCGGAAGGTGGTGACACAACAGGAGGTTCTTTTTAACAGGTCGCCTCCTACTTCGTTTGGAGGCTCCAAATTAACACCAGCATCAGCAATCCAATCAGAATATTCAGAGCTTTCTGAATCACTGCTGGAGCTACTAGAACCTAAATCTTCCTCACGAGCAGTTGAATCATCATTATTTCTATCACTTGCTGATGATACACTTCCCATGATTTCAAAATGTTCATGATTCTAACATAAGAAATCAAACATAGTTTAAAAAATGCAATAGGTACTGTTTCATGTGTTTGTTCTTCAATATATAATTTAAAATAAATTAAAATTTCACTTTAACAGCATTTTGCTCACCTCAAATTCACTCTCAACAGCATTTTGCTCCTGCGCAGCACGTGTACGATAATTATGTTGAAGCTGATTTCGATTCCGATTATGTCTTCGTGTCTGTGCTCCAGTTCTGGTAGTCGATGGTGGGTGCTGGAGGAGGAGTAACAGGACGGCGATGTTGCTCACGACGATACATCGTCAATTCTTCATTAGATATGGAATCTCTTTAACAACCAATAAGATAGAAGAGAACATATAAGTTTCAAATTTTAAAATGGAATGTCCACAAGGATTTGCACCCCAACTTAACTTTTTTACCATGCTATAAATATACCTCAAACCAACTGTTAAAAAATGTTTTTATATTAGCACTTAGCCTCTGCAAACAGTAATATTACATTTCTCAAGTCTATAGTAAAACTGCGGCAAATGTAATATTATGTTTTCAACACTTTTCATGTTCTTGCCAAGTCTAGAACACATAAATACATTTTTTGCATCCCACTGATGCATTTTGTGCCTCTCCTTGTTCGTTTGGAGGCCACTAGATAAGACTACCTAATTTGCAAGGGTAAATTAATTAATTTCTTATAACTTCTGTGTGTTGTGTTAGGCCCACATGAAGCAATTGATTTGGGTCTTTGCTTCCAAACTTTCTGAAGATTTCATTCATAAACAGTGGATTAAGCTGAAAAATGTATTGAGTCAGGGAAAATGTTAACTTCGCGTTTTTTCTTCCAGTAGAAATACTATTTCCCTCCCTCCATCCAACAATGAGTACATTGTTGCATCGTCAAAGACTACCATCAATAGATGGCAGGGTCTCCTGGACACTCGCTATGCTTCAGTTAATACGCTTCACTATACTTCCGTTAATATGCCTTTGCTTTCCGATGTAAATTTTGTCAGATTTCTATTTGATTTTGTAATATTGTTTATTAGGTATTTAACACTGCACATTAAAGTCTATTATAATCCTTCTTGATTATATGTATTTAAACACATTACACTGTACTCAGTTTCAAAGAAAAAATCATTTATTTACACCATTTTCCCTAGGGTCCCATGAAAAGTGTAGAGGGGTTTTACTGTATATCACTTTTCACATAACCATTCCTCATAACATTTACATTTTTCTCTCTTTCCTGGTTTTTTAAAATTTCTATTACTTTTTTAATCAGTGTATTAAATGAATTTTCTTGAAGTGAAAATAGAGAAAATGTCTAAAAAAATATACCTCATTAAAAATCTATCTGAGATTAAAAATCTATCTATTTTCTGGCTAGGGAATAAATAGTGGGATTGATGACCAACAATCTTTTCAATCCCATAAACACGCACTCTGGCAAAAAGCCTTACTCACTCAGAAAATCAGGGAAATTAGAGGTCAAAGAATGCATTACAAAATATAAATTGTTCAATTGTTCATATCTAACACCAAAATTAAATCACCTACACTTTCATTAAAGCTGCATGAAGACTTCCTGGATCTGCAGGTCTTGTAAGCATTCGTTGCTTCCATATGTAGCTAGAATCACGCTGCCAATTCCCACTTGATTGTCTTACACCTTCCACATCACCAGTGCGTCGCATTCCAACCCGATGTGCTAGAACATGAAATAGCAGTGTTCATAATCATGATCATCATCACATTAATAAATCTCCTCTACATATAATACGCTAAGGGAACATTCTCTTTTATAAAAACCCATGGACACAAAACACTAACAGGGTGTCTAGCAAAAAGGGACGTAAAATTCCCTGACTGTGATTGATTTTCCCTGGCTGTTTTTTGACTTTCATACCTCACAAAAATAAATTTTATCTAACAATCAAGTTTGAAGATAATTTTTTTAATTATTTATTTTCAATTGATCAGAGAATTTGTCAAAAAGATTACAAAAATTACAAACTACAATTGCTCATATACAAACAAGTACTGATCATATTATTACATCTCTACATGTGAATGTAATAAAACTATATTCACACAGACTAGATTTACCACAACTAAAATAACAAAAATAGGAACACAGAGAAGATGCTAATTTTTAGAATGTTCACAATTGGTGGTAACATAAAAATAAACAAAAAAGAATGAAATAATATTGAGAAAAAAGAGAATCATAATAAATATTAATTCATAGTAAGAAATCGTTGTAGCTTGAAAAGCTTACTCTTCGCATCATTGCTGAATGCGCATCATCTGACAAAATAAAAATTTAAATTAAACTTATTAGCAGCTAACAATCTGTTAATAGGGTTGTTTAGCTGAGTACGAATGCTTATAAAACTTCTGTGCAAAATGTGTGGGTTTTCTGTTATTGAAGTTGGGAACTTTAAAACACAACAGATTCATCAAAAAGTAACAATCAACAGTACCACTTGAAGTTTTTGCAAAAACATAGTTTCAAAATAATCTCTATAAGATTTTCAATGATGATATATTCAAACATGAAGCTATGATACTATAGTCGAGGATTTTAAAAGGATTCTGAACACCCTGCAAGGTATGCAGCAAGTCTAAAATACGTGTGTTGGACTGTTTCAACTCTAGAGATACTGTTCGTGAAACAAGGTGACCAAACTACAAAAGAGTACATAAATACTGATCTAATCAAAATCAAATAAAGTGATATCAATATTTGTAATGAGTGCAATTCGTAGCATGTACGCTTAATAAGCGTAGCATTTGATTGGCCTTATTAACTGTAATATGAAGATGATCTTAAAGACATTTTGGTGTCAAAAACAATACCAAGATCCTGTATAGTTGACACTTTTTCAATAATAATAATAATAATAATAATGTTATAGTGTAATCACCTTCGATCAAGGTTCTAGCTCTAGAGAAAGTAACTGTTTTACATTCAGAAGGATTTAAATTAAGATTGGTTATTTGTGCACCATTTGACAAATTTATTTAGAGATTCCTGTAACACAATTTTATCTTGCGGAGATTTAATGATCTTGAACATTTTTGGGTCATCAGCAAAAATAAGAAATTAAACACCTCTTATAATATTACTAACATCATTAATAAACAATTAAAAAGAATAGAAGACCCAGGTGGGAACCTTGGGGTACTCCAGATAAAACATCTATGGGTTCAGGAAGTAGCATTTCTAACTCACACATACTGTACACGACTCAACAAATAATGTTCAAACCATTGAAGTAGAGAGCTACTGACAAGCAAATTACAGAGAAGAATGGAATAATTCACTGAATCAAAGGCCTTGCTAAGTCTGTATAAATACTACTGACTTGAAAATTATCCTCCACTCCATTGAGAGTAATATATGAGATTGGCCTCTTTATTCCTTCCACTAAGAAAACAAAACTGTCTCTCTGACAGGTATGGACAGATCAAGTAATTCAGTTTATCAACAATTATTGATTCCAATAATTTAGGAATTACATTCAAAATTGCAATTGGTCTATAATTAGAAATACAACTCTTATCACCAGATTTGACGATTGGAACAATGTATAAGGATTTCCACTCCATTGGAAATAGACCTTTAAACAATGATTATCAAATAGAATCTTAAGCAATTGGGCGGAGACAAATTTACAATTTTTTAGCAAAATTGTAGGGATTCCATCAGGACGCATTTTCCCTTGCATGTCAAGCTTTTCAATTTTTTTAAATACATCAGAAACACTAAGATCAATGGAGTTCAAAACATAAGGAGACTTATCAGAAAGATTTATATCCTCTTTCTGACTTGAGTGGTGAATATAAAAGGTGGGGAAATAACTTGCAAATCCATTTACAATAGACCGAGTATTTGCATAGACACTCAAACCCATCCTCATCGAGTTAGGCAAACCTCTGCTAGTCTTCTTAGAATTAAAGTATTTCCAGAAGTTCCTCTTATCGGTACTGATATGTTGTGCAAGATCCTCATTAAACCTCGAAAAGTCAACGTTTGCTTGGCTTTTACATTTACATCTTAGATTGGAAAACAAACAAAGTATAAAGTGGTGAGTCAAACATTTTGTAGTATTTATGTGCTTCCTTCTTCCTAAAAATTAAGTATTTTAGTTCCTAACTATACTAATGGGGAAACTTTGATTTTTCAAGATCTCTTTAGGAACAAGGAGATCAATTTTATAAATAAGTTTTTAAAAATAATGTTTTAAATAATTTCAACTTTACATCATTTCTAAAGGGTTAATTTCCAACCATATAACAAAGCTCGAATGTAAGAAATTAACAAGGAAATATGAAATAATATATAAATTCTAACTTACATTTATATCGATTGCTAGACACAGTAATCATTTCTAACTTTTACAAATGAAATAAACCATAATCCGGGATCAAATTTTCTTGAAGTAAAGAAGTGTGTTTGTTAGATCTGAGTTAAATTTATTACTTTCCTTCAAACTATTTCCTTTCATAAGTATATTATCTTCACCATACAACATCAGCTAGGAAGATAATTACAACATATAGAAGCTCTACACAGCTCTCATAAAAACATGCATTTGCATGGAGACCCTGTCTCTATTCATTACTACTTAGAACATTAGATATTCTTTTAAAGCGAATGGCAAAACTGCATAAGATGGTAATGGCAATGTCGCTTAAGATGGTAATACCAAATTTTCATTTTTTTGAAATATTGAACATGACATTATTTGAATATCTGTTTTTGATGAACATATTTCATTTAAGGAAGAAAAGGAAAGGAAAAAAAGAAAAAAAGAAGAAAAAAAGAAAAGAAAAGAAAAGAGGGAAAAAAAAGAAAAGGAAAAAAGATTGTGATTTTTGAAAAATCAGAGATTTCAATGAACTTGAGATCTGCACCATTCTCTTAGGCGTCCATTATGCTATCTGACAACAAAATTCAATAAAAAAAGGCCTTTTTTTTTTTTGTGGAAATTTTGAAGATGTGTGCTTTATGTAATGTACCCCCAAAAGTTAAATATCGGTTTCAAATTCCAGGGGCTACAACATCAGCTAGATGCATTGAGAAATATCAACTTTGGAAAAAATGAGCTGAACAGTTTAGGTGCTAGTGTTGCCCACAGATGGACACACAGATGCTTTGCCATCAATTGTTTTTTTGATACCAAGGACACACAAATCATGAATTCTGAATACAGTTTAGTTTAGTTTAGTTTAGTTAATGCCTTATTTTACGTGTGCGAGACTCGGGCCATCAGGCCCGCTCTTCCGCTCTGACCACGCAAATTTCTACTACGCTCCTTTCACCACCTAGCGGAGAAAGAAGGTATTATCTCGGGCGACGAAACAGGCAATTTGAATTTAGCTCAGAGGCGTCATTTAGGCTTGAGGATCTTTTACATGCAAGTATATCTACTAACATGGGACAGACGGCTTTACTTCCCCTCCGAAGGAAGACGTACGAAGGATTTTTTCGCCCTTAAAAATCCACGGCTTCGATCGGGTTTGAACCCGCAAACTTGGGTATGACAGTCCGGTACGCTAACCATTACACCATCGAATCTGCATTGAATACACATCTTGTTAGAGGAAGTAATTTACTACATATAGGGACAAAATATAATGACTTTTTCATTACCAGGGTTCAGCAATAACAAATTCTATCTAAGAAACACACTGAATTCTTTCCCTCAAATACCTGTCAAGCCATTTCATAGAAATACCATGTTATTCAAGATCAGTAAATTTATCAAAAGCAAATTAAAATCAGTTCTATCAAAAGCTTTAGAAAAATCAGGGTATAGTACATCAACTTAATATAATCTTCTCCAATAATTGTTTGATCTCATTAGAAAACAAGTGCAGTTTGAGGGCAGTAGGTCTATCTGCCTAGAAACCATGCTATTATTTAATGATAATTTTATCCAGTTGAGGCTATATGTACTAATAAAAAATTATCCATATTATGTTTATACATTTGAGAATTTTGTAATTAACGTTCAAACAAAGCAATATATGCCCTTAAATCAATATTTTCAGGGATTAGTTTTATTTCGTACGGACTTTATTTTTTCAAATTTTCATTTCCATGGTGGCCAAATGTCCTAATTATAATGATGATGCTGATAATAATAATAATAATAAGCCTAAATGTTTTTAACAAGCATTTACACTCACCAGATCTTGGAGAAGTGGCCATGACGTGGTGCAGCAGCCTGATCTGCAGGACCATTCTGTCTATTAGCAAGAGCTGCAATCATCTGGTCAATATGAGAACGAGGTTCTGGTAAACCTTCTATAACTTCTTGCTGACCTATAAAGACATAACGTAAAATTAATCATGGTACAGGTTTTCCGGAGCTTTTTTACTGGCTTCCATGGAATTAATTGAATATTTTCCACAAAATTGAAGGGCTCAGTAGAACAAGGGCTTTTCCAAAATCTTTTGTGAAATTGATTTTTTTGCCATTAAATATAACTTCAAATATTATTCTTTTAGTGTAATATGTGATTTAAATCCAGCATGGACTTACATGCATGTGTACTGTGTTTAAAAAAATTCTGTATATCAGCTTCACAGAAACTTCTTTCAAACAAGGGGCTATCCCATACAGGTTTTAATGTTTTTTGACTTTAAATAAATCCAAACTTGTCTCATTAGTTAGTAGCTCTGTTAACTAGCAAATAGAAATAAAGTTTTTTTATGATCACAGTATATCAAATGACCACCTCTAATGTTGTTACAGTGTGTCTATGGAGGTTATGGTTTTTTAATTTAAGTTCTAGTAAAACCTTGTGTTTCTTAAACATCAATAGTCTATTGATAATTATCGATAGTTGAAACTATCATTGGCTATTGATATTGTGGCTGATAGTTTTAAGTCTACAGTTTTTATACAGACAATAACTTTTTAATAATAGACTGAGAGCATGCAAAACTGACGTAAGTAAATAAAACAATGGGATAAAATCAATTGCTAAAAAAAAGAAGTTGCGAATGTACCTTAGATTTGGATACAAGTTTAAAAGGTGAAGACAAATGTCAGAAACATTGAATTACTGCACTTAGTGTGACAGCAGTGAGTGCAGCAACACTTCACCATTAAGATGAAGCAGGAAAGAAACATCAACAACAGTCAGCCTTTGCTTTCAACCAGAAGAATGGCAGAATGGCAATGAAGACCAACAAGGGCAATTTCCAAGTAGCAAATCCATGGTTTAGTACTGGTCTGATATCTGCACTAAACCAAAGCAGGACAATAAAGGAGTATACTGGCAGCAGGAGGAAAGAGAAGCTTATTGCAACATTGATGTCTCCCTTTGAAATTTCCCTTGGTAATATCATAAAGGCAGTCCAAAGGACACAAAACTGGAAGTTGCCAGGACCAGGTGGTATCCAAAATGTATGGTGGAAATACTTCACTGCCATGCATGCACATATAACTCAACTATTCAATGAATCCTAGCATTGTCCAACATTTTGCTAATAATTTGTCCACATCTGTACACAATCGATCAAAGACTGGTAAGTTTCTAGAGGATCTGCACGTAAGAATGGAAAAGTCATTTGCAGATTAAGAAGGGGACCTGCTGTTACATGACTAAAAGACATTGTAATTCAAGGTGGAATCTTTCAAGGGGACTTCCTAAGCCTGTTACGGTTATGTACAGCACTCATTCCTTTGAGCAGAATGTTCAGACAATCAGGATATGGAATCTAGTGAAGAAAACCCCTGATGTTCAAACCTCATACTAGCTCTATTTGGTAATCTCAAACTACTTGCCTCTAATTAAAACCACTTACAAACCGACTTCACAGTTGTCAAGAGTTTCAGCGATGCAGTTTGTACAAAGTTTGGAATAGACGAATGTGCTGCCTTACATGTCCGTGGAGAAGAGCAAAACAGGTAAAAAAATATGCAAATATCTAGTGACATGATTATTAAAAATCTTGGCACTGATGACTCCTACAAATATCTGGAAATTCTACAGTTGTAGGGAATATATGAATCTGACATTAGAAACAAGATTGTGAACAACATGCTAATCAGAGTAAATAAAGCCAGCAAAATGTAGCTAAATTCAAGAAGTAAAATATCTGCTATTAATATGTGGGATATTCCCATTGCAATTTATACATTTGGTGTTATAAAAATGGACAGAAATATCCTTACAAACTTTTGATAGGAAAATAAGAATTACACTTACAAGGCATCAACTTCATCACCCTCAGAGTTCAGTGAACAGGCTGTACTTACCTCCAGGCAGGACAGGAAGAGGAATCCTTAACTTGGAGACACAATGCCAACAGCAAGAAGAAAAGCTACATCAGTACTTTCTGTCCATTAACTTGTCTGTTCACAAAGCTATCTGTGATCAGGATAAAAAGATGACCCCATTATGTCTGGTACAACTAAGCAAAGATTTTAAGTACTTGAAGCTTCAAGACAGCATGAATGCCTGGCAAAGAAAAGAACTTCATGGTAGATTTTTTGCAACTTGAACTTTGGAGAGCATTGACAAGAAAAGTTTAGTGGAGTGGCTTCAAACTGGGATCTTCTTCACTGAGACTGAAGGATTTCTTTTCTCCATTCATGACCAAGTTGTTAAAACCAGAACATACAAAAAAATTAATTATGGGTCAGAAAATTGACAGCCGATGTCACCAATGTAAATCTACCAACAAGTCAATATGGCATATTTGCTGTGGATGCCCTGCATTGGTTTAAATAGAATATCTTAAGAGAGAGAACTGCATCACCAAAGTAATTCACCAGGCTCTTGCCAAGAGATACAATACCACAAAATGAGCAACTTCATTGCAAGTGAAAACCACAGCAAGTAATCAACAATGATCAAGCTCAAATTCTATGGGATAGTGCAATCATCACTCACCAAACAGTGAAAGGAAATAGGCCAGACATTGCTCTGGTTAATAAAATATCGAATTCCATATACATCATAGATGCTGCGGTCCCTGCAGATGACAGGCTTGCAACAATTGCTGCTGAGAAGAGGAAATACCAACCATTGGCTGTTGAATTGAAGGACATATATGGATTGCACATAGTGGAAATGCTTCCAGTGGTGTTAGCAAATGAATTGGTCACCAAGGAGCGGCAAGAGACTACACAGAAATTAAAGGTAACGGAGAAGAATTTGCAGACCATTCAGAAAGCTGCATTATTGGGAATAGCAAATATATATCATAAATTCTTAAGCCTGAATTGACAGAATAAACCAATCATGTTCTTGTTCACTTTACTTGCAAACCACTGTTGCCTTGGGTGAATTTGAGAACTCTTGGCATTGATGTCAATTCAGAGAAAAAGGAAAATAATAATAATAATTATAATAATAACAACAACAAATAATCCTTAGCGACCCAGTTGTTAAATGATAACAGGGAACAAAGCTTTGGTCTTAGATGTTTTATTCCATAATAACATTTTGTGGATCAAGTGTCCACATCCTCAGGATTTTAAAAGTATATTAACATATATATAATAACCAATAATTAGATAACATGCACTAACAAAAATTAAGTGATAATTTGTGTGTGGCACATGACATGCAGTGTGGTGCAATGATCTAACAACTCTGAAAACCTGGGATACAAAGCAAGAGGAAACAACTGAATTCTTATACCAACTCTAAAAAGGTGAAACTATTTATATGTTGATGTTTATATGTTGTTAATGACATGTATGAAATATTTACATAAAGCCAACTTATTTATAAAAAGAATATGCATTAGTCAAACAACTGTAAGACTCAATATAAATCAAAATTGGAGCTGTAAACAAAGACATTCACAAGCATAGTGGTATCATTTGCTCAGGCATTTCCTAACTCCCCACAAAATGGCCAGAGCATTCCCACAATAACTTCCAACGAGCTGGTACCTAGAGGACGGTTAGGGTAAGTTTTAAAATTTCAGTTGCCCTCTTTCCTCCCAGCAAACCCCAGATGGCAGGCCCCTGGCAGAGGTTCATAAATTTAACCCTAAGAAATCTAACAATCTTATCAAATGAGATTACTGAACAAAAAATAGTTCTGTGCAACTTAAGGTAAATGTTAAAAGGAGTATGCATTCTGTTTTTCACTAATTTCAACTTCCCTAAACTCCAGTTCTCTTGGTAAACTGATTTTCTGAAAATGTTTAACTTGTTGCTCTCAATACACACATAACTACATTTTTTTTTTTTTTTAATGGGTTACATTAACACTGTTCAAGATGACAAAGTACATGATGAAGAAAGAAATAGTGAAAAATAGTTTTAACTCAACTAAAACACAGAAATCTAATTAATATTGATATCAGAAGGTCTTTAGTTTTCTTAAGTACAGTTGACTCCGGTTATAGTGAACTCGGATATTGTGAACTCTCTGTTATTGTGAACTTAAGTCACTGGTCCTGTTTCACTTACGTTACAAATAAGCATAAGAAGATTGATATGGTTATAGTGAAACTTAACCTCAGCTATAGTGAACACAGGTAATACAATGTCCTGGAAATTAATTCCCACCTGGAAAAGAATATATCGCCTCCATGCCACAAATTCCACCACAGGCAGCATTGCAGCTGGAAAAAAATATCGGCCAAAGGTCATAAACGAAGAAGGCCATGTCCTGCGTGAGCTACAACTGGTGGTATTGATGCACGATCACTTGCTTTAGTTTCAATCTTGGTGTCATTTGATATTCCGTGGGATAAAGAGTGTTAAGCGCTACATAGGTGACAGGAAGCATGGAACTGACACAGCCTGGTGATATTCACTGTGTCACATGGAAAAGCAATCTGTTCCCACTTGCACCTGGGAAGTACTGAAGCATCTCGTATTTTTTTTAAATGAGTTAAAGGATCTTTGGAGTGGAACAATGTTTCAAAGGTGAAAGAGGCATTGAAGGGTGTCAAGACTGTATTACAACTCTTAGACACAGAGCAATACAAAATCAAATATGGAGATAGCATAAACTCTGGAGAAGGATCTGGAGAAATTACTACTGAAAAACAATTGAAACACACAATTCAAAATAACTAATTTTTTTTAAGGACAAATAAAGATATTGAAATTTTCAGTTCGTTCTTTTAATGTATTTTCCTGCATCTCTATATTAATAAAATCAATTGTTATGGAGAAATTCAATTTAATTTTGACATCGTCGGATGTAGTGAACCAAAAATGTTAATCCTGAGAAGAACACTGTAATTGGAGTCAACTGTATAAGTTTAAATTCAAATAATTTGAAGACCTCTCAAAAATGATAGCCTGATGAAATTCACCTTCATTAAATAAAGTAAGTAAATTATGTAAATTGCATATTTACCTCCAGCACCTACAATGATATTTGGTATTAGTTGTTCACCTTGGCAATTTTCTCTGCCTGGAACTAGTCTTTGTAAGTATGGAGGGTAAGGATTGCCATCTATGTCCACCAGAAACGGAGGTGGCATAAGGTGAGGAGCTGTTTGTGTTTGTTCATCAAGAACTTGATGATTTGCATCTCGAATAAGCGGTCTGTAATCTGTGTGAAAGAACAGTTCACTAGGAAGCTAGAAAAAGAAGTTGCAATTATGAATTAATATAATGTGCCAATTATTATTGTTATTAATTATAAGTAAAGATAACTTTACAATGAAACCAAAAAGGAAAGAAAAAAAATATCATAATTCCAACAACAATCACTAACCTTTCCAAAATGTTCAGAACCTGAACCAAACCCAAAAATGAGAATATGACCATGAGAGTCGGATGCAGCCATCATTGTTCCATCTGGTGACCATTTTGCATCAAAAACTGCACCATGACCTTGACCCTCAATTGTGTTTGGATAAGAAGTGATCATTGTACCAGAAATAATATCCCAGATGATGATTAGTCCATCATGGCCAGCACTCAGAAGAATATGAGGATCAAAAGGATGTGCTTCAACTACGAAAACTTCATCTTTGTGGCCTCTCAGCACTTGAAGTAGTTCTCCTGAAACATAATGTCCAACTTTTATATTGCACTTTTCTTGTTTGGATTAAAAATTATTTTCATTACCACCATTAAAATAGAGATTAAACAGATTGGTTTCATGTAATGAAAAACTTCAAAGATGAAATTTCATACAGCAGGGGTACACAATAAACAAAAAATATTCAATCTACATCTTATGTAAGTTCATAAGTAAAATTATAGAAGTGGACCACGCTTTCCTGTTACAGTTTCTGGGAGAGGGAAGGAGGGAGAGGGTGTCAAGTCAGGATTGTACACAGACGCCCACATGCCCAGTTGGCAGATGTGGCAGTATGCACTCCTTCCCGCTAAGCTGCTGCCTGGAGCCTGCCAATGATGTAGACCTTAAGAGTTCTAAGCCAGTGCCCTTATATTCCTGGCCTTACTGTTTCTCCATGTTGCAGCTTGACTGCCCTTTCACCTAACATCACTTTTCGCACACTGCACTCTGGCACCAAGAGCATTGACAGTGCATAGCTCACACATGCCACTGCACTACACTCGAACACATCCTAAATTTCATGTTCTGTTTCTTAGCTTTTCAGGTCAATGCAATGTGGTGTATGTACTTGGTTTTATTGCTTTGATGAAATAGGTTGAAATGACAACAAATTCATTTTTTGTGGAAATCATTCCTCATGTGATGTATCACTTCTCATTACCCTTACCTTCCCATAAGACCTAACTCATCTGTTTGTTTTAGTTCAATTCACTATACATTACATAAAAATGTTCAACGGAGTAAAAAAGTCTGACTAAGGAAATCAACCAAAAATGTGTATCTTACCTGTCAAAGAGTTCCATACTTTTAGGGAATGGTCATTTACAGCTGTAATAATCCACGAGTCACTTTGATCCCAACAAACCATAGACACCTTCCACTTAAATTTTGGATCTTCATCTTTGTCAATAACACTGCAAATATTTATACATTTACATTATTTCCTTAAAAAAAAAACAAAAAAAACAACAACATAATATCCAATGTTTATATGATACTCACCCTGGGAGTTTTGTATTCATGATCAAGGTCATTGACTTCCATTGTTGACATTCAAAATGCCATACAAGAGCAGTGCCATCCTTACTACCAGAAACAAAACTAGTTTTTCTATTGGCCCATTGTATGCTATCCACTCGATCAGAATGTGCTTCACTTTCCAGTACTCTATGAGGTCCTTCTTCACCTTCCATGAGGTAGACTCTGAACATACAAAAACAACCAATTTAGTTTTGAACTTTTCAGTATTACAGCATTACCTTTACACCAATATAAAGTCAGTCACAGCTCTATGCTTCGAAGGCCAAAAAATACACCAGCATGCTCCATAATAAAGGCAGTAAATATTCTTTTGCAATTTTGGTCTCAGGAACACACATTTATTTATTTACAAAACAAAGTCTGTCAGGGTTCCTCACTTGAAGGACAATAAAATACAATTAGTTAAACAAGCAAAACTTAATAATAAATAAATATTTCAAGCTACTAGTGTTCCAGTAGTTGATGTGTTTAGTACTTAAGTCTATTGTTTGTTTACTTATTTATTTGTTTGTTTAGTAACAGGCAATCTCCCAAATTTTTACAAAGGATATACACTTTACATTATCATAAATGTAATTATAAAAATAAACAATTTGAAGGTAATGACATAATCAATGAAAATCATTTAACAATCAATCTCCTGCCTTATTTTTAAAAGTATGAAGAGATGAGAATATGCCAATATCACCATCATTTGCTAATTGGCACCTTTTCCACACCGGTGAAAAATAATAATAGTTGGTATGAGTAAATGGAATATTATACAAAATATTCATAATTGAGCGTTAGTTACACACACAGGTATTCCATGGGATTACCTTATAGAAATAATTTGAGTTTATATAGTGATTAATCAAGTTGTAAAGGGAAAGTAAATCAAAATAATCTCTAAATTTGCTTCTCAAATCATATAGTTTGAGTTACTGAAACATGGAATGGGTAAAAAAAATTTGAATGAAATAGATGTGAAATGAAAGTGTATGCAGGTGAATGTAAGCGTTTTTTCTTCCGCAGTTTTGATATATTTCTGAGGTTCAAGAAATTGTTTTAGAAACTGGAGATTGTTTTTAAATTGCTGAATGTGGTAGTACATATATGCTCTTTCTAAACACTTTTCTCTTATTCCAAAATTTTACCACTATTATTTTCAAGGATATTAAATAACTTGTAATCTTGGTGGATTTTGTAATTATATTTAGTCTTTGAATTTCGTACAAAGAGCAAGAGGCACCACAGGGTCAGAAGAAACTTCATTATGTCATGAAAAGTAAGTAGTATGATAAATTTGCAAGCACATACATACTAAACATGATAGTGTAATAAGGAATCTTAAAGAAAATTTAAAAGCAAAACAGTGAAGTAAGACTTGATATATGTTAAAACAATTTTTTTTAATTGCCTTTTGCAAGAAGAAATTAGACACTACAGTTCTACCTCTGGTGGAGACATTTATATTAAAATGTGTTTGGAATTAATGTTTATGACAGCTACGGAGAAATTCTATAGCAATCTATTAAAATCCGTAATTTAAATTTCTCCAAAATATATTTTTAAAAAAAGAATTACTGTTGGTGAAAAAAGCAGGAAATACAGAATTTGACCTCTCATTGGCTCTGATTTTATCTTTAAAGAAGGCTCTAACATCTTGTAATGTAGAAAGGTAATTTTCTGCACTCAAAAACATTTTTTCTGCAAAAGGATGAATTTAAAAGAGGACAATTATAAAAATTGTTAATGTTTTCTCTTATAAAAGGCACTTAAGCCAACAAAAATGACAGTAAACAAAATTTGATTGTACTGTTATTTCATTTTTTACCTGACATTGTTCATAATTGACCATTTGTTAATGCATTTGATAATGCCTGGAAAACCTGTCTCTACCTATAACTATAAGGAACCTAAAAGAACTTTTTTATTACTCAGCTATTTATTGTCACAATTTAATACTAATTACGTAGATAATTTGGCTTTGGGCTGTGTAGATTGTAATATTTCAATTTTTGCCAAACAGATGACTAGAATTGCATTTCCAAGCCCTTTAATTTCTAATTAATTTCAGACATCCAATTTTCATCACTTTAAAATGCGCCGTTCAAGTGTTGATATTATTACTTAATATTACTTTGGTAAGATAACTCGGGTTCAGTACAGAATAATTTTTCACTAAATTTTCTGTAGTTTGAAAATCAAAATAATTGTATTCTTTCCATTTCAATTTCATTTGCAATTTTTTTTTCTCTTTACGTAATAAAAGGCAACCAAAATTGTTTCACTGCAAGACATCTTGTTTTTTAAATGAAAAATAAGTTTCAATGATCATTACCTTTATTTTATACTTCCTTATGACATTATGCCTCAGTGGTTTATTTCCCCATTACAAAATTTATTTTTTTCAGCCTACTTGCAGTCCAGTACTACTGCCATGTCGTGTGTCACCACTGCCCAATTTTATTACAAGATTGGAAGTACCAAAACTCTGCCATTTTGAACCATTTAGGGGAGGATCTTATGAGGAAACATTTATTTATTTATTTATTTATTTATTTATTTACAGGATATTCCCTTTGATACACAGAATACATATCACTCATAAGATAGCATTAAGTAAAATAATGCAAAAACAAAATATACAAGAGAAAAATAATAGAATTAACATAGAAGAAAAGTTACATACCAGTTAAAACGATGTAGAAAAAAAAGCAACAACAATTCAGTGATTTAAAACAAGATTCTTAATGATTTTAGAAAAGCAAGAAGACGATATATCAAAATAATGAATCTTGTTAAAGTTCTTGTTTGCTGAAGAAGCTAATCTATTGATGATGCTATTTACAAAATAATCATTTGTGCCACTTGTAACTAAGAATGTTGGGTTCTAGTGGCCCTTCATGGAACCAAAAGATCGAAGTTTAATAATAAGTCAGTACAGTTAATATCACCATTTACAATTTTGGGTAAAAAGGTAAGAGCGCACACTAGTCTTCTCTCACCAACATTCGGAATTGCATGCATTCTTGCAAGCATTCTTGTACACTGTTGGAAATCATTCCCTTTACACAACATTGCAACTGAACAACCTTGGAGTTATTATATCCCCTGAAATTTGAAATGGGAGTCTCTATGTCTGAATGGGCCAACACAATAAATTTAATTAGAAACGTTTTTTTCCGCCTTGCAATACTGTAATTAAGAAAATTGACACTGCATTTATCAAGCCTCTGCTCAAATATGCGGTCCTGTCACCATCAAAGACATTCTCCATTTTCAAAAGAAAAGGGATGTCTCACAAAACTTCCAAGAAAGTATGGTCTAGGCTATCCGGGATGAGCCTCTTCATCGTTTTGGTGACCAAGAAAGTATCATCTATTTTCATGTATAAAAAGATGTCATAAGATGTCTCTTTAGTTCTTAGAGCATGCCGTGAAAAGTCTCTGTTGATCTTACAGCAGGGGAGGAAAAGAAGAACGGGTGAAACCTACAAGATCCTGCAATGGCTCTACAATGTACCCAAATTTTTGAGATATTGTTCACAACAGCACCAGATATGAGATTCAGAGGACTACTAAGAAGCTGCGAAACAAAGTGGCAAAAAAGGCATTGATCAATTTTATTGTATGTAGAGATTTAAAGGAGTACAATGGTCTTCCTGGTGGTAACAAGAAAACTTTGACTTCATTCAAGGTTGTGGAGCCCAATGAATGAATGAGAGGTTGATGTGACATAATGGTGACAGCTGATATTTGGATACCTTCATAACTGTGGTGTTGTAATAGTGTGATAATTGATAAAATGACAGTGATAACTGATGATTTGATACATAAATTTGGGAAGTGTGAACTTGTTTTGCTGTTACCATTATTTAATAAATAAATAAATACAAATTCTATACCAGATGCAATAAAAAACATTGAATAATCTGAAACATTCACATTAATTTTTTGATGAAGCATAATATAACATTAAATTTGTAATAATAAAACAGGAATAATACTTACAGATACTTTAATATAAACTTTACATGTAATTGCAAGAATAATTTAAAAAATACGTTGTAAATGAAGGTTTTAGTAAGAAAGGTAACAAATTAATTGTTAAATATTATTCATATTTCATTATCATGGTTAAAAATAATTTTTGAACAATGAACTATTAGGAACAAGTGAAAAGGGTTTTGTAAGATGTTTGAAACACAGAATATTAGATTTTAGCAAGTTAGAATTATTTATCATTAACTTGTAACTTCTTCAATTGTATTTTATTTGTTTTGTTTTTGTTAATGTTATTAATTTATTTCTTACTATTTAAGTCAACTATGTGTAATATATAATTTCTTTTGGGCATATAAGCCTGTTGTATAAATAAATAAACATTCTGAGAATACCAAATAAATTTACCTCACATGATGGTCTGCACTGCCTGCTGCCATAAACATGCCGCCAGCACTAAATGAAGCACAAAGTATTTGTGCTTGTCCAGGACGCATTCTTTCATTGTACTGAATAGGCTTTGTCCTGGGCAAACAATATTCACAGTCAGTGAAAACAACATACACACTGGACTAAATTATAATAATAATAATAATAATAATAATAATAATAATAATAATAATAATAATAATACATTTCTTTAACAGGCAACCACTCAATTAATACATAGAATTTACATTATAATAAGTAATAAAATCAAATTGTATTATCACACATATACATAATATAATGATTTTGTTTCACCGATAATCGCAAAGTAATAATCATTTGATTCTATTGATGAATTATACAGTTGGCCATGACAAGCATTCATCTCAAGGGAGCATTCAATCCCAAATTAGATTTAGTACAAGGAATGAAAAATGTTGTTCGCTCACTAATTCTAGTTTTAATACAAGGTTCTTTCCACAACATTTTAGATACAAAGTCTGTACAATTTCTTTTCGAACTACTTTATATAAAAATGCATAATCTTTATGTTTTTTATGTGATTGTAGTGAGCTATCTTTATATTTTTTCATTGTGTTCATGTCTTAATCTTGGTATCAATCAAATATGATTATATTATGTGAATTATAGTATATTATATCCATTATATCAATAAAAGAAAAATATCCATTCAAATACACTAATGAAAATCACAAAATAAATTATATATTTTTGTATTCAATTGTCTACCCCCCCCACCTTTATTTCAAACCCACTACGGAGAAAATAATAAGAAACATTGCTTAAGTTTTAATAAATTATCATTTTTATTTATTTATTTATTTATTGACAGGTTGAATAAATAGTTAATATGATTTACTATTGTCACTACTCCACGAGGGAATAAACCTGTATGCAAAACCTGAAACCAAACATTGTTACTTAAATACTAATTTTGAGTTTTTACATCTTTCTTTCTTTCTTTTTTTTTTTGAAGTTTCTTTAAATGGGAAATTATTAAGTAAGAAAAAAGAATTAAGAACACGGAGTAAATATACATGCTGAACAAAATACTTAATGAATACAAGAAAAATGTTATATTTAGAAAAAAAATTTATAGCGTGAAAAAAGTAGAAGAAAAAAATTACATATTGTATTTTGATTAAATTAATTATTACAACAATTTGTGCAGAGCATTAATAATTCAATCTTCTAAATTATAAGCCATGTTCTCAGTGATTTTCTATGCTTTGGTCCATCAATTTCTCAATCTTTCAATTCAGTACTTAATATATTAAACGCTTTTTGACTGATCCACTTATGGTTTGTTCTCATATTTGTTTATTGAATTGCAAAGTTGGTAAAACCACCCACTGTTTTTGGTTGGCAAGCTGTCAAAATTCATTTTGGATTATTTTTGGACTTTAATATTATTGCTTTTTCTACAACAAATTTTTTAATAGTAACTGGATTTTTCTCTTTGAAGAGTGCTTCAGTTGACCGAGATTTACATTTTTTAAATATGACTTTTCCTATTTTCCTATTAATATAAAATAAGGGTTTGAGTATAATATTGTGTGTCCCTCCCCAAGTTATTATACCAAAAAGTTGCAATGGACCAAAATAACATAATACATGGTTAGAAATTACTTTTCCATTAATATGTTAATACAAAATTTGCAATTTCCATTTGAGATAGGGGACAACCCACGTACTTTGTAGATGACACTCTCATTATTTCTAAACAATTACAAAGTGCTTGATTACAGTAGTTTGCATGTATTTTAATATCACTATGATGTCGAGCGCTGTCCATATAGCTGCCATGAGTAATAAACACATTTTTCGAGAGAGAAAACTTTGAGAAAATTTTAATTTCACCACCCAACAATTATAGACATTTTGTTTTGGGCATTTAATCTAGCTTCAGCTTAAGTCTTGCCTTTCACTAGGGGCCACATATCATTCGCAAAAGAAACTAGTTTACTGACTGGCAATATAACAAAAATGTCATTTATATACAAAAGAAACAAAATTGGTTCTAATACAGTCCCTTGAAGAAATCCACATTTAACAGCTTTTTCTTCAGATCTTTGTTGATTTTTGAAAATATGCTTCCTGTCAAATAGGTATCTTACAAATAATTTCAAAGTTAATTCCTTAAATCCCAGCTTATATAATTTATCTAATAATATATTATGACTGATTGTGTCAAAAGCTTTGGCAAGATCTAAACATATATACAAGGTTCAGTCTTGTCAATTGCATCAGTCACAAACCTCATGACATCTTCTATACCCTTGCCTTCTTGAAAACCAAATTGTAAGGGATTCAGGATTTTGTGTTTGTCAATAGAGTTTATCATTCTATTTTTAATCACTTTCTCAAAAACTTTAGCAAAATTGAATAGTAAAGATACGGGTCTGAAGTTTGTAGCCTTATCTCAGTTGCCGAATTTAAAGATAAGGATAATTTCAGCTTTTTTAAAGTGGTTTGGAACAAATCCATATTCAATACATTTGTTAAATATGATAGAGATTATACAATGTATTCGGCAATGTATTTTATCATATTATTTCAACTGAAACTTGCTCTACTCCTCCTGAATTTTAACCATTCATTTTCCAAATGATTTTCAATATTTCATCAGAATTTGTAGGTTACATAAAGGTAGCATTTAATAAAGGTTAGCATAAAGGTAGCATTATTATCAATTACAATTTTTGTATATAATATACGTTGATCAAACTTTTCACCCAATTTCGGTCCTATGTTAACAAAGAAGTCATTAGATGGTTGGCAATTTCCTCATCAGTTTTCAGAATTACTTTTGAACCTGATAACAGTTTATTAATTTTTGTGGTGTCATTTTTACTTATATTTAAGCTCTCATTTACAAATTTCCATAAAAGTACCAGTTTTAAATTAAATTCATTTACAATACTGTTGTAGTACATTTCTTTCACTGCTAATATTAATTTATTTAAGTTTAATTTTATAGTTATTGTACTTCTTTTAATTTCTATATTATTTGGTCGAATTTTCACTTTTTTATGTAACAAGTTTATTACTCTGCAAGATTTTATTAGACCTTTAGTGATCCATTTTTTCCTCAGATTTAATCTTTTCTTTTTGGGTGTATACCTACATTTAGCATTAGTAATTTCATTTTCTATCAGAGTAATGAAGTTAACAATAGCAAGGTTTCTATTGAAATGTATTTTTTTAATTTATTAATTAATAGAGGCAACAACAAGCTGTTGTACACATCTTACAACAGAGTAAAAAGTTATACAATAATTCAGTTTGGTTTATAATTTGATATTTAACATTTTTTAAAAATATTTTTAAAAACTATTTTTTTATTGCAACTATCATATCATTAGAGCTTGGTCAAGCAAAGAATGAAGGAGATGATTGCAGAACTTCGTAGAAAAACAATGTAAACACGGGTCTACACATTCAGTATCACTAACAAACGTTGCGAGGAGCTGTGTCCTTATACTATCACCGCCTCTGTCGCTTCGGTTGTAAACAGACAGTGGTGCACTCCTGTAAACATCATTCTCAACTTGGTCGAGTTATATCACAATGCTGTTGTTGTTACTGTTGTTATTACTGTTATTATTATTGTGACTATTATTATTTTTTTTGAAATTTTATAGATAAGTGGAGATATGACCAAAAATCAAAGAAGCCATCAGAAAGGCCTTTCTTTGTGTTTTAGTGGTTCAAACAAGGATAAGGAGATGAAAACAATTAGATTTGTTGATGGGCAAGCAAGGATGGTCCCTATCAAAGACGATAAGTCAAAGTGAAAAAATGAGTTAAAGAATCCGATTTAAAAGTGTATTATCAAAATGTCAGGGGTTTAAGATCAGAGTTAAAGTATTCGAAAAGTTTAAATTTATTTATTAACAATGTATAGGGATTGTCGGAAGACATGGAAAAGGTAAACTGTGCTATTGCTAATCACAGAATTAGTACTGGCCAATAAATAGATTTTATGAATGAGAAAATTTTAGCTAAAGAGAATCGAAGGAATCCAAGATTGGTATTGGAAACTGTTTTTTAAGAACTACCAACTGTTGCAACTCGCAAGTTAAGTAAAATAATTTCACTTGATTTCATGATAGTTTATTAAGCAATTATTAAATAATGTAATTGTTAATGATTAGTTTTGATGCCAAAAAAATCTGTTTAACGTTATTTGTTTTCGGTTCGCAATCTTTAAATAGTCATTTCTTTCCTTCCTCTCTTGGGCTTCTTTTGATCATTAGAATACAAAAAAGTCTTATCACATCAGGCACATCAGGCCAGCAGTCTACGTAATGGTCAACGAGTCTTTTGATTTCTTGTAACCTTTGGAGACAGCCAAACAAATTTTCTTAAATTTATTTCTTAGTTTGAATTTTGTATAATATATCGAATGTTTTTGTAAAATCATTGAAGGTCGGTTTCAGATCTTTTTGTGTAGGGTAACTTCTTATGATGTTGTTGTTATTGTTTTAAGCACAATGAAGAGTAATTAAAAAATGTTTGGTTCTAGCCTGAAGATGGGGCAAATTGGCATTGAAACATCGTTTTGTTGAAATGTTAATAAATGCATATAAACTGCTATAGTTTATTCAAGAAACTGTTCATCTCATGAATGGCCAAAATAATTTTCCTCTTTAAGTTATTTCGTAAGATCACTTCCTTTATCACAGTATGATCACCCCCATCCCTCATTTGTTATCTAATTCTATAAATCAGAAAATGAATGCCTTCAATATAATTTTTTTCAATAGTACTGCATGGTACACCATTCTTCCCACAGCCTCCTCCCTAAATTTTCAGACCAGTCAGGCAAGACTGCAATCAAACGTTAAGTTGAATAAATATTAAATGTACGATACAATTCCAAAACATTAGAAAATAAAATGAAATTCAGGTAATGGCTGGACCAGTATTGGAAGCAAATCTGTTTAACAGCTAAAGAGCAGAAAAGAATATAACCAGCATGGAATTTTTAAGCAAAGTAAATAGTTACTCAATTTTAGGAAAAAAAAAAAAAAAAAAGTGTAGAAGTGACAGTGACATTAACCACAACAGTGAAGACAAAGTAGAACGAGGGGAAGTAGGAGCAGAACGAAAAGGAGGAGAATTGAATTGATGCCTTATTTTAAGTGTAGAGACTCAGGCCATGAGGCCTGCTCTTCCGTCTGACCACGCAAATTTCGCAACACTCCTTTCACCAACTAATGGAGAAAGAAGGTATTCCATGGGTGATGAAACAGGCAATTTTTTTGAATTTTGCTTGGAGGCGTCATTTAGGCTTGAGGATCTTTTACGTGCAGTAAATCTACTAACATGGGCCAGACAGCTTTACTTCCCCTCTGAAGGAAGGCGTACAATGAATTTTTTCACCCTTAAAAATCCATGGCTGCGATCGGGTTTGAACCTGCGATCATGGGTATAACAATCCGATACGCTAGCCGTTACACCATCGCTGCCACAAACACCAAGAATAGGAGTTAAAGAGAAGAATAACAAGAACAAGAAAAGTATAATTTGATATGTCTACACCTCAGCAAGAAAGAAAAAAGACAAACTGCTGGCAAATTGGAATACAGAAGCATCTGCAAGCACCAAATTACCAAATACGGTATATTTTGTGCCTTTAAATTGTTTTTAATATTCTTTAACCTTGACCAAATTAGCAATTTTTCAATTTTAAATGTATCAAATGTAACTTTTTACCAAAAATCTACATTTTAGTATTAAAAATTTTAACAATAATGCTTTTATCAATTGAATAAAATAACTCTTTATTCAAATGCAAACGTGATGATCATCATACTTAAAATAAAACGAAAGCAGAAAAATCTTCTCTTAATATGCTTTATCTCAAATTTCACTAAGAATTTAAAAAAATAACACTCATTAAATAGATGGAAAACCTTGAATCAACAGAATAATACTTACAAAAAATTGTATTTTCCATTAGAATATTCATAACTCCAAAACGCAACAGAGCCATCAGTACTAGTGGAAACAAGGTAGCGAACACTATTGCTTGATAAAGGGCAGAAATGCACAGCTGTGATCATTCCTGTATGACTTGAGAGAACAGCAATCTATAAATAAAATAAAAAGGTAACATGAGAATTTTAATTAAAACATATGCAACATAATAACATGTAATCCTAAACATTTCTGTTATTTACAGTGTGAAAGAGCTTCAAATAAGTTTATAACTGCAAAAACCATCAACTTTCAGGACTCAAAATTTTGTAGAACAGAATACGTATCCCTTTGACATTTTTTGTGTGTGTTGTGTTCATGGTACTTTTTGATATATTTGCAAGTACTTTTTCCAATTACAAAGCCAGAGAAACATGGTTTACTGAAACATCAGAATATCTTCATTGTTTCATGTAACCATGTGATACTTTAAATTTGACAGACTTAGGATGTTTTTTTTTTGTTTTTTTTATTAAATACACATTGTTGTTAGTGTTTGTGCATATAATTAATTTTTTATTCAGTTTATTATTTGCAAGTAAATTAATTTTTCCCAAGTGTAATTTATATATAATTTAGTTTCTCCTCCTTATTATAGTGTTCTGAGAAAGGAAACATGAAATTGACCGTTACTTGATAAGACTTTTTCAAAATTGTCACTAACTTGAAAAACATACTAATGATATTCCATACGTCAAAAACTGAAAACAAAACAAAACAAAATTGATTGTATTTAAAGGGATCACACCTGCAACCAAAATAACACCAAACCAGTATTAGAGAGTAGAAGATGTAAAATCTACTGAATATTGTGAAATTGCTGGCAAATTTCAACAAATTAAATCCCAACACTGTACCTCTTTTGAAAGTTTCATTTCAAGTACGAATGTAACTGAGGCAACTGGAGGGGGAAATGTTTCTGAATATTAACAAAAATAAAAATAAATCATTAGTTCATGCTGACATCACAATGCCACCTATTAATTAATGTGAGATACAGTCAGATACCAAGTGTGATATTTGTCCCAGGATGTCTAATGATAACAAGACCAAGTTCTATCACTTAATTCACTAAACACGGGATATCTCTTAAGCTTCAATAAAACTGACTACATCTGTTGATTGCATGAACCAAACACACTCTTATCACTGTTACCAATACAACACGTTCCCCTCCTTTCTTACTATTTCCTTACTACAGATTAGTAGAGAGAAAGTTATGTAATGCTGCACGAAAAAGCGGGACTTTTTGGCAGAAAAACTTTTATTGCCGGGCCCTGGTAACGAAAAAATTGATGTTGCTCAATTTAGAGAGAGAGAGAGAGAGAGAAAAAAAAATCCCCTATCAATCTGGCTGATGTTGCGGCCTCTGGAATTTGAAACTGAAATTTTAATTTTGAGGGGTTCCTTACATGGAGACCCTTGGACATATTCAATTGTTTTAAAAAATATGGCTCCAATGTTTTTAATTTAACTCTGTTATTGGATAGCGTGAAGACCATTTAAGAGAATGGTGCAGATCTCATGTTTGTTGACAACCCTGACTTTATGAAAATGGCAAAAGTTCAAACTCTTTTCGGCATCTTCCTACAGCTAAAATATTAAAGATTGAGATTTTTCCATTAATGAAATCTGGTCATTAAAGATACATTTTGAAATAAGATCCTGTAAATTTTCGAAAATTTGAGTACTTTTGGGTAAAATACTGGCAATTTAAAATTTTGTTGATAATTTTTTTCTCAAAAAGGGTTCCATCATTTTTTTATTATTTTTTTCGTTAAAAATTCTGATTTTTGAAAATTGCAAAAATTCCATTTTTTCGACGTTTTTTTAATACTACAATTATGAAGTTAACACTTTTTACTTACTTTACTTTATACGTACATATATACGTATTATAGGGAAAGTTACGTAAAGCTGCGGAAAATCGATTTTGAGATTTCAACGGAAATACATGTTTTGGGGTCCCCTGATATGGAAAAAGTGGTTCTTTTCAAAACGTCCGTCTGTGAACAACCAAAACCATAAGCATGATTTCTTCTAAAATGAAATTTCCCCCGCCGATCAGGTTCCACTCGAGAAGCCAGGATTTTGAAAAATATTTCTTCAAAATTTTGGGACCCCCGGACATTTTCAAAATTTTCTCAAAACCGGCTCCAAATTGTTTCTTTCAATTTCTTGTAAGAATAGGGTAAAATACACTTATGAAGGTGGCATAGGTCCGATTTTCACTGTTAACTTTGAATTTTCGAAAATTGCAAAAGTTTGAATTTTTTCGGGCTCTTCCTACAACTACAAAATTAAAGATAGAGATTTTTCCTTCTAATAAAATTTGTTCTCCATAGTGGGTTCTTTCATTAAGGTCAGGTACAATATTAAAAAATTACAAAAATAAGATTTCCTCAAAAACGGCTCCAATGTTTTTCTTTAAACTTTTGGTAAAGGTAGTGCCTAATGTACTCTACGAGGTGACATAAACACCCAATTGCAATGTTCCTTTGCTTTTTCAAAAATTACAAAACTTTTTTTTTTTTGACTTGTCTCTCACGTCGTTAATATTTACGCTGGTGGCGATTTGTTCACATTATTACATTTATGAGTGCATGTGCTTTAAATAATGTCAAGTAATGTTCCTCGAAAATTCAACCGTTTTCTATGAAAACTAGCTCCAAATTCTGCATTTTCAGGAACGCTCAAACGCCATTTTCTCAAAAATGGCTCCAAATTTTTTCTTCAAACTTTCCGAACGGATAGTGCTAATTATACTCTTCAATATGACGTAAAGATCAATTTGGGGTATTTTTTTGTTTTTGCAAAAATTACACAAATATAATTTTATTTGTAAGATCTCTCACACCGTTAATATGAACATTTCCTGCAATTTTTACACACTATTGTATTTGAACGTTAAAGTGCTTCAAATGATCTCAAATTACGTCTTTCGAAAACTACTACATTTTCTGCGAAAAAGAGCTTCAAATTTCGCATTTTTAGTAGCGCTTAAACGGCATTTTCTTAAAAACCGCTACAATTTTTTCAAAGAAAATTGCCATTTAGGACGAGGTTTTACTGTTCTTTAATATTCTAAAATTAATATTTTCGTTTTACCATTAGGAAACCGAAAAATTAAGAAAATGTAAAAAAAAATGTAGTTTGGGCGGCGATAGTTGGCACGAGTAAGTGGCAATTCCGAATAGCTGGGCCAGACCCAAGGAAATAGAAAACTAATACAGGAAGGTTTGTGCCATTCTGTAGCACTACTGGTTTCTTAATGAAATGAGTTCATCAGAAACAGATCGTCAAAAAAGGTTATGTTGAATTTTTCGAAAATATCAGTATTTTTTGAGTAATTTGGCGACATAGTCGTCCGCTCTGAATAACCTGCGCTACGTAAACGTAGTTTGAGAGGTAATTCCAGTCAGTTGGATGCTTATTATTTATTTCTTTGTTCGTTTTTTACATCGAGCATTTTTTATAAATTTACAAATTAATCTTTTAAAAATTATTTGATAATCCATATTTTTTGTCCCTCTCGCGAGGAATATATTAGCATTTTCACTTTCTCGCGTTTAAGGTACTTCTTAAGAAGAAAAAGTTACGTAATGGTGCCCGACAAAACGGTGAATTTTTCGGGAGAAAAAAAAATATACAGCCCTGGCAACGAAAACTGGATAAATCGAGATGCTAAACGTAGAAACAAATCTTCTAACACGTGGTGTAGGCAGAATCCGTTTTGTGGGTCCTTAATACCGAAAAATCGGTTGACGGCAAAACGTTTTTGTCCATCCGCCTGTCTGTGGACAACGCTAGCGACTAAACCGTTCAAATGATTTTCTTCAAAACTGAAATTCCCCAATCGATGTTCGATGTCGTGGCCCCTTGAATTTGAAATCGATATTTTAATTTTGGATGGCAGTTTACATAAAGCCCCTGGTCATTTTGAAAATTTTCAAAAATTGCGCCATCGATTTTGATGATTTTTTTCTGTTGTGTAGTCTGAAGGACGTTTAAGAGAATGGCACAAGTCTCATGTTGGCTGAAAACTTTGATTTTTCGAAAATTGAAAACATTCAAATGTTTTTCGGCGTCATCCTACGATTTTAACGAAAATAATTTTTTTCTTAATGAAATGTGTTCTTCAAAAACATCTTCAAATAAGGTCATTTCCGATTTTTCAAAAACATTCATATTTTTGGCGAAATTTTGTGTCAAACGTATGCAATTTTTATTTTCTTTAAACCTTTCCTTCATTTTTTTTAAAAAAAAGGCACATTCTTTTATTAAATTGGGACCCTAGATAGCATAAAGCACGCTTAAGGAAATGGTGCAGGTCTCGTGTTCGTTAAAACACCTGATTTTGCAAAAATTAAAAAAAAAAAAGTCGGCCTCTTCCTACAACTACAAATATGAAGATACAATTTTTTGTTAATAAAATGTGTTGATCAAAAAGAGATCTTCAAATGAGGTCATGCTGAATTTTTCGAAAATGAGTATTTGTGGAATAATAGAGCGTCAAAATTGGACGTCCGCTCTGAAAATCCTTCGCTTCCTGATCGTAATTTCAGAGGTATTTTGAGTAAGGTTGATGCTAGTACGTTAGAATGTGTCTTTTGAATTACCTGGGAGTGTAGACAAGTTCTTACACAAATTTTGCGGAACAAATTCCAGAGCTCCGATAACTATCGCTACGACCTGTGCTTTTACGCCCCACATTCGACTGATCTCGATTTCCAAACTCTTGTATTTAAGTCGTTTCTCTGCTTCCTTGGTAACGACGTTTTGATCGCAAGGTACAGCAACATCGACAAGTAAACACGATCTTCTCCCCAAATCCCGGATAACTATATCCGGTTTGTTTTGCTGGTATCGTGCGATCAGTTTGAATTTGTTGGTCGTACAATATCGTACAAAATCCAGCAGACGGGTCACCGGTTTTGGTGAGTGTTCGTACCACTTGGGACATGGAACGAGGGCGGTACAGATCTGCCAGTCGAGGTAGCTACACACCCTGTCGTGTCTTTTCAAACATTCGGTCTTTACTAAGATTGGACAAGCTGAGACAATATCTGTGTTTCTACGTGTTCCTGGCAAATGCGGCATTTATCGTCTTGGGAAATTTTGAGAACAGCATGTCGTGTTCTCAACGCCTGATCTTGGGCAGCTATTACAAGTGCTTCCGATTCTGGCTTAATTCTTCCCCTTTTCAGCCACATAAATGATTGATCTTTATTGATCTGCACCTTGTCCATTCTTTTTAGGTATTGTCCGTGGAGAGGTTTGTCTCACCACGATTTCTTTAACATTTTTTGTGTCTCACATTTCATGTTAAGTAGCATTAGAAGTTCAGCGTCTCTGTCATTCTGCGTGTCTTGCATAGTCTTGTTCGCAATGCTTCTTGCTACACTTACAATGCCTCTGTTTCCCATTCCTCGGTCAGATTTCATGACCTGCCTCATTAGGGGGTCATATTGTTGGGTGACTACATACTTTCCCATCCCTACTATTGCTTTGTGTCAGGAGGCTTCATTTTGTCTGAGGCCTCTTCCTCCTTCCTTACGTGACACATGAAGTCTATGTACATCAGCTCGAGGGTGAGCAACAAGATGCATTGTAAGCAGTTTTCTAGCTTTTCGATCCATGATGCGAATTTCCTGCTCAGTCCAGTTCAATAGTCCAAAACAGGCACTGCCAAACTGCCTATTGCTGATATTTTATTCCTGAAATTCAGAGCAGAATGCAGGACCAGACTCACTCTTCTGTACTACTCCTTGCGAATTCTCTCTTCATTGTGTCGTTTGAGATGGTCTCATATTCTTCAACGCCCAAATATTTGTAAGTTTTACCTGGCTCAAGATCTTGAATCACAGTGTGCATATCACCTTCAATGTTCTCGGACGTTGTCATTTTGTCTCTCTTTAAGTTGATTTTTGCACTCTTGTCAAGACCAAACTTCATGCAGGTGTCATTACTAAAATCACTGATGACGGACAGCATTTGGAAGAGAATCCCTTCATTCCTTGCAAACACTTTGAGATCATCCATGTAAAACAAATGTGATACTGGCTTTTCACCACCATAGAGATTGTAACCAAATTCAGTGTGCGACAACTGTCTAGATAGTGGGATCAAACTAATGCAAAACAGCAGAGGGGATAGCGAATCTCCTTGGAAAATTCCCCTGTTACTCTGATTACTTCTTGTTCTATTCCCTTTCCGCTGTGAGTTAATAACCTGGTACTCCACAATTTCATACTTGCATTGCAAAACTCGATAAATCCAGGATGAAATCGATAGATCTCTAGGGTCTCCAAAAAAACTCGATAAATCCAGGATGAAATCGATAGATCTCTAGGGTCTCCAAAATCCAATCATGTGGCACACTGTCAAAGGCCCTTTGGTAGTCAATCCATGCCATGCTTAAATTACAATTTCGTTTCTTTACATCATTCAAGATGATTTTATTCAGTAGCAAGTTTTCCTTACAGCCGTAGGAACCTTTACGACATTCTTTCTGTTTAACTGGCAACAGATAGTTCTTCTCTAGGTGTCTATACATTTTGTCAGCTATGGCTGCAGTTATAACTTTGTACATTACTGCCAGGCAAGTGATTGGGCTGTAATTCTTCGCCAAAGAGCTGTTTCCCGCGTTGGGTAGCAAATACGTGATACCGAGAGTGAGCCATTCAGGGAGTTCCTTAGGATTTTCTAAAATTTTATTAACAGCCTTTGCTAGATGAGAATGATGTGCAGTTAATTTCTTAATCCAACAAATCTGGATTTTATCAATCCCGGGGGTTTCCAGTTTCCCATGTTCTTAATTACTTGGCAGAAGTCCTCTTTCGAGAATTCGTGAACATGTTCCACTGTTTCCACGAGTCCATCGGCAGCATCAACTTCAGATTGGAGCCAAGATGCGTCTTTTTTGTAGGATCTGGTTTCCTACCAGATTCCTGCCCAAAATGCTTTGGCGTCATCTTTTGAAGGAGGGACAGTGTTGCCATTAGGTTTTTGAGTCAGACTGCGATAGAATCTCTTCGCGTTTGTTTCAAACAATCTGTACTGTACACGGAAATATTGTCTACGTTTGTAACGTCTAATTCGTTGAGCCCATGCTTGGATTTTCTCTTTTAGCTTTTCAGTTACCATTAGCATTGTTGTGTCATTGTCAATTAGGTATTTTTGTTCAACATGGAGTATTTTTTGTTGAACTTAAAAAGTGTGTTTTGATTTAGAAGATGCCTTGGCTAGGAGTGATATTTCACGCCGTGTGTCAGCTAACCGTTTCAAATTTCTTTTCGCCCATGGGGGTACGGAGCTGTTTACTGTCTGGTTGGCGGCCGTCGATGTTCTTGGCTGGCCCCAAAATTATCTGAGATACTAGATATCCAGTTGCATATACGATGTGATTGATTTCAGTAATATCTAGATCTCTACTCGAGGTCTGTACAACCTCATTTAAGACAGAAGTGGCTATTTCCATCACTCTCTTAGCTTTAGCATTTTCATAAATTCTCCTCAACGGTGCACGAGACTCGAATGGAAGTAGACGAACTCGTTCTCTTCTCGCTTCGGAGGAGGTCCCACATCATGTCCTTATCGTGTAACTCATGGCAAGATGAGTTTTCACTACTGACAGGTGTTTCACTTGGAAAAGATAAACCTTCAAGAGGACCATCGTTTTCAGGGATATTATTACTCATTCACTTTACATTTGCAGACGGCAGAATTAGAAACTAATGTTGTTTTGAAAGCGAAGGCCCGAACACATAACCGAGAATACACGAATGGTCCCGATGTCAATCAGCATCTGACCAATCAGCTGTCTCCCAGGCTGTCTCCGAAGACAGCACAAGCTCTACCAGACACAGCTGACGAATTATGCCTTTCTGACAGTGAGCTGGAGTCGCTCCCTTAAATGATTAAGGTAATATACAAAAAAAATAGATCATACCACACGCTATTCACAACATTCACTATTTTTACTTCATCTTTGCACTTATCTACTGCTTAATGGTTATGTTCTTGCCCCGCCGGGGTTCTGTCTGCTGCTCACCGCCATCTATATCATATTAAACGGTCAGTATCTACTGCAGACGCGCGTTTCTCATTCAGTCGGCGGTGACCTCATGTAAACAGATCGCAGCGCTCCGTCTACAAATGTAAAGTGAACGAGTAATAGATGGTTCTAAATGTTCGTCATGTGGATAGTACGATCGAAGAACATACATTTCTTTGGATGTGTGCAAGATATTCTGCTGTGAACTTTCCACTGCTGAGTAAGCATCGTCGTTAACTGGCAAGCTTCTTTGAGTCTAGGGTAGGTCTCACATCTGGGTTCCGCTCTCTCCATATCTTAAAATCTTTTATTTCTAAGCCCCCATTTTTCGCTTTAGCACAGTAAAAACACATCACCTCCTTTAATTCATCTCGTGTCCATTTCTGACGATGGCTCCGAGCTACTGCCGACTCTGGGTCCCTGGGACTAACATCCGTGGGATGGCCAGACATCGACAAGGTGACATTAGTTCGGTTTCTGAGGAGGTATGGGACATTGGTAGAACAAGGCACTCATTACATTTCTTGTTCTATCCATTTTTGCTCTTTGGTTTTAAGTGAAGATTCGCAGGAAGCACGTTCGAGTTCACAGTTCACACTTAACCCTTGGGTTGTTTCCTGCCATCCGTTACTGCGACCCACAGTGGCCTCGGGACATCCCCCGCATGTCATAGCAAGGGGTCCCTCCGATCGCCAGTCGGCATTACTAAACCCTACGGGATTTTCACTGACTGCTGAAGGCAGCCTCCTTCGCTGGCTAATGCAAGGTTCGGGCCTCCACTCTAATCAGTGGCCTGGTGTGTCAACCCAGTTTCTCTCCTGTATCCTCCATGGGTCGATAACAGAAAGTCCAAAGGTTCATGACCCTTCCCTCTCAACTTACTTCCCACTCTCCTCAAAATGGAGTATTTCGTCGGACCCCTCATCTTCTACCTATTCAGCAAGGGAGGCCCTACCAGTAGCTAGGTTACCACTGACACAGCTCTCAAGGCTCATGGGGGTACTCAAGCTCCACCACCAACTACAAGGTCGTGTACTCCCTAAATAGAGTTGTTATTATTATTAATTATATTTAGTATATATTTCTGTTATTTCACTTGCGTCCTTCAATTGTGTTAAATGTGAAAACGAATAGATGAGCGGTCATTGTTGGTTGTTGTAACGCCGCACTGATAAACAGAAGGCGACAATGACGGCTGTCTTTTGTTCGCGGTAAAATAAGCTAATACTTTTATATATTTATAGAATATTACAATACTATAGTGTTTAATAATAACTATAACATGTTACTATTTTATGTTCGTGAATACACTACATACCTTAAAAATAAATTCACTACCAGAAATATATTTTTACTTTCTCGTGCTTTATCATTTAAAGTTTTGAAAACAATTCTATTGCTTGAAACTTTAATTTTCGCACCTTACGATCAACGATTTCAAATGAGTTTTACAACAAATGATGACTGAGATGTGTTAATACGGAGAAAATTATTGTGGTATAAATAGTATTACTAACCGTTACTAATGGCGAGAAAGTACGTTTGAGCAGCACTAGTTAATGTACTGATGTATTTGCGAAACTTGCAATTCGTTTTCAGCGTCTTTCCACAACTACAATTATGAAGAATGTATGTTTTCTTAATGAAATGTGTTCATCAAAAACAAGTCTTTAAATAAGGTCATACCCAATTTTTCAAAATGTATTTTTTGCGTAAATTTGAATTTCCAGCGTTTCGTTCAGGTGGTATCAGTCTTTAAAATAATTTGAGAGGCGAAGGCAGTTCTATCCCTTCCCATTGTTTAACTTCATATAACAAATCATAGAACATTGGGTGCGAAATGTATATCTATATTGTGGCGGTACAGTGTTTATAGGGATTATTCATAGATAAATTAACATCACATTTTGTTATATTATCTTGAAAATTATATAATACTTAGAAATGTGTAGTTCTCTTTGTATGTGAAACGCAGCTGCAGGACACTCCCCTCCGTCCCAAAAGACTTCTAAGATCGCGCAACCCTTCGCGACGAACCGGCTCCCCTTTTTAGTCTATTTGTAAACCGCAACGCTGACCCATATCTGCCAACCTACCAATCCCCAACTGCTAGGGCGACGAGTACTTTTTGCTAGATTAGGAAGTCTCTGGCTGTCAGCCAAACCTTATTGCTGAGAATAAATACGATCACACGCATCAAGCTCTCTGCATGCAGCTGCATATCCGTTCCTTACATCAACATTCTGAGAAAGTGAGAGAGAGAGCGTGAGCGTTGAGAAGGAAATGTCCACAGTGGAGAGCAATCGAGAACCTTACAGGAATTGGTTGAGATAATTTTAATGCGCGATAGATTTAGGCCAATCACAGCGCAAACTTTCCAGAGAACAAGCGATTTCAGAAGCTTCGAAGGTAAAGGAAGAAAATCAATTGAGCTGAGGCGGGACTGGACCTGAGACCGCTTCAAAGGTCCGGTTGCAGTGCGCGTTATCGCTTCCTTGCGCGAGTTGAGGCCGCAGACTTAAGTTTGCATCCGAGCGAATTGGTTTAGTATTTAGATGGGGTCGCCCAGCGCACAAGTCCATTCGGGCATCCGCATACTTGAGCTTTGGTTGCTGAGTGCATCATTCCGCATCATAGCAGTTTTTTTTTGCCATTACTATCGAATAAAGTTCCGTGCATTGTCGAAACCTGCCGCACTCGATCAACGACTGATTGACGAATATAAATTTGGCGTTACGTGTGTTGATCTGGAGACGATCGCGGTGTTGCCTGCAGTGAGTGACCACCACAAAGGGACTTTTAGAGGCTTATTCTCCGTGGGCTACCGTCTACCAGCAGTCTGAGGCCGACCGTCCCCCTGAGTCGTCTACTGAGGCGGTAAGGGTTGGCGGTTCGTTGACCTCCACGAGACGCTCCAGCGAGGACAGCTGAGCAAGATCACGGTGAAGTTGTGTAATAAACTAAGCAAAGGTTAACACATTAACCCTTCAAGCGATTATTAAAAACAAAAGACTCTTGATTGCTCCTGAATTAACAGGAAATTTAAAAGGTTTATGTGTAAATTGGCGTGGCCGTGCTTTGGCCTAATTTTGTAATTTAATTCATATTCTTAATTTTAATTTAATTGAGGTAGTGAGCTCACCAAAATTACTTATGTTTCCAATAATAACATTAAATGTTCTTATTCCAAGAAAATAAATGTTTTCAATTCCAGCAACGTTCACCATTCCAACACACCAAAACCAGGTATCCAAAACGTCACTTGAGCTAGGCGGCGTACCAACAAAATAAACGACGACCAAAGGTGTCGTTCGTGACAATTGGCTATTTCCAACGTGGGGCTAATAAATTTATGATCGAAACTCGTTCGTGATACTGTTGCAATGTAAATACGTATTAATAATTACAAAATTTTGCGAGGAAGGAATATTTTGTGGCAACCATTTGCTCGAAGAGCAAAGTAGTATGGAGGTGATTAATTTGGAATAATTGCTTTGAGATTTTTATGGGGGCCTCGAGACCATTCTAATTTCTAAGATTTATCTTGATGGATATGTGTGCGGTGTGGCCGACTTATTTTAATTATAATTTTCTTAATTTAATTATAATCATCGTTTTAATTACAATTTACTATTGAAAAAATGTTCTACGAATCTTTATTTAATGTACGACAATTTGAAATTCACTTTTCGGCTATCTGGCTTCTATTCTGAAGTTCCGGTGTTTCTCGAAGAGTGTTTCTTGTGAAAGAAGGTAGTATCGACAACCAGGACATTGTAGATGTAAATAGTGGATTTAAATTTTGTATTTCTGATGTTAATAGTAAAAGAAAAGGTGAACGGAGCTTAGAGGCTTAAATAGAATCTTGAAAAGAAATACTACATTTAATATTATTTAATCATTAAATCTATTTTAAATTGCACGATAACAGGAGGCGATAATGTCGGACGCAGTTGGTTCGCGTTTATTGGTATTTTAACCGTAAATAAAATTATTAGTTCATAAACTAATAATTTTATTTACGGTTAAAATACGCATCGGGCATCGTTGGCACATTTACGCAGAACGTGAATACTGCGACGAGCTGTAAACTCGCGCAGCAAACCCAACAACCCGACTCGCGTCACGCCAAATTAGGAACCCTTTCAATTCGTCACAGCCCCGCGCGAAAGACGCGCGCGCCAGAAACTGCGCCCCCCTTCGCAACCCCGTCTTCAAATAACAAAAGCAGATAGTGATGAACTGCCTCCCGGGCACACTGCCCCGGCTGGACGGTCCAGCATTGTCCACATAGGAACCGGAACTAGTTGATTAAGAGGCCCTCCCTGCGTCGTGTAGGAAAATCCCCAAAACGCATAAGGCGCCACAAAGGCGGCTGGGTGGGCGTGCATTGTCTGTCTCTGCGGCGCTGGCGAAATCTAAATCAACAAAGAGAGCCAATGGGATACCCAAAAAATGACATCACCCTAAGAAATGCCCTATTAGCTTTCGACTTGGGTAGAATCTTCCAGAACAAAAAATTTCGGCCAATAACATTAGAAATTGCAATCACGTGATAGGGCAAGGCAGCCATGTAAGGATACGTGACAGAGGCTGGCGAGAGAAGAGATACTTGGGGCAGATAGAACAAAAACTTCAGAGAGATCACAAACGATTCGAGAACATAGAAGATCTTCAGAGAAAGCATTTGAAAAATTTAACTTGTAAAAAAAACTTCACGTCGAGGAGTGGTTGACAACGGCAGAAATCCAGATTAGCTTTCGACTTGGGTAGAATCTTCCAGAACAAAAAATTTCGGCCAATAACATTAGAAATTGCAATCACGTGATAGGGCAAGGCAGCCATGTAAGGATACGTGACAGAGGCTGGCGAGAGAAGAGAAACTTGGGGCAGATAGAACAAAAACTTCAGAGAGATCACAAACGATTCGAGAACATAGAACATCTTCAGAGAAAGCATTTGAAAAATTTAACTTGTAAAAAAAACTTCACGTCGAGGAGTGGTTGACAACGGCAGAAATCCAGATTAGCTTTCGACTTGGGTAGAATCTTCCAGAACAAAAAATTTCGGCCAATAACATTAGAAATTGCAATCACGTGATAGGGCAAGGCAGCCATGTAAGGATACGTGACAGAGGCTGGCGAGAGAAGAGAAACTTGGGGCAGATAGAACAAAAACTTCAGAGAGATCACAAACGATTCGAGAACATAGAACATCTTCAGAGAAAGCATTTGAAAAATTTAACTTGTAAAAAAAACTTCACGTCGAGGAGTGGTTGACAACGGCAGAAATCCAGAGGGGTTTAATCAATCAGCCGAGCTATCGTGGCTGCATTGATACGGGTAAAGTGGCGTTTGACGGCTTTAACCCGCTCTTCAACTCCTGTGGTTCTTCTCAACAACTTCTGGTCGGCGAGAGGCCGTCAAACGCCACTTTACCCGTATCAATGCAGCCACGATAGCTCGGCTGATTGAATAGATAGTTCAACGCCCGTGGCTCTTCTCAACAACTTCCGGTCGGCGAGAGGCGGAATCGTATACGCGAGCTGTGGTTCCTGTGACGCCCGTCCTGATAGCGACATCTCGAACGGCGGCACCTACCCGTTATCCTGCCTGGGACAGCGCCAGCCGGAACGACAACATGTGTGCAATTCGTCGACTTGAGGTACGGACCTACCACTATGTCATTCACACCAGTTATGTTAAAGACAATTTTAAGAAACAAACAGAAATTGGAACAAGTGTCAAATTAGATTAAAATTTAAATAATAGGTGGTTTAAGTGACAAGAAGAAAGCACATTGTAATTTAAAAGCAACAATAAACGTGTTTTCGTCCTTCAAGCGAACCCCACATTAAAGGAAATTCGAAAAAGCTTGTTTCTGCCAAACCCTGTGCATGCCCTCATTGAAACAGAGTGCTCACCCCTGAGGTGCTCATAAGCTGGTGCCGGATGTCAGGTAAGTGTTCGTTTGGCGTCCATTCATTTACAAATTTAACGGGCACACCGGTCATCTGAATACCGACACACTTCGGTGTGACGGTGCCTTTCCCCCTTTTCTGTGTTTGAACGTCGGTTCATCACAATACATTGAAATCAATGGAAGATTCTTCAGCACAGTATACGTTTATACGTGCTTTATATACCCCAGCACTTGTACTGTATTAGGGGGCCGAAGCCCCAGGGTGGGTACCCGGGTGTTAGGCCCTAACTCTCACCCTCATCAGGTATACAAGGACACCTTTCGACCAATATCCGCATCCCGCCGAACGCAGTTAGCCCTCACGGCAACCTCCCCATTCAATGCCTGGGTCTAAGGCCGCTCTGCCAGCTCAGAGTTACTAGCTATCCAGGCTAGTACCGGAGTCAATATTGCCTGTATGACAACGCGCCACTCACATGCGCCGGGACACCACGCCCCTCCTCTATGCCCAGAGTATCGGGCCACTGCCACGACGAAGCCAAGTGCCCAACTGGGGACCGCCCGGGGGGCCAGGGGCCCCATTTGCCTACACCTTAGGCTGTCAACCTGGGATGGGGCCGAAACCAAGGCAACCTGGCTGATGGTCATTTAACAGCCGGACTTTTATTTGTGGATTCCAGAGCACCCCGAAGGGCGTCCTTCACCCGATCCTGCCCTGAGGTCGGACGGACTCTAGGTCAACGCGCCAGGGGCCCGACTGAGGGACCGCCGGGTTGAACCCACGGCCCGGAGCTTGGCTTTCCTACTCACTGCCTACCCGTTAGGCTAACGACCTGAGATGGGGCCGCAAGACTCGAGGTCCGGGTGGTCGTCTGACTTCCACCAGAGGTCGTAGCCACCTACGTGGACACTCCCCCCCCCCTGCGGGGAGATTCTTCAGCACAAAGCTGTTTTCGTTTAAACGCTTGAATTTATATAAGTATATATATATATATATAGTGGTTCGTTTCTGTAAGAATTTTTCAAATGGTAGTTCAAGTGTCAGACAGAAATTTTAATATTATATTACATAACAAATAAACAATATCGCGAGAAAGTGCGTGCTGTTGTAACACTAGTGTTTAATCACCCGCATATTTGTTTATTTGACTGCATAAACAACAGTCATAAAAGGAAGCAAAATACTGACAATATTTAACTCTTAATAAGAATAATATTTTTTAACTAGGAATATTCAAATGACTACATAATTGCTTTTAACACATCCTGCAAAATAATTCCTGGTACTAACGACTAGACATGAATAATAACAATGTTTTAAATATAAATCGAGTAGTTGCAAACGTTCTTTCTTTTGTTAGCA
The DNA here is from genome assembly GCA_031308135.1 of Acheta domesticus. Classification (NCBI taxonomy): domain Eukaryota; kingdom Metazoa; phylum Arthropoda; class Insecta; order Orthoptera; family Gryllidae; genus Acheta; species Acheta domesticus. The sequence goes on along the minus strand of JAHLJT010002406.1, from coordinate 73,952,765 downwards.
AACGTTTGTTCTGAATGACTTCAAAACAAAAATTCGCCTGTAACAACCTCTATGAAATACTAGTGCTAGTGTAAAATATCTGTTTTGAATTATAACAATAATACTATGCAAAAACATCCTCAGTGACTAAAAAACTTAAACTACTTGAAAGTAATAAAATATTTATATCTGGAAAGTAGTTTTATTGTCCTTAAAGGTGTCATTGGAACCGTTTGATAATCCTTATCCATAGTATCAAAATTTCCAACGTGTAAATGTGACTTTCGTGGATCCCAATTCATTTTCATTAAATTCAGAGCTGTCTGTCCCAATAAAGGGTTTATTAGGAACTAAGTTTCTTCTATACTGTTTGGTATCCACGTAAACATTGCAGTCTCGATCATTCAATATTGCATAGACAAGTCCCTTCTTCCATTGTCTTTTTTCAGGACGTAATTGAACAGCAATAGTTTGTCCAATTTCAAGTTTTGGAGACTCTACACTTTCGATCATAATCACGAGTACTCTTTTATCTTTCATCTTTTATTTTCGTTTCTACGTCTTCAATTATTTTTGCCTTCGAATATTTGTTGTCATCAGAACTGCAGTTCTAATTCTTCTGTAGAAGATCCTTCGAGTTGGGCTAGGCCCATTTTATTAGGAACATTTCTCCAATGTAATAACGCATTCCAGATATCACCACTTTAATTTGCTTTTTTTAACCAGCCTTTTAGCAATTTTCACTGCTGCCTCAGCTTACCCATTGCTTCTCTGGTGTGAAATGATCAACGTCTGGTGTCTGTGAAATGATCAACGGGGACCAGAATTTTTTTGTCCTTGTTCCTCCAGTTTGCGAAGAAATCTAGTGTGAATCCCAACGCTGACACTGATGGAAGACATTGGAAATCCCCCCACTGGACATGACGTATGGAAAGGGGGAATTCCTCAGACTAATGCAACACTCGGGGATGCCCAGCGACAAAGTTTCGGGACTCACCTTGCACGTGACCGAGAATTAAGTGACGAATCACAAGAACCAAATCTTGTGCAACGAGAGAATGAAGTAGATTAAAGAAACCTCTGTATCCCTCCGCCGAAGCGCGTGCTCCAAGGCCTCTGCTGTCCCCGCCGTGCTCGCTGTGGTAATCTGAAGTTCATTCACGCGTTGCACAATATCCTTCGATCTATCGAAATTTGCAGATGCGCGAAACTAATCGACGATTGCAAGGCTGAGAACAACATCGAGGCATGCAAAGGAAAAATTCATTCAACACATTTATTGTTATGAATGAATTTTATTACATTATGCATTTACACATGTTAAGGGTAATGTAATTTTATTGCCTTGAAGACTACGAAATTCATGCACACAACGAAACACACACACACAGAGGAGAGAGAGAGAGAGAGAGAGAGAGAGAGAGAGAGAGAGAAAGAGAGAGAGAGGTGTGTGTTCACTCTGAATCTGACAATGGCTCTTTCCCTTCCAGGCTTATTCCCATAGGCTTAGTGCTTCATTCCACTAGTCACATTCATTCACACCGACATTAGCATTAAAGAGCTCAAAACTAATAGCAAACAATGCCATATACACAGGTGGTGTGCGGTCCGCCATTGGAAGGAAACTGCTCCTCGGGTGAAACGTGCCATATTATTTTCGCTTGTCCTTACATTTCACGAATCAACCGACGCATCTAGTGAGAGAGGGAGCTAACCCACAAAATTCAAAACATCGATTTATTGACATATTCAATGTTTCGTAATCGAAGACTTCCAGAAATCGATATTTTGAATTTTGTGGGTTAGATCCTTCTCTCGCTGGACGCCTCAACTCATATAATTTAAAGTAAATAAGCACTTATGTATCTGCTTTCTACGTATAATTACGCATGTTATATTGTATATAAACTAGTTTCTTGAATTTCGCGGAACTATTTTCTAACGCGTAGTCTTGAGATTGTGAGAGAAAGAATGTGTGTCGTGGACTTTCAGCCAATCACCCACGTGCATTTGTTGACAACCACTTCGTTCTCTCGCTGGGCAAGGAATACACGAGACGAAGACCAATGAGACTGGAGAGACAGAACACGTGACGAGCGGAGGAGATGATGGAAAAGACAGAAGCTCGGGAGATGTCCGGGGAGTCGAACGTGTGTAGGAGAAGCTCAGGAGATGTGAGAGGAGACGGACGTGTGTGAGGAGGCAGTAAGATGTGAGGAGAGACTGAAGAGACGCGTAGATGTGACAAGACAAAGAGGTGGTGTGATAAATGCGCGTCAGAGACTTGAATTGTGCCCGCGGAACTAAACCCGCTGCAGTTATCGCAATCTCAGTAGTTCGCGGCACCGCTCAACGATACGGACTAATATTACAGAAACCACGAGGCGACGGTACGATACCTCGTGAGATGGCAACGAGGGAAGAGCGCGAACCATGGAAGCGGCGCTGGGCCCTTCGCCGACCCACCTGCGACCGGCGTCTTGAGGGACCGCTACAGCTGGAGGGCGTTGACTTAAGCGGCGTCTCCCGACCGACACGTCGCCTGACAACTCCATCCGACAACACTAACTGCGGCATCCGCGCGCCTAGCAGGCAACGCACGTTTGCGAATAAATGTGCTCTCAATACAATTCCTGAAGTTATTTTAAAGCCAGGTAAGCCCCTTGCATTTCCCTAGTCAAGTAACCCTCAGAAATCAACCCGCCCCAATTCGAGTTCGTCTCGAATCCTAGTGTGGAATTACCTCTGCTGACGGGGGCTGACCCGACTAATCGCAGTGGTTACCACGATCGCACGGGAGCCGCTAATTGGTAGGTCGCCGAAAGAGGCAATCAACAGATCGGCAAAGCGGTTCCCGCGACGTCTGACCGGGCCAGGCACCAAGGGTGATCGAAGTGCGACCCGGAGTCGGCGGTTGCAAAAAGATCTGTATTGAAAAGGATACTCAAGTACTTCTTGTGTCTGCATCAGAGGATGTCTTTTTGTATACGGTATTTCATGCATTTTTTGCACCGTTCAGTACTTTGCGTGGACATACCTGGCCAGAAAAATCTCTTGCCAACCCCAAAGTATTTTCTATTTCTGTGTGAGCTGTATGGATCCTTGGAATTCTGAGTTTAAAAGGAATAACCTCGGACTTTCTAAGATTAAAAGGAATAACCTACTCTGTAATTTCTACATATAATTCAACTAGCGATAGATATTTCAGCCAAACTTTAATGATGTTGTCTCTCAATTTGATAATTGTTGAATCACACAGTTGCATTTCTAATCTCTTGCACTCTTTCAGATGAAATCTGCAATAATTTTTCTAAATCAATCTTTTTTAAATTCTGGCTTATGTATGGCTCACTAAACAAATAAAAAATGTCTCCTCTTTCTCATCTCTTTGTTTCATCATTGTTTCGTTGTAGTGCTTGTAATAGTGTGTCAGCTACCATGTTGTCTTTTCCTTTCACAAAAACTACAAGTTTGTATCATTTTAAACCGGTAAACATTGTTTGTCTTTTGTGAGCCTCTAATAATGGCTTATTAAATACAGTGATCAATCATTTGTGATCTGTCTTCACAATTCATTTTAAACTAAAAACTGAATCGAGAGCAAACATAGACAAAGGCCAATAACTCTTTTTTAATTTGTGCACAATTCTTTTCAGTATGTGTTAATGATGCTTACCCAACATTTCTTTCTGATATACAGCAACACCTAAACTTGTCGAAGTAGCATCACATTCCATTATCCCTGGTTCATATACTTCAAAGTATTGTTTCAATTCAATATCAGTAGCCAAGCATTTTAATCTTTCCCATTCTAATGTTTCTGCTTCTGTCCAAGCCCACTCAACATCATTCCTGACCAATCCTCTCAACTTTGTCACTTCTGATGCCAAATTCCTCATAAATCTGCTGAAGTGTTATCATGCCTAAAAACATAACAGTGCTGCTTTGTTCTTTGGTTCTGGTACATTTGTAACTGCCTAATTTTTGCTAGATCTGATTATAGGACTTTGCTGGTCAAAAAGTGTCCAAAAATTTCATGTGCCAGGGACACACCAAATGGAAGTCTTAACCAGCTATATCCACCAAATGAAGTCCAAAAAGTAGTCAATATACACCTTTGGGTGTCAGTTTCACTCATGCCACAAACCTTTTTTTAGCATCTCATGTTGGAAAAACTCGTGCCCATCCAATTTCTGGATGAATTTCTTCCAATGTAGTAAATTGAAAATGTGGTCTCTTAAGTGCAGCATTTAACGGAATTGGATCAATGCTGATTCTCAAGGAATTTCTTTTTTTTAATTGGACGCTACTCACCCAGTCTGTATTTTAATCTTCTCTTGTAATGATTCCTTTTTTCTCAAGTTCACTCAATTCTAGCTTCAAATCCTTTCTCAGTCCAACACGAATCCTCCATGCTGGTTGGATGACAGGATTGACTCATTAATTTCTAAAGCGATCTCTCCAGGTAAACAGCTATACCCTGCAAGTACTTTTTTGTGCCTATCTAAAATTTCCAAGGCTTTCTTTTGTCCACTATGTTCTTCTAGTGAAACCTTGAAAAATTCATAATTATCATAAATATCACCTGCATTGACATCTAGAGTGGCCGTGGGATATTTTGAGTAATAACTGCAATCAATCCACCAGTGGCATTTGTTGTTGTTTCCTGTTCCATAGGTACTGCACCCTGGTTCCGTTATTTCGAAGAACATTTAGCTTCATTACTGAATCACCAATTGATTTGAAATATTCAGCATTTTTTACCATTTCATCTTGGTGTTCCTTTTGCATTTATCTAACCAATAATGTTTAAGACACAATAAAATCTTTCAAATTCTTTTCAGAATCCAACGCCATTATAGCCGTCTAGTACAAAATTCAAATTATGTCATTAACTTGTCCAAGTCAATTGTTTTGACTACGATGTCATTCAAATTGTTTAACTTCATTCCAGCATTCCTGACACCACTTTGTAGAAGAATGCCCAATGAGAACAAGACAAAGTTCTAGAACAATAACATTATTCACTAAACACAGGTCGTCGCTTAAGCTTCAACACACACCGACTACATCTCTGGATCACCTGAACTAATCATGCACTGTTATCAGCATTATCAATACAACACTGATATAATGAGCCTCTTGCCACATTGCAATATGACATCCAAATAAGGTACAACTTCTAGCAGGAAAACCCCATTTACACACTTGCAGTCAGACTGCTTTATTTATCTTCTGAAGGAATTAATCACACCTTTCTCCATATGTGAAATCAATGCTTTCACTTGCTAACAACTTCAGTGAGATTTATTAGGACAAACTGTCAGGAAATTCACATGAAAAGGCAAGAACAAACAACACTATCAACGTATCACAATTCACTGATCACCTTGAACAAAATCAACACATATTCAATAATAAACACAATTTTCATATTCTGGCAATTGAAAATACTGTTACAGACTTGTTAGACACAATACTCATTCACAACAATTTCATTATTGCAAATGCTCTTTGTCTTAACAAATTCCTGAAGTTTCCTCCCTGCTGCTCAAATTGGCCACTTGTCTGGCAGTTCATTTCTGGAAAATTTCTTTTTCTATTTAATAATTAATAGTTGTATGTGTATATCTATCTGATAATTAAGTAAAATCATAAAGACTTACAGGTGCAGTGGTTTGAAAACACCAAACACGTAAAATTTTATCCAAACTTCCAGCTGCCAATAAGGTGTTCTCCATGTTCACAGCAATGTCTGTTATTTCAGCTGATGCCCCTCTAAGAGTCGCAATTAATCTACCATCAATTGTACTCCATACTTTCACAAGTAAATCATCAGCACCCTAGAAAAGTGAATTTTCAATTATGTACTATATTTATACAACTGTCAAATTATTCTTCCTCCACAAAAATTAGAAAAACATAAATATCAATGCCCAAGGGAGAAATGATGATATTTTTTAAGTGATCACACAATAAATAGCTCATCCAATGTGGTAATGAACACATCATACAACACAAAAAGAATTCCTCACATCAAAACTTAACAACTTGATGCACTATACTCTGACATTTACTGCAGCACTATTTCATTTTTAGAAAAAAAAAAAAAATCTGAAATTTTAATGAGAAGATAGTTTTGTTTTACAATGATCAAGTTTGACAATGATCAAGTTTCACAAATTACATTGAATATTTTTGATTGGTTGTAAGGCATTATAGACAGGAAAATAAGTATTGGTATAATGGATACAGTTTCAAACAATGAAAGCAAAAGCAACTGGCAGGTTTTAAGTAAAGTCCAGGTCTTGGAGAAAAGCTCTCTCCACATCTGTTTGATTCTGCATTTTCACTGCAAGACTAATCTTTTTACGATTCCCAGCAAGTTTCAGGAAAATCAGAATATTCACAGGGTAAATTAGTATCACATTAAGAAATGTAGGCTTCTGTGACTGAAGTCAACAGAAACTTGGATCTCCAGGAGTTGCAGCATCCTAGGCAGAGATAACACTGTTTCGGCCCTTATAATATTATCTTCCTCAGGGCAAAAAGCAAAAGCACAATTAAAGGTTTTGAATTTGTACATCGACAATGCAGCATGCTCATTTTCATATCACTAGGTTGTTCACTTGAATAATCTTAATTATATATAATTACAGTAACTGAAAATGAATAGTTTTGACTCAGGAGGTCAGGGATTATAATTCATTCAACCACTTTAATGAAATGGATGAGCAAGAATAACTAACACAACTTTTTGATGTTTGTTTCTCCTGTTGAAAGTTTCAAGTGAACAAGAAGTTCAAAATTGAGCTTATTGTAGTACTTATTTTAAAGTGACTGTGAATCTAATTTAGAAGCACATTTGGGTATCCATTTATGACAAAATTAAAAATTTACAGCATTTGCAGACTTTCCAGTTAAGTTCCCAATTTTTTCTTCAAATTTTCCCATGAATGTTTACCCCCTTCAAGCCCACTACTTACCCCTGAAGGTATGCTTAACCACAGTTTAAGAACTCCTGGTCTATATTATTAAAAAAGACTACTACAAGATAGCTAAGCAAGCTATAAAAGATACAAATGCAAATAATTTTTCCTCCATTCAGAATATTGGGAAACTGACATTGAAGTATAATAAGAAATAATGCCAATGAATCCACCCATGCTTCCCAGAAGAGAAAGAGAGAAAGTGCAGACACTCAAATTCATTATATTACTATTACATACAATAATAGAAACAGAATAAATAATTTCAGTATATTTATTATAACATTTTTTCACCTTTAATTACATAAATACTTACTGAGATCACATATCGACCAGTACGATCAAAGAGCAAACAATATACAGCTGAAAGATGTCCAAGACTGCGACAAAATAGTTGCTGTTTGCTGTACAATTTGGAAGAAACAGCAAGGCGACGACTCACAGGGCCAGATGTTTCCCTTCCCTGAATAACTTTCACTAAAGAAAAACAAATGATAATAAAAGCAGGGAATTTTTTAAATATTCTCTAATACGTTAAAAAAAATACTACCTACCAATATTGTGGGTTCGAGAAAGCGATACAGACTCATATAATGGGCAACCTCTTTTCCGAACTGCATAATCAACCACACTCCAAACAGGAGAAGTGAAGTCTACCAAAAGAAACAACAATGATAATATGGTCACTCATTATTTTTCAATCTCCATTCCAGAAATTTTTCATTCTTACCTTGTTTTGTTCGTAATAATGACTGTCGCCCAGCACCAAGTAGAGATAAAACTCCAGGTACACACGGTTTGATCTCTTGATCTAAAAGTGGTCCTATACGCCTGCATATTTCTAATAAGTGATTAGGACCAATGTGGGGATACTTTTTTTCCTGAAAGAGGAGTCAGGACATAATAACAATTAATGATATTCAAGATCAATATTTCTACATCCAAGCAAATCCAGCAGAGTAATAATGAAATAATAATAATAATAATAATAATAATAGTAACATTATTATTATTATTATTATTATTATTATTATTTTATTATTCTTTACTTACATGATATAATCTTTTTTTAAAATATTATGTAATAAAAAACACAATAAAAGAAATTATGGCATACAATGTTTTATAATAAAATGCAGAAGAGAAAAGCATGAGAGTTGAAACATTATTACAAGAAAAATATAAATGCATAAGAAATATAAAATAGTACACAAAAAGTAATATAAATGTAGTAAGCAAATTTATGAGAAAACATAAGTGAGGCTGTTGCGTTTCCTCAGGCCTCCTCTTCCAACAGACTCCAACTCTATTCCGCAAATAAGTCAATGATCACAAAAATGTCAACATCCCTAAGAAGATTATTAGTACTCCTAACGAGAATATTACTTTAATATGAAGAAATCAAAAGAAAAGTAATCATCCACACATTTAATTTTATACTTTTCCAATAAAAATCACAGATATCAGTCCCAATTGAACTGCCATATACTGCTACACACATTCACTAATGATTACCTAAAAACATGAAAATCAATTTTGGAAAATTAATTTTGTATGAATTCACTTTTCTGACTAAATAAGAAAATAACAAATGGAAGAAAAATTGAAGATGAAACCATTGATTATAAACTTATTAAAAGTTTATTTATAAATCCTATCTACTAAATTGTTCTATCACCTCAAGTAGGATATAAATGCAACATAAGCTGAAAAAAATCAGTTTTTATTAAACAATGTTGCATTCTCATAAAAGAGCTTATTCTAGCATTAAAAATTATTATTATTATTATTATTATTTAAACCATTAAAAAGTACTGGAAAATTCATTTAAATTATTATTAATAAACCTTTCAAAACTTTAAAAAAGATAGAACTCGAATATTTTGATACTTTTTAACACGAGGATAATAAAGACAACAAGTAAATTACAAAATTATTGTTGTCGTTAAAAACTAATTATTCAAACCCAATTTACTCAAAATATGTTTTTCGCGCTATTTCAACACACAACCAATCAAAAAGCATGTGCTGCGTTTTCCGCCAACCACGACGCTCGGATTGCATAGTCATCGATCGGGTTACGTCACTCGGCAAGTCTCAATTCCTATAGGCTGGCCAGTACTCAATGACGTTTACCTAAAAAAAAGGACCTTTGGAAATGGAAGGGGTGAGCGAAAACAGGGCAAAATACTAATGAAGAGGTCGATAAAAAGAATAACAAAGGGGAATGTATAAAATTAATTTTCTTTTCGGGAAATATGACGTAAAATTCTATCGGCAATGTTGCCGACTCCAAAACGCGATCCGTCATTATTTTTAATTTTTTAAAATAATTTCCACTTACCAATTCTTCGAATGTCTGTTCATGTTCATTTCCCAGCCAATCTAATCTTTTTGGTAACGCCTGAAAAAATAAACAATCCAAATATTATTTTAATTCTACGAATTCTATCCAGGCCATTGACCCCCCAGAGCACAGTGTTTTGACGGGGCAACCCACGTGCAAACCATGCGGTTCCCCCCAATCTAGGCAGAGTACGTCAAAGTGTGAAGCAGTAGTACACCTACCTTCGACTTCTCCAATTCACGCTTCAAAGCCTGAAACACAAAACATCGCTGAAATTTTTCATCAAACAGAGAAGTTCATATTCTAGTTATTATTTTGCATCGTACCTTAGCCGTTTCCTGACATGGTCCAGCACTAAGAAACTTGGCAATCAAGAAATACAGTTCTGGAAGAGAAACAACCATTGTAACTAACGTATCACACATCGCTAATTTACACAACGATTTAAGATCATTCAGAGGAAAATGTATACCTGATGCCACACAGGATTGATGAGATGACGTATCGGTATCCATAACTGCATGTTTAATCTACGACTTAACAAACATGACGACGAAAAATAAATAACTATTCTTCAGACATAACTTGCTTTCCCATTTAGAACTCATTGCACTTCACTACCAATTCGAACCGCAAGCCAATATTAGAGGATGCGCGAAGCGAAATAGATCCACGATTCTGAAAATATTGCAGCTCCAAATTTTCAGAATCATTACAATTAAACTGACATGATGATTACTTGTATACTTAGTTGAGGGCGACAAGTTATGGGCGGCTTTATTGGTATACAAGCTAGAGCTGGATTTGTATTTCTGACCGATGCGAATGAATACAAAATGGCTCGTGTGTCGTCAATTGAATAAAACTCTTGAAGTTTACGAAACCCCCTGAAATGACGGCAGGCAAGTGAGATTTTGTTGTACTGGTAAACTTTCAGCTGAATATTTTCAATAAAGAGAAATGCAAACGCACTGAAATCTTACACAATAGAATTCTCGAGCTTTTAAATGATTAGGCGCACTTCTGCTGTGATGTCTACGTGGTAGTATGCGGATCAGCTGATTCTCGTAGTTACATGTGCAGCAATACCGAAGTGTTATTTTACATTAAACTCATACTACTATTTTGCATTTCGTTTTCAAAAACATCATTTAATCGTATAATCCCAAAGCATCGACGGGAGAGATGAGAATTAAACAATTTTTATTTAGTTAAGAGGCTCATTCTTCAACTGTGCTTGTGATTTTCATTTATTACGGAATGTCTTGGTTACGTGAAAATACTCTGAATTGGCTACAGTATGTGTGTTTGAAGGTGGTTAAAAGTGGCGGAGTGCCGAATCATGTTGCATTTATAATGGATGGGAATAGGAGGTTTGCGAAGAAAAACAATGTAGCCAAAGTGGAAGGACACACGAAAGGGTAAGACATTTTTGAGTGCAATTTTTTATTCTTAATTTCAACGGCTTCATCGCAATTGAAGGTGGTAATTCAAAAGAAATTCATACAAATTAGATGACTTACCCAAGTCAATGAGCCTGTTCATATTAACCGGACAACAACTTGTCCCATGTGTATTCAGTATTATAATCTCGTTGAATTGCTGTATGTTTGTTTTGAATAGGTTTGACAAATTGGCGGAAACGTTACAATGGTGCTTGGATCTTGGAATACCAGAAGTTACAGTTTATGCTTTTAGCATAGAAAATTTTAAACGTAGCACTGAGGAAGTGAATGAGTTGATGGATCTTGCAAGAGAGAAATTCAAAAGACTGCTTGATGAAAGGTAATGGGGCGTTATTAAAATGATTTTGAAATATTATGTACGAGATACTGAAAGACCTGCATTGTTTTTCAGAGAAAAGTTAATGGATCATGGAGTTTGTGTCAGAGTGATAGGTAATCTTGCATTGCTTCCAGAGGATTTGAAAAAGTTAATGACTGAAGCAATGATTATTACTAAAGACAATAACAAAGCATTTTTAAATATAGCTTTTGCTTATACATGTGAGTATTTTATATTACTGACGGTGTATCTAGAAATTGTGTGCAGATTTTATATATTCACAATTTTTCATTAGCTCGAGATGAAATCACAAGTGCAATTAAGAGTGTAGTAACAGGAGTGGAGAAGAAAATAATATTGCCAGAAGACGTCAGTAAGCATGTAATTAGTCAATGCTTATACACTAATAAGAGTCCCAATCCTGAACTTCTTATTAGAACATCAGGAGAAATAAGATTAAGTGATTTTCTTCTTTGGCAGGTTAGTGTATAAAAATTATTTTGTTCATATTGAAAGTATTTTTTAATAGTTCATGTGGTTAAGGCCAAGCATAATCTTATCTGGAAGGTTATAAGTTGAAATTTCAATTGGCTATGAATGTTGTTTTGGATGTGTTGGGCTGGGGGAGGTTCAAATTGAACTTCGAGGGGTCAGAATTTGTGTAAAATATCACAGGTTTAGGCAATTTCTGTGTAGATGATGAGGATAATATTGGTTTAATGCCTTTCACAGTTCTTTTAACTGAAATTTACTTTGAAGTAGTGTGTTTCATTCACATATTTTTAATTTAACTAGTGTAGTGAAATCTGTCACTTTAGACACTTGTCAACAATATGCATAAGCTGTCTAAATTAATGTGATATTGTGAATATTACAGAGCTGCGTCCTGTGGATATCTCTCTAGTATATAGAGCTGTATACTGTGGATATCTCTCTTGGATACTTAATTAAGAAGCTTAGTGTAAATATTTAGGTGAAGTATTGATGTCTTTTATGTGGTGAGAATCCTTTTCCTGAAATCAGGATTGTAGTTGAGACCTTTTCTGACATTCTGGCATCTGACCAGTTTGAGCTCATGCAGTTTCTATCACTGGACTCTACTGGAGTTGTTTCTATTTAAAAAGAGGAGTGGAAACTCAACTGCCTTGCAAAGACAGCTTTTTGTGGGGTGACTCATTAATGCTCATGTAGAAAGTGTTTTGTCAAGACATGCAACGTATCTTCAGCTGCAGAGAGTACTTTTGTATTTGCCTTTCTTTCTCTAACCACAAAGACGTCAAAAGCCAAGCTGAAGACTGAGAACAGTGTGAACAAAAATGTAGAGGAATTTCGAGATGTTTCTACCATTGATTGGAAAGTTTTATTCTGTCAACCTTGCAGAAAATCCATTGTGGTTGAACGGCTTTTCCAAGTTACTCAGTGTTTGAAGAGCTTCAAATCTGTACAAAATGCAACCCAAGTGAAAGGTAAACAAACATTTGTTTGTGTGTGAAATATTGCTGGCACTAGTGCACCTTCAAAATTTTCCACATTTTGTGCAGATTTGTGTTGTGCTCTTGTTTCTGTCATTATTTTTGTTTCTATCATTCTTTAAGGTGAACAACCAATCGTTAAAAAAATTTGTTAAATACTTGAACATTGATCCTTCCTGACTGAATTAACACTGCTTAAGAAATATCTTCCAAAGTGATAGAAATTTGTACATTAGATGTGTTTTACTTAAATATATAATTGCTAAATTGCAATTAGCTATGCGCAACTTATTACTGCATGAACCATATCAGTTTGTAATTTGTTCATTATAAATAAAATAAAATTCTTAAAAATTGTTTATAAAAATGATAGTTGTGTTAAATGTAAAAATCGGTAATTGTAATGAAAGAAAGTAAAAATTGTACTGATTATTACATAAAACATAACTAACATTTCATTATTAACAATTTTTAAAATTTTTGATGTAATAAAATTTGTAATGAACATACAGTTTACAAACTCATTTGTTGGAGAGAAGTATTGTATTCAAGTGGTAAAAATCAGCGAATTTCCAACAGAAAATCTCTTATTGCCGGGCCTGGATACCAAAGAAGTTGATGAATCTTTTTCATATCTTGTAGTAAATTACTTCCTGTAAAACGTGCATTCAGAATCTATGATTCGTGGGTCCTTGATGTTGGAAAATCGATTGATCACAAAACATCTGTCCACCTGTGGTCAGTGTTAGCTCTAAATCATTCAGACGTTTTTCTCCATAATTGATATTCCCGATCGTTCTGCACAAATTTGAAATGGATATTTTGGGGGTACTATATATATGCTTCACCATCATTTTCAAGATTTCCTCAAAGTTTGCTCCAAATTTTTTTATTAAACTTTGTCCTCATGTAACATAACAAAATTAAGTGGGTTTCATTTTCATAGAAGTGCCTGATTTTTTTCTCCCCCCCTTAATGAAATCTGTTCTTTTAAAGACAGATCTTGAAATAAGGTCATGCACAATTTTTCATTTCAAACATATGAGTAGTTGTAATTTTGCTTAAAACGTGGGCAATTTTTAAACAATTATTGTCTCTAAAATGGATCCAGTTTTTTCTTTAAATTTTCTCCTTGTATGTATCAAAGAATGGTACAAAAGTGGTGCAGGTCTCACTTTATGATGAAATCTGTATTTTCAAAGGAAAAAATTAATGTGCAAAAGTGCTTCATCAGTACATAATCAATGGTCAAGTAATTCAACCTTCTTCTTGGATAAAAGATTTGGGTATCATAACAGACAATTTGAAATGGAAAGCACATGTCAACCACATTATTACGTGATTTGAAAAGCTTTTCGGTTTCTTGACAAATCATCTTTCACAACACTGTAGTAAAAACTTATTCTGCCTGTGCTAGAATATCCTTCTATTGTCTGTATATATTTCATCAAGGACATAACTACTCAAAGTCCAACATTGAGCCATAAAGACAATCCTGGATATCAGGAACATGTCTTTTGAAGAATGATTGAACAAACTAAACATTCCACAAATGTGGAATAGCCAGATGCTACTGGAAGCTTCAAAATGCTCCATGGTCACTATGACTGCCAAGTTTTACATTAGACCCACCATTGAAACTGGAGAGGACACAATATAAAATTGAAGAAAGTCAAATTCAGGCATGTTAACCACAAGAACATAGTTGCTGACCAGGTAGTGGATGTTTAGAATTGACTCCCACAGGAACTAAGCTCAACAGTTTAAATCACTTTATAACAGACTTGACATCCTACAAGATTCTTGTTTTATGATGAAATTGTACTATTACGTGAGTGAGATATCATAACGCTTATTATAATATACTTTTACACGTTTGTCGATCGGGATATAATTAGTTTTGCTGCCGCCCTCAACTTCATCACTACAAGCTGAAATTGCTCTCCGCTTTCACAAAGGGAGTCCATTCTTGTGCCAGTCGTCTCGTGTCATTTTGTTCTTTGTATTTATATCATAAATAGAAAGTCGATTTTGTTTTGATTCCCTAAGCTGTTACTACGACAGAATCCATTGTGCTAAAAAATAATTTTTGTTATTTAATTATTGATAAATTTGTGATCCAGTGAAATGTTGCAGTGTCTTGTAAGAAGGGAAGAGGGTGTTATACTTGGATTTATTTAGAGCTGCCTCTTGATGTAAATCAGCTGTTAGAGTGTCATCCAATCGGAAGGTTGAACGTCACTGTAGTGATGTATAAGCTCCCAATTGGATCCCCGTAACAGCTGATGACCTCTCAGAGGCAGTTGTAAATAAATCATGGTATAGTTAAAAATGAAACACTTTAATGGACTTGCCATGTTATTCTAAATAAAATCTTAATTGTGGCAAATCAACAAATTTTAGAAAACTTCTAAAAAATCAAGTTTTTTGATTAATCAGTTTTGCCTGAATACCACTGAAATAATGGTAGCAGCAGACAAGCAGATATACACCTCTTACATTTGATTTACCAAATTTTATCAGAAGTCACCTATCACTGTTTTTACATTTCTCCCAATCATAGTTTTCAGCAATAAACCACATCACAATTACCATTACATCCTCCTTCATTTATTCAGCTTTATAGCTGGTTCAGATTGCACTTCACATGAAAGCATTCTAAGACTGTTTACACAGCTTGCAAGAGAGAGCATTACATTAATTTGCAGTGCGATTTACAATAGAATGTGATCAATGACTGTTTCCAAGATCCTAGAGCTTGTTAAGGGTGTTTCAAACTGGAGTACATTGTAGAACCCATGTAGGATCTTGTAGGTCTCTACCACATCTCCTCCTTTCCTTCTCTGCTTTAGTGTTACAAGAGACATTTCACGACATCTTTCTTCTTATGAGAATTGGTAAAATTCTCTTGGGATTTTGGTGAAACATTTCTGCATTCTCTAAATGGTGTATATGTTTCAGTGGAAGGGAACCATAGATAATTTTAGCATAGGTCTGAAATAGTGTGGTTTTTCTTTGTTGGCTGCGGTTGGAAGGTGTAAAAGGTTCTTCTAATTAAATGCCTTGTGGTGTGGCCCATTTAGTGACTGAAGCAACTTGACTCTCCCTTTCCAATAACAAGATATAACAACTCCAAGGTCATTTCTTTGATGTCATGACCAATTTCCAGTGGTGTAACTAAATTGTGGATTATTCCTCATGAAGGGTTGAATTTTGCACTTGCTGCAGTTAGGAGTAGACGAAGAGGAAGTGGGCCAACCACTCCTATACCAGTTTAAGATCTGATGGTAGTACCTGGTAATTTTTGGGTAAGCAAATAATTTGTTATGATTGGCATATCTGTTCCATTCCGGAGATACTTAATTTCCAATGTCGCTTGTATGTAGAGTGAATAAGGAGTGGCATTAAACATTGAGGAACTGCACTAAGTAACTTGGTGCTGTTCTGCACTGCACTTAGTAACTCACCTCTCTGTGTTGAGAGTTAATTGATGCTTACTGAGAAGGATCTGCCAGAATTAATAAGTCCTACCAATTAATACTATGACTTTTAAAAATACTATTTTGATTCATGCTCATTTGTCATGACTCATTTAATTTTGTTTATTAAGTGAAATGAAACTGAATAATGAACTAACCATGACATTAAACCAATATTAACAATGAAATATGCATATTAATGTTGCAATAAGATAGATTCAACATCAGAACATTAGCATTGTTACTTTCTCACCTTTTTTTGGTAGTAATTGTGTAGGAATTGGATGAAGATAAATTTGATTATCACATAACCTGCTTTGAGTTACTTTCAATTATTCATTCACTTACAGAAAATGTGAGAGCTAGGTCAAAAAAATGTTTGATTTGTGAAAATGTGATTTTGATTAATTAAATGTAAAATTGTTGTGAAAGCCTCTATATAATTAAGCATTGACTGTGTTCTAAATGCTCAATGTTATTTTTGTGTTGACAGACTTCGAGTACATGTGTGTATTTCTCCAAGGTTCTTTGGCCAGAATTTAGTGTTTGGCATATGCTGACTGCTGTCTTCCATTATCAACGGAACAGACAAAATATTGTTAGACTGAAGGATTTTGAAGAAAGTTGTGGATTAGAAAATCAAAGGGTTGATCTATTCCTAAAAGATTTGCATTCACAGAGACAATTGTTTATGGAAAAAGCTAGGCAGGGTATTGCATGAAAAGTTTTTGTATCTATACTAATAAGATTTTATTTGGAAAACAAGAACTCGCTCACTGTACATCAAATGGTAATTGCTTTACATTTAAAGAGGGTTCTTACAATTTTGTTGTGTATTGTTATTGTTGTTGTAAATATGTTCAGAAAATAAAATAGCTTCTGAAATTACTTAGTGTTTGTTTTTCTACATGCATGTGTTTCAGCAGCTAAGAACTAATTACTGAAATAAATAGTTTGCTGTAATGATGATGAAAATTAGATATATCATGAAGATGGTCATCTTTAATCCTCGTTGCAGATAATATAATGATGATCATTGATTTACATTTTGTGTATAACTTCATTATTTCATGTTTAGGGTTGCCAGGCCTACATCCAAAAATAAAAAAAAAATTAAAAAAAATAGCGGACAAATAGGGGGCATTTACAAGAGAGAGTAAGACATTTATAAATTTAAAAAAAATAAGTTACATAATTTCTTACAACATTTTAACACATATTAAAATAATCACTTCAAAACTTTACTTAAAATTCAAAACATCAAATATATGGTTTTTATATGTAAAATATTAAATTACATTAAACTTTTATATTTTATAATGCGTCCATGAAATCTTGGCAAAAAACATAATTTAAAAATTATAGGTAAATGATATTTAAGAAAAATAGTATGAAAATAATTTTATATGCTTTTATTAAATATCTTGTGAAACAATAAAAAATTATTAATAATTTTTTCGGAGAATCTAGTGACATGGATATTTAATCTTTGTCTCATTCTAACTTATGAAGAAGAACAGCAAAAAAAGACAACACAATTCTCCTATCCTTATTCTCTTAGACTGTACAGCTTTAAATTCATCATTAAGCTTTCAAATAAAAGAAGTTCTGTACTATTTTTGGGGGGGGGGAATGGAACATAATATGGGAAAAGCAGACTTTCTGTTCAAATAGGGACACTTGGCAACCATATTCATGTTTTAAATGAAGCAAATAACACCAAAACAACTGCTAATTGTGCACACTGTTAAAATAAAGTTTGCTAATAATGCTAATTTGTAAGCTTACATTTAGAAAACAAGTAATTAAACAATTTTATAATTAGGGTGAAATAGAAAACAATTAAAATACAGATATCTAATTTCTACAGATAGATAATTTAATATTTCAACATTTCATTATGCAGTCCTCTTACTGATCTTTTCAATGTAATTTATCACTTGATAGTTTTAGCATTGGGATTTCAGTATTACACCAATATCATCATTACTTGCATCACCATTGAAGTCTCCACATAAACCACATAGTTGTCCACGGTAAAATGCTGGCACTACTAATGTAAGAAAATGCCCATTATGTTGCAGCCAGACATAGGCGGTGTCAGAAGTCACTCTAACAAGACCTTTTTCAAGTTGCTGAATTCTGAAAGAAATTAATAAATAAATATTATTTTCATATTTTCATTTTACTTAAAAAAAACAACTACAACCACACCTCACCATTTCCTCAGTTAACAGGTGATGTAGCACCTAAAATTTGAAGCATATTTTAATTTTGAGATAGAGGGGTGTATACTTTGCATGAAGCCCCTAGAAGATTTTAAAAAATTTCCTCAAAAATGGATGCAAATTTTTCTTTACATTTTAATAAAGTTCGCAAATGAAAAGATCACAGGTCCAATAATCAATAAAAAACTGAAATTTCAAAATTTGAAAAAATAAATTCTGATGGATCAGGAAAAATGTTTGTAAACAAATGTTGTAATGGCATGGATAAGTTCAATGCTAGTGGAACTTATCCATCAGGATTTGAATCACAGTCTAGGCAAATATTTTTGCAGGTTCAACTACTGTAGTATTATATTACATAGATATTATAAGGTAGGTAAGAAAGTATGTACTTTTAAAATTATATTTAAAGTTATAAGAAATGAAGTTTAAATTCCAAGAACCATATTTCCATGCATTTACTAATTTTAACTCACCGAAAATCTTGATTTCCCTGGTTTTCTGATTCATTAGCAGCTATATTTTCATTATTGACAAATATTTTGAGTTCTCCATTACTGACTGGTAAAATTTCTATAACATTTCCATTTAAATGAAGTTTTGCAGCCTAAAAACATTACAACTTACTTGAAATTGAGTACACTTCAATTAAAAAAACTATAATTATTACAGAAAATATAATGCCTTTAAAAAGTGTGCTTGAGCCCCTTGAAGCACATGTGGGTAACTCCAATTTTCGTCTTTTCTTTTACTTTCTTGTACACGTATGTACATATGTAATATTGAGAAATTTAGGAAATGCAACAAAAAAAACAGCGATTTTTCGACAAAAATTTGTATATTGTGCGGCCCTAATATACAAAAAGTGGATAAATCCTATTCAAATATTTAGTAAATTGTTCCCTCTAACATGTTATGTAGTCAGTTATCAGAAATTGTGGGTCCATGATACAGAAAAAGATGTTTTTTATGAAATGTCCATCTGTAAACAACACTAGTGCCTAAACTATTCTTAGGATTTTTTACAAAATGGATATTCCCCGGTCAATCTGGCTCACCTCTGGCTCTGGAATCTTGAAAAACAATCTTAAATTTTTGGGTATACTTAACATGAAGCCCCTATAACATTTTCAAAATGTTCTTAAAAGTTTTTTTTTTTTTTTTTTTTTAAATTTCTTGTAAAGGTAGAGTAAAATATTGTTATACAGGTGGCATAGATCTGATTTTCACTGTTAACTCTGAATTTTGAAAATTGCAACATTGTGAAATTTTATTGGCATCTTCCTACAACTACAATATTGAAGATGGTGACAAGATTATCTCAAAAATGGCTCAAAATTTTTTCTTCAAACTCCGTGTATGAATAGTGTTAATGTACTGTATGAGATATAATAAACACCATTTTGTTGTGTTCTTTTGATTTTTCAAAAATTACACAAATTTAATTTTCTTTAAATGTCACGTCATTGAAGTTCACATTATAGATATATTTCAAGGTTTAATGCATTTGTTAACACACAAGTTTCAGAGTATCTCTAATTATGGTTTTTGGAAAATCTGTTAAGTTTCTGAGTATATGGGAACTAAGAATGGCGAATTTTCGGAAGCCTTCAAACCAAATTTTCTCAAAAACTATGGAAAATTTTTCACCAAAATTCTCCACAATGGAAAGATTTCAATTCTCTCCGATATTCTGAAAGCTTGATTATGACCAAGATATTTGGGTCCAAAAAATTTAAAAAATGATGCAAAATGTAGGCGATTTTTAGTCAAACAATAAAAAAATATCAGTTGCACAAAAATGAAAAGTAAACCACTGCATTAATTGAAAAGTTCTCTAAATTTTTTGTAAATGTTACAGAAAATGTGAAATTTTTGTATTCACTTACTTCAGAATTTGCAAGTGTTTTATGTTGAAATTGATTATCATGACAAATGTTGTTATCAAACAATGTGTTTGTTTTGATTAGGATGAACATGGGAGCCAAGTTTTGGAAATTTTTTTATTTACTAAAGTGACTCATGGAATATTGTTAGTTATATATATTATATTAGTTATATATGTTATATATACACTGTCGTGTAAGAGTCGTCATAGTGTACTATTTACATAGTGATTGTGTTTCAAGTACATTTTTTGGAATTGTTTTATTACTGAAATGGATTCCTGTAATGTTTTTGGTTCCAAACGAAAATATTGCAACTTGTCTCATACCTATGCCTAGCGAGAATCTGCTAGAAGGTAAGTGGTTGAGAAATGTAAGGAAACAATGATAGGAGCTCACAGTGAATGATAAAGCTACATTTTGCTTTCCTGATTTTTAATCATTTGTAGATAAAAATTTGCAATTGGTGAAAGTATTGGTTTCCTGCAAGAAAGGTTATGGTTAGGGCCACTGCCACAGCTGTTCCAGTGATCCATGGATCAAGGAAGGATCCCTTCGACATGGAAGAGTGCAACAGTGACACTCATCTTCAAAAAAGGGGATAAACGACTCCCCAAAAACCACAGACTGATTAGTCTGACTAGTGCAGTGGGAAAAGTCTTGGAGCATGTCATTGTCAAAAGGATCCGAGACTGTGCAGTAAGAAAGAACATAATACCCAGCCAACAACATGGGTTTATGAATTGTAGATCCATTAGGACTAACTTTTTGAGCTCACTTGACTGTTGGACAAATTCCTTGAATGCAGGCAACCCTATAGATGTAATTTACCTTGACCAAGCCAAAGGTTCCACATGAACACCTGTTATGGAAGCTGTCAACATTGGGTATTAGAGGTAAGCTACTGGCATAGTTGAGAAAATACTTGGCAGGGAGATCCTTCTGTGTTAGAATTGGAGAAGTACTGTCTGCCCCAAAACCAGTTACCGGTCGAGTCACACAGGGATCAGTGTTGGGCCCGATACTGTTCATCTTGTACACCAGCGATCTTGGCTCACATATAAGATTGAACTGGAACTGCTTTGCAGATGATACAATCATCACAAACCCACTTACTTCCTACAATGATTTACAAGAAGATTTGGTACGAGTAGAGGCATGGTCTCAGAAATGGTTGCTTCCCCTAAATAGTACAAATGTAGAGTCCTCCATCTTGGAAAGAGACCCTAAATGTTCCATACTACATCCAACAGGAGATGATTGAGCAAACAGAATCACAGGTGGACCTAGGGGTGATCATATCACAGGATTTCAAGTGAAAGAAACAAGTTGCTGCCATCGCCAGAAAGGCTAATGCCACCGCTTACCTGATTCAGAAGGCATTTCTTAACTTAAATGTCCCACTACTTAGGCAGGCCTATACGACCTATGTGAGGCCAATTTTGAAACACGCCAATGTTGTTTTGGCACCATATTACAAAAAGGTCATTCAGCATTTGGAAAAATTGCAGCAAAAGATAACTAACCTGCCATGGGATCTGCAGAACATGGACTATGATGATAGATGTCAAAAATTTGGACTTGTGACACTGGCGCACAGAAGAGAAAGAAGCGACCACATTGAGAAATTCAAGATTCTTAACATAGAGTATGACATACAGAAATTTGAGGAAATGCACAATTTATTGCCAATAGAATAGTAAATGCCTGAAACGCCTTGCCACAAAGTCATGTGTCAGCGAGAATCATAATGGCATTCAAGAGGATACTGGAGCAAGCAAACCAAGAAATTGAAGTTTCCTGATACCCTATTAGTGACCTTATAAACTCTACGATAAGCTATGAATTATGATATATGATGTGAAGTACTATGTAATTGTAGATGTACGCATATCAGCTTTGCTGTTGCCGTATAATAAATAAATAAATTTTATGTTATATAAAGTTATAATAAATGAAAATATTTTTCATCAATAATATATTGATTGAAACTTTTAAATTAGAAAGAAAATATTAAAAACTGATCTATAGTATTTTCTAGAATCCAATGAAGTT
Organism: Acheta domesticus; assembly: GCA_031308135.1. NCBI lineage: Eukaryota > Metazoa > Arthropoda > Insecta > Orthoptera > Gryllidae > Acheta > Acheta domesticus. Next base: position 73,930,545 of record JAHLJT010002406.1, on the reverse strand, counting down.
GGCACAGTAGACTCAGAGCCTATGCGTCAACCATGACTGCATGCACAGCTTGTCCAAAATTTTCTTGCCTACAAGTCCTTTCATCCAAAACTTCTCCCCAATCTTATTGTTATGAGCAGTCCATCCACCAACTAATTCTCACGTTGATTATAATAAATTTTAATATATAACACATATAACCAATACAACTAGTTTCGGCCGTATAATTGATGTTTACTTATTGTAATTCGAGGGGGGAGTGTCTTGTTGCAAGCATTACATAATTATTAGAGGGTGGCTCAAGCGCATGTTACAGGCGGGAGAAGGGGGTATACAAAATTGCATTACATAATTTATGGACGGTCTCTTTTACCAACTATATTAACTAGGCAAAATTATCAGAATAACTAGCAGTCTTGTGTTGAAGTCAAGCCCACTTTAAATATTTCAGAATAAGAAAAATGTGAGTTGCAGCAAAGGCTTTAAGAGACTCAATCGTACATAATTTGGTATGTAATGTTAGTCTGTGACTTATGGATCTCTTAATTTGTCTAGAAAACTTGTGTCATGATCAACTCAGAATAAATTGGAAAAAGATATTTTGAATCACATAATAAAGGTGTAAAATAATATAATTTGTATTGTACCAATGGTTTTGATTCAGATATTCTTCTAACAAAAACAGCAAAATGAGGATGTGGTGTACAATCTCCTGCCACTAGAGTGTAGCACGGAGATGCAGAGAAACTGTGAGTCTTGTTGTCAATAGAAATTACTCTTGCAGAATTAACAACACAGGACCCTGAAAAAATTCAAATATTTCTGATGAAATCAATTTTTATACAAATTGCTTTTATCTGTTTAATGTTGTTAGTACTTACCTAAAGCACCAAATCTCATTGCTTGGGGTACTAACATGTCAACACAAGTATTAATGAGAAATGGTTCAAGCCAAGATGCAGCCTTTGGAAGAACCAATTTTCTTGAATTGACATTCAGTGATATATGTGGTTTATTCAGTGGTACTTTCAGAGAAACAGTCAAATTTGATAATTCATTTAAAGGCAGAGGCATTAAACCTGGAGTAAGTGCATCCATAACTGCAATTATTCGCTTGCTTATTAACAAGAAAGACTGAGGAACCTGTAAATTACATTGTCTATTACTGAACATAAGGCGACAGGCTTTAGACTTATAAGATACCTGAAATTAAATGATAGTAATTGTAAAACTAAAAGGCATAAATTAATTACTTTTAATTGCATATTCATTAGTTACCATTTGTACTTAATATTTTTAAAAGTCTAAAATGCCTGTAACAAGTTGTAGCTTCACTATTTGTGTACACCCAAGGATGCATTACATCAAGGTCATGGATTGGAAACCTGTAGAAGGAAGAATGATTTCCATTGAGTTTGTGGAGTGGGAGGCATTTCCATTCCCTCGTGTATCATGTCAATATCCTAATCCTTCCATAATATGTGGGCCTGAGCAGTAACTGTGTGTGCAATTTCCGTGTAATCTTCTTATGTTGTAATTGAGGAATTTAATTCCAATGCCCAGATCAAAGGGCCAAGCACTGAGCTAGGCTGTATGTAATGGGTACGGCACTGGAAGGGCCTGAGGACTATGTCCCAGTGATGTTAGGGGAGCAAGGGTGCTCTGAGAATTGCCTGCAGAGAAGTGATAGGCACCGCGAGAGGCCCTGGCAGATCTGGTAGGCGCTGCTAGATAATGGGAGAAGGGTGGGGCAAAACCACTACTTGAGAACAGGAAATGAACATGCACTAGAAAGTCTGTGCCAATTTATAGTGGTCAATGAGCATCTCACTCCACACATATCCTAATTCGATACACACATACATCGAAAGAAGCAGCAAGATTCAACCAGGGTTGGATGTAGCTGATCATGGGGGGGGGGGGGGTCGTAGAATTTTGTTAAATAATAAACCTATTTGGTATCATATTGTACCAGGGGCGGCTCGTCCTAAGGGGCCACAGGGGCCGGGCCCCACCAAGATTTAATAAAGCAAAAAAATGTTCTTTTTATCTTTATCGTAATCTCTTTATGATAATTGTAGTTCTTTATGGAATTCTTTATTCTTGAAGATCGACAATTCGTCTCCAGAACTCATTCCAAGTCCCATTAACCAGGAATTGAGGGTCATAGTTACTTGCCGCACTCAAAGATAGCGTTAGTAGCATTCATGGGGCCGGCCTGCGTGGGCCCCACAGCCGGTAACTCCGCTCCGTTTACAAGGTCAACGCCCTTCCGCACTGGGCCCGAGTACTGCTTGCTAATTTTAGCAGCCCTTGGGGCCCGCACCATCGGGCCCTTTTCGGAGGAACGGCAGGCTGAGCGCGCGGTTTTCAAAGTGCACGTGAAAGTTCTGCGCGCTATAAGATGGATTCACAATGGATTCGTTACACCGTTTTCAGTTTTTTTCACTGAGACTTGAAGAAAAAAATAATATTAAACTGTTAGTAGCACATCAACCGAGTGTACTTTTCATTTACACAAGTTGATGGGAAGAAAAAATGAACATTCTGTAATTCGTAATTTCAGCAAACTATGGTTCACTGTGAGTGAAGAAAAACAAAGCTTATTTTGCTTTTTTGTTTATTATTTGGTGAGGGGTTGTGGACGACAGTGGGCTGTAAAAATCTGAAACATTCGAGGGAAATGATAAAGAAACAAGAAGAAATGCACGAAGCAACACGAAGAAGTTGCATTTAGAAAACGCTTGTAAATTTAAAACTTTTCAAATCTTGAACATTGTTGTACAGATTGATTCGGCGGTCAAAATTTCAATCTAGAAACATAATGAACAAGTCGCAAAAAATAAACTATTTTAGGTAGAGAGATTGAGTGTTTAAAATTCTGTGGTACTCATGAACCAGCATTGAGAGAGCATGATGAATCTGAAGATTCAAAAAACCGTGCAAGTTTTTAGACTTATCGTTATTCGGCAATCTAGATAGTGTGTTAAATGAACATTTAAACAATTTTTCTGTTTATAAATATAACTCACACGACGTAGAACGAGCTGCTAGATTCTATGTATGAAGTGTATTTGAACGAAGTGAAGAGAGATAGATGTAGCAGACTTTGTTTAAATGCAGGCCGATTAAACAACTGACATAACACGAACAAGTCAATTTGTCTTAATTTTACGGTATGTTTACCTTTCGAACTCTAAGCATTCAGAAAGATAAGCTACGGCATTAGCATTTTTACAAAAAGCATTTGTTTCCATTGACATACCAATATTTACTTCTTAACAAAACTTCCTACTTCTGTTTTTGTGGAAATGAGATTATTATTAACAGATATAGATTTAAAGGTTTAATTAATTAATTGATAATTAATATCAATCAAATAATTGATTCAATGACAATTATTTAATTAAATAAGATTGATTATGAGATGAAATTCGTGCTTTTGCGCCTGGCCCCACCAAGAAAAAATATCACGAGCCGCCACTGTATTGTACACAGTTTACATTTTTTCAGCATTTTTCTAGTGATATTTTTCAATAAATTTGGTTCTTCAAAATTAATTTTTAAATAAGGTCATGTAGATTTTTTTCCACATTGTGAGTAGTTTTCACATAATTTTACATGATATATAAGCAATTTAAAAAAATAAATGATTTTCTCAAAAAGTCTCCAATTTTCTTTTTTCCATTTTTCTCGAATAGAGCAAAGCATGTACAAATGTTGCAAGTTCGATAAAGTCTATATTTTCAAAAAAATGCAAAAGTAAAAAATTGCTTGACATCTTCTTACAAGTGCAATATTGAAGACGGATTTTTTTTCTGAATAAAATCCATTCTTCAAAATTAGATCTTTAAATAAGGTAATGCACAATTTTCTAAAAACAAGATTTGTTTTTGTATAATTTGTGTGTTTCTTAGTATAGAAAGAGAGTAAACAAAACAAATTTTAATGAAATAATTAATCAGTTTGCATCGACAGGGACATGAAGGTTTAGTCAGTTTAGTTTATTTAGTAAGTATGTTGTAATTCTTTCTCTTTTTTCACTATTTCCAAAGATTTTGTAGTAAAGCAAGGTCATTTGCAATTCTTATGTAATAAAAAAGTTACAATTTTTTGTTTAATTGTTATTTAGTTCCTTTTCAAAGATACTGTCTTTACAAAACTACACTACTAACCTAACTACCTACCTTACCTTACCTACATTACCTACCGTACTAACCTAACATGATTGCCTTAATTTTTACACTCTTGAAGGTAAGAAGTCCCATAAATAATTTATAGACACACAACTGACATAAACAATTCTTTATTTCATGAGTCTCATCATATCATTCATGAGATAAATGAGACTCATGAAATAAAGAATTGTTTATGTCAATTAGCAGACTACAAATTATTTATGGGACTCCTTGCTTTCAAGATTGTAAAGATAAAGACAGGCTAATTCCAATTCTACAAGGACAATTGCCGTAATGTTCATGATGGCAAAGAGGTGCACAGGAAAGGTTTGCCTTGGGTGCATTTTTTTGTAATTAAACTACTGCTGTAGTGTAGGAGGATAAAAGGTGCATAATAAATAAATAATAATATTATACAAATGTTACCAATAACAGAAAGTGTTTGTTGCTGTAGCACAGTCTAGTTTCTTCTAAATGTCTTTTAAAACTTAACTAGGTTCAATATAAAGAAATGAATTATGAATAACATTTTATGTAGCCTATTAAAAAACCATGCTTCTGGATAGTGATTTAATCCCCTTATTAATATTGAAAAAAGAAAAACACATTAAAATGATTATTAAACATACATTGATGAATGCTAGTGATGCAGTATATTGTCTTAGAGTGGCAACTTCAACGGATGCTCGGTAACAGGCTTCAGTTATTGGAGTGTACCCTTGGCCCCATTCGGCTGAGTTCTTGCTGTCTTGTAAACATGCTGCATGAGGCCAAGACTTTGAATTATTTAACAAGTCTTTTTGTTCCTTTGTAACTTCTCCATGAGCTAGAATATGTACTTCTCCTCCATCTTTGGGGCAAGACTCATTGGATTTTCCCCATATAATGTTTACTTTTGTAGTGACATCATCTGAGGGTTTCCACGGGAGAAGCCCATTAGTTGATTTTGGAAATAATGTTTCTTGGTCATAACAAACCTAAAAAATGGTAATTACAATTTAAATTTCTTTGAATATTTAATTACAAACACACACATTTTCTAAATAATTAAAAAATAATAATTAAAAAGCAGCAGTGTTAATTTATATTACCTTTTGAAATGTTTGTGCTTCTGACGCACGAGTAATATTCATTTGAAGGTTATACTTGGTCTTTTCATTTTGAACATTATAATTTAAAGTAACATCCCAAGATTTTAAAGAAGTTTGAGAAGCAGTAGACTTGAGATCAAATGAAATTTTGAAAACTTGTTTTTCTCCAAGGTTGCTCAGGGACCCAGTCAAAATCAACTGGAATAAATCAATATGAAGTTAATTTGATAATAATCAATATGAACACAATGATTTTTAGTGTTGTATGTGATACCATGTATTTATTTTGGAAATCATTAGCTGTATGTGTTTTATAATTTATATATTGGTTAATATCTGTTGTTATGTAAAAGACACATTCATTTCATCTAGATTACTGCACTTACATAATTATAAACAGCAAATTACCATCATTCTAGGTTAAAGGTAGATCAACTGAAGTATTTATACTCACCTCTGTACTTTCTACCGATGTAGATGAAACATTAAAGCGAAGTCCACAACTTCCTTTTGGGGGAACAAGAGTTAAAAGATCTACTGAATGAATTAACCCTAGGAATGGGCGACTGATTGGAAAAACTCTAAAACATGAAAATGAAAGAAAACAATGAAAGTGAATTCATCAACATATAATTGACATCAATACCATAAAAAGTAGTGAATGAATAGAAATGAAATTTTTACTGGCTCTTCTTCAGGATTGCCAGAGTGCCCTTGCAAAGTTTGGTAAAGATGAATAAAACACAAATCCGGAAAATAAATAATTAAAATAATATGTTAGTAGATGCACCATGATCATTATTTTTCTCCTGATACTTAGAGCAAATTGATTCCTAATATATTCAGCCAGAGACCAATAGCATAAACGTTTTTAAGAAAGGAAATTATAGTATTTTATTAAAATTTGAACTAAATACATTCAAAATGATACTATTCAATACCATTGTTTTCATTAAAAAAGAAGAAGAAGAAGAAGAAGTAGTAGTAGTAGTAGTAGTAGTAGTAGTAGTACATTGGTCCCGTAAGTGTAGTCCACATTTTTTCCTCTGGAGATGGCAATGATCTTCCCCCCAGTGGAACTGTCCACTATTGGGGTTTCCCGACCAGGTATCTCCCACCAGTGGGGCACACCCCCAGCCGGAACAAGCTCTAAGCTCCCGATCGGTCTCCCAACATGAGTGACAGTGTAATGTGTGTAAGTAAGGGGTGAGGATAGGACAAGGAAGAGGAAGGAAACATTGCGCATGGTCTGTGGCCTGTTTATTAGGGTACTGCTCTAGCATTCTCCTGGTACTGATTGGGGAAACCAAAAAAAACTACTGATGAGAGCAGACTGCTGCTAAAATTCTCCTACAGGTACTGACTGAATTTGATCTAGCTAACAAGCTAGTGTAGAAAATCCTGCCACCGTTGGGATTCAAACCTAGGACCTCTTGGTCAGAGGCACTGCCATGACATTAATTGATGCCCTGAGACACCTCTTCTGGTATATATGGTCTCAATTGCACAGGAGTCATAATTCTGCTTTCTACAGGATTATTTGCAACTTCAGATGAATCTTTGAGTGGAAATGTAAAAATGAGTACTTCTCTCTGAATTTACTTCTATTTATTTATTTATTTATTTACGTCAAAAACAGTTAAAAAACTGCGTATGACGAGCTATGGGGAGAAGTGAATTTTGTGCACGTTTTCATAATTCTGTGGTCTCTATCCTAAACCATATTCTAGTCGAATTTTGAATACAGAAAAGAGAGGTTTTTTTTCGAGTTTTGTTGACAAAATATTCGCTCCTATATAATAAAATATATTTTCAAAGGTAAATTAGCTATAAATTCCTGCCCTGAACCCTCATGTTCTTCATGAAAGAATAATACTTTTTGCCGCGATAATATGAAAAACGATCATTTGAATAGCTATATTTCCCACCGAATTTCAGAAGACGTGCACAAATAATGAAGTTACATTTAAGTCCAGAAGCAAAACAAGGGACCATCTCAGCATTTGCTCAAGGATCAGGGAAACTGGACGAAAAACCTGATCGAGATGGGGGCCATCAACCCAGAAACTGTGGTACAATACTTGTTACAGGTTCTTTAGAAGTATACAGTCCAAATGATAAATAATTACATTAACTATCATTGTTAAAATTAATTCTACTTTCCTTTTTGATGCTCGGTATAGTCTCGAATTGTATAGAAACAGTTATGCAGCAGAAAAGATTTTACTTGGGACTTAAACTTTTCTATTGAATTTAATCGTTTAATGTCTTCTGGCAAAGTGTTGTAGAGTAATGCACATGAATTGTATGTGAATTTTTTGTAGTGAGCTGTTGATACTGCTACCTGGTGAATATGATTACTACGTCGTGTGTTATACTTTCTGAAAATGAATTACCCAGTAATAACCATCCTTGCAGTTAAGACTTTTCATTCCCAAGTGTTGGGTCATTGTGTCCCTAAAGACATGTGGAGCACACCCCTGGTGTCAATAACATGGCATTTGGAGACTAGATTTTACTGTAACCAACATTACATTAAAAAAAAGATGAAAATAATGAGAAATCACATACACTATTCACACAGTCATAATGTGCCTTTTAGGGGGGCTTCAGTCATTATTAAATGATTTTTCTCGATCAAACCTTAGGACTACTTTTATAACATTTTCACTAAGGAGTCTTCTGAGGTTAATCAGAAATATCCAGACCTTATTCCATTGTCACTAGGTATACCTGAAATTCTTGTTATTTTCTGAAAATATATCTTGAACAAGTCTAATAAGATCATTTACAGCATATGAATGATCACAGTCATAGAGTGAGATTTGCACTTTGTTCCAATATCATCAAGAGAAATATTAATAATATCCTGGAAAATAAATTGAAATATTCCATTACAAAACACAGAAACTATTTTAAGTTGCATTATTTAGTGCTTAAAATGGCGGCTTGATTGACTTTTACCTACATGCACATGTTTTTTCCCTTGAGCAGTCACAACAACTGAATTCTTACACTTTGGGCAAAACTGTGAGATCTTCTTAGATCCTTTTCCATATATGTTCACAGTTGATTGGGTATGTGCAACAAATCCTCGAACCACTCCTACAAATCATAGAAATATATGTTAAGTTAAATTTAAAATGTATGTCTTTCCACTGACATAATATTGCAATTTTTTTGTTGGGATAATCAAACCAAATCAATAAAGTCCCTAAATGTAGTTATTTTAACAGCTCCAACTGGGAATACATTCAGAAGTACATTCTCTAATCGTCATTATGAACACCTGTACTCGTTTCCGCTCACGGACCGCGGTGGCACATTTTGCGTTCCACCAGGGTGCAGGAAGGCGTGGTCGGCTCGTCGTTCTCGGTATGGCGGTATTTGCAAGAACGGCTTCGGTGAAGTAGGTAGACATATTTTTAATTTCGTTGGGACACTGGTGCAGTTCTATATTTTTGCAGTTCTGCAAAATGTTCTGTTTTAATTTCTGTTGCACTGGTGCAGTTATATGTGCAGTTCTATATTTTTGCCCTAGTCGGCACGCTGGGTTGACCACTAGGGTGGGCGGACAACATCAAGATCGGCCACATCTAATTGGACAAGGATTGGAAAATGGTCGCTTCCAGGTCCTCCAGGACAGTTCAATCTACAATCCTTGGCGGTGATGGACAGCAGAAAGCGAGATCAATGTAAGAAAAGGTGTTCGACGTCGGGGAATAATGAGTGGCATGGCCAGTGTTTAGAAGAATCAAGTTCAATATGTCTATAATGTTTTCGTGAAGGACACCCCTCTGACAGGACCTTGTTACACCTCAGATGGGACCATAAGCATTGAAATCTCCAAGAATGAGAAAAAGTTGGGGAAGTTGAGAGATGAGAGACACAAGGTCTTCTCGCGTCAAGGCTTGTTCATGCGGGATACAGACGTTGCAAATAGTAGTCGAGATAATGAGGAAATTCACACGAGCGTAAGAGGTCTGAAGAGTGGTTCGCACGTCTCTTTCTTTGGACACCTGGGAGTCTATAACAAATGTAGTGACTCCGCTATGGGCACCGAGGCTATCATCAATGTCGTGCCTATAACAACAAAAGCCGCGACAAGAGAGGGAATGCTCAGGAAGAAGATGTGTTTCCTGAAGGCAAATAACAATGAGTCTATATACACTAGCGGAGTTCGTTTCAGTAAGGTTCTGTGTGTTTTCGTACTCGATACTGTTCTACGTCGGTTACGCACTTTTTCGCCTCAAGGCGGTAAACTACCTTACACGGTAACGGATACCAGTAACTCGGCCGCGATATATACAATCGAATCCGCCATTGCCAAGCCTCTGGCTAGGCGACGGTAAGACGCCTTTTTTCTCAAGTTGAGGAATAAAGACGCCCAATCATCGTCCGTTAAACGGAAACATCGTACCCAGAGAATTAACCAGAAAGAATGAGGAAGGTGTTTCTCTTTCAAAAGTATAGCTGCGACCAGCGCTCCTGCAACTAGAGCATCAACAGAAGATGGAGGCGACAGCTGATCCCGCGATGGATAACCCGCCAGTACAGACTATTGGAATGCAACAACCAGTGCAGACTATTGGAATTCACCAGCTTCTACCAAGAGTCATCCAAAGATCAGGTCAGGCCAAACGGACGCTTTCCGTCTCTCCCAGTGGAGCACCTTTTCAAGCTCCCAAAGCTCCCCCACTTCCAATTGGCCTTTCCCACGATGGATTCTCGCTTCCCAAACGCTCTGGCAAACCTTCCTCTTCCGGACTACAATCGTCTATCGTCACTAGCAACTCCTCTCCTCTAGCCTCAAAAGAAACAGGACCTAGCTCAACTGAAATTCCCATGGACCAATCTACCCCTCCAGAAGAAAACCAAACTGATCAGTCTTCAGCTCAACAATCTGCAACTCCTTTGGCCCAGCAACAGACACCAACACCTTCATCCAGACCCAGGATTGGAACAATCTATATCTCGACTACTGAGATTCTCGACGGACAAGAGCTAATCAAAGAGCTCCAGAAATGCACTCCAGAACTCATGCATGCTCGCTAAACACGCGACAACCTCATTCTCACACCCAAAACTCTCCAAGCCCATCAGAAACGACTCCACGAGCTGAAGACTGACGAAACACAGCGACCGCTCTTTTTCTCTGCTCCTTCCTCCCTAAATTACCACTACCACTGGGCCACGCCCGAGACACGTGACAAGCTGGTACTTCGTGGACTACCCCGTAAATTAAAATTGGCTGAGCTAATGACTGAAATCAAAGGTAACAACATCAATTGCTTTCACATTACAGAAATGCTGAAATTGAACACTGACAAGACTACAACAAACTTGGGACTTTATGTCATTGAAGTACCACGATAGGACATTCTCCAAATTAAGACTCACGCTTTCTTGCCCTACACAGATTACCAATAGATGCTTACCGCCCTTCAAACAGAATCCCACGAGGCACAAACTGCCAGCAATTCAATCACACCATAGCTAATTGTCACCGATCACTAGCCTGCTGTCACTGTGTCCAAGCCCATTCCACTGAAACCTGCCCACATGTGAACCAAGTCAACTTCAAGCCTTCTTGTATAAATTGTATCGCGGACACCGCGCCGCGCCACCGCTAGCAAAACGTTGTTTTTTTTACTTTCCCGTATACGTACGTATATACGGAGTAATGCTGCGCGCAAAAACGGCGAATTTTCGGCAGAAAAACTCTTATTACAAGGCCCTGGTAACGAAAAAGCGAATAAACCCAGTTACTAAATTAAGAAAAAAATTCTTCTAACACGTGGTGCAGCCAGAATCCCTATTTTGTGGGGCTTTGATACCGAAAAACCAATTGAAAACAAAAAGTCTGTCTGTTTGTGAACCATGGTAGCGACTAAACCGTTCAGCCGATTTTCTCCAAAATTGATATTCCCAAATCGATCTAACTGATCTCATGGCCTCTTCAATTTGAAAACTGATATTTTACTTTTGGAGGGTACGGTGCTTTACATGAAGCCTCTGGGACATCTTCAAAATTTTCAAAAAATGATGCCAACAATTTTAACAAAATTTTGTTGTTGGATTGTCTAAAGGTCATTTAAGAGAATGGCGCAGGTTTCATATTGGTTGAAAACTCCGATTTTTTAAAAATTGATTCAAATTTTTGAAAAATTGTTTGCGTCTTCCTATAACTTGAATTCAAAATTTTGTTTGCATCTTTCTATAACTAGAATTATGAAGATACACTTTTTTTTCTTAATAAAATGGGTTCATAAAAAATGGATCTTCAAATAAGGTCATCTTCAATTTTTCAAAAACATGAGTTTTTGCAAAATTTTGTGTCAAACATATGCAATTTTATTTTATTTAAAACATTTTTTCTTAAAAACTGCACAACGTTTTTTTATTAAATCAAGACCTTAAGATAGCATAAAGGAAGCTTAAGAGAATGGTGCAGGTTTCATATTCGTGGAAATGCCTGATTTTGCAAAAATTTAAAAATATTAAAAAATTTTCGGCCTCTTCCTACAACTGACATGTGGACACAGCAGGAAACCTTTTGGGAACGTCGAAAATGCTTATTAAATAATTAGGAGTTTCCGAAAAGAAGCTTGTTCAGAACACATTATCTATTTATAGACAGCAACGGTTTGATCAAGATGGGAGGTAGCTGCCAACTGCAGGGACTGACAAAAGAACAGAGGCATCCAGTTCTCCTACCTGCAAATCACATCACCAGGATTATGATGGAGGAAGAATATTGTCGACTTAAGCGTAGTCCACCAGAGCAGGTGTTTCATGCAACTCGTCAGAGCTACTAACTTATCAGTGGGAATAAAGAAACAAGAAAGTAAAAACATGTTTGAAATGTTTCTACTTCAACCCTTCAGTTCCAGAAGTGCATATGGAAGAAGGGTGGCTTCAGCTCTAGATTATGCAAGTATCAATGTGAGAAAGCCCACAAAGTGGTATGGCAACAATCATTGGGTACTTCATAGCTGTATTCAAACGATTAGGTATGCAGGTGCATTTGGAACTTGTATTGGAGCTCACCACAAAGACATTTATGGTAGTGAGGCATTATGGCGCTTTACATGCTTTATGTACAAAAATATTATCAGATACCTCCACCCGGAGTGTCCACTCCCTTTGGATACAGAGGATGACAGGGAATCAGTAGATGAGCAGAATTGGGGTGTGACAACATCCTCTTATCTTATGATTGTGTACTTACTGAGTTCCATGAAGTTCAATAAACAAATTTACTCAATGCAAACTAATTTGTTTGAACAACTAGCACAGGTGATACAGACTGAAAGTGCAAACAACTGTCCATTTTAGGATAGATTAGTTTTTTATTATTCAGATTGCGAGTTAGATGTTCATAGACACTACCAAACTTAATTGAAAGAGGTCCTTTCATGGTGGGTAGAATGTTGATAACAATATACTATGTATGATGTTGGCAACACTGCAGCTATGCCTCTTCTTTTTGCATTATCAATGGGCATCCAGGGCAGTGGGGGCAAAGGCACAGCAATGTGTTAATGAGAATAAAGTCTAATTGATGTTTACTGGTGCATTATTCATTTTACAATACCAAATACAAAGCTCCAGAAAATATGCAGTAAACAAGGCCAAATTCAAATCAAACCAAAGGTCAATTGACACTATTGACACCACCCAACTTCCCTATTTCATAAGCAAATTCTTTGAAACTATCACTAGACCAAAACTGATCAATAGATAATATTAAATCTCATAAAATACAATAATCAAACAGCACAGAAGAGCTGGCGTGTTGCTGAACAAATAAACCAAAAACTGATGGAAGAGAACTTCCTCTATCTTCCTGATGTTCTGGGATTTACTGGACTTCTGAGCAAAATTACTAATAATCTAATTCTCCCCGTGAACAGCTGAGTAAGCTATCTGGATCTCCTATCGCCTACCTGCCCTCTAGACTGAGAGCATTGTTTGCAATAGTTAACAATACATTAACATAGGAAATAGGCAGATGAAAGTATGAGCAGTAAAAGGAACAAGGTCTCACAAACTGTACTTAGATTGTTCTATAGAGGCAGATGACATTAGCTGATAGTTACACTTTCTGCCTTATAAAATTAATCTTTCTAAAAGTGGCAAGTAACATGCCCTTTTGAGAAGGATGTTTGCGAATTAATTACAAAGATTCATTTTATAACGCAGAAGGTGTAACAATGATCTAATGCATAGCCTCCTACTAAAGGAGGCTGTGCTTAATGTCATCGGCTACTACAGGAAAATCAAAGTATAGGCAGGCTCTAGAATGAAAATTTTGCAGTAAAATGACAGGAAATGGATATGAAACAAGAGATATTAGGCACAAGATGTTTAGATAGTTGACACAGAGGATTAGAATTGAAATTGCTCCTCTCCTTCCCAGAAATATATTTTGGAATCATTGTACCTCCCATAACATGCAACAAAATTATGTAACAAATCAGAAGTGCCATCATTACTTCATTATCTTTATATATAACAACACTCACCTGAAGGATTGGAGACTATAAGCTTCACTTCACGTTGTTTAGGATGCACTGAAACTTGGTTTACAATAGGGAAGTAACTTTGATAAGACACTGCCCTTCTTGCAGCATGCCATAAGTTTAAAATAGGATTATAAATTATCAAATTTGACCCAGATGTGAATATGTAACTGTAACAAAAACAATTTCATTACAACTAATGCGCATCATGATTATTAATAATAAAATATGGTTGATCTTCAAATGTGTACAATTAGAATGAATTATTTTACCGTATGTCAACTTCATTTTTTCGTGACAACACAGAAGAACTTCCATCTTTTGTAAAATTTCCTCTGATAGATGTAATAACAGATGATTCAGTTCTCATTAGAAGAGGAACCCCTAAATCTGTGGGCTGTGTTGTTTCTATTAGCACAGGAGCTTTCACAGTTTGATAGTTTATGCTCACCTCTTGTTCAAGGAAGTTCATTTTAGACACAACTGAAATGAAATTGGGAAAAAAAGGGTGATTATTGCAATTGACTCATTCCTAGTAACACTACTTGTTTCTAAGAAAATCTGTACCTTCTGCTAATTTGTAGAAGTTTGTTTTATTGATGTATTGACAATATACTACTCTATCTTCAATTTTCGCAATTATTTCTATGTGGATAGGTTCTGATGTAATTATCGGTGCTTTTATTTCTTGAAATATATTAATCAAGTCAGAAAATTTGACTGATTTATCAGTTTTAAATAACATGTCCTTGATAGCATCACTAACTCCTTCCAATTTAACATAGAACTGCAAAAGACTTGCTATCATAAAACAATGAATTTCTTATTCTAAAAATTATTTTTAAAGATGGTGAACATTTTCAAAATATATTTTAACAATGTTACAAGGATTTCTTATTTAGACATTCACAAACATTGACTTACTGCAAACTGTCTCAAGTTGTGATCCAATGCATGACTGTTAGCTAATAAATAAAAAACATTGGGGTTGCCAGTCCGCTGATTTGCTACTGCAAAAAGTTGAGCAAGTCCTCCAAATCCATGCTTTTGATCAGAGTAATCTAAGATATAATTTCCTGTTGCCCAGTTACGAATAGCAGGAGGTCGAACATAGCGAATAATATGTGAAGCTAAAGTGCCTCTAAAATGATTGGAAAAAAAAAAAAAAAATCACTATTCTTATTCAGTTTCATATAATATTAAGAATCAAGACTAAGAAAAAAGTTAAATTCTCACAGTCCTGTGTAACATGGGTATTGAGTTTCAATAAGTGATTCTAATGTTGTGTAATAAAAGTGAAGAAGGTGGGCATTAGGTTCAGATTGCATGAACCACAATAAATTCACAAAATTGCTATGAGTCGGTTTTGCCACTATGAGCATTGTGAGAGCAGCAACTCGCATCTCAAGATGTTCTGACCTATTAGCAAGAATAGGCCAATATAACTCTGCAACCTGAAATGAAAATTTGTAACAAGTTTAAATAAATTAATGTTTACTTCTATTTTGGATAGGGAAATAGATTTTTTCACTTTCTTATTCACCTTGTGTGGGTTAAAAACAGCTTGTGACATGCTAGCCCATACTCCTAAAAACCTGATATGGTGAGGTTTTTCTGTGAAAACTGGTACTTTTCCTTTGATTATGGGAACAAGGTAATCAAATACATTACCCAATTCGATGTTGTTAAGAACTTCCAAATACAAAACTTGCTCACTATAAGATCGACTATCTGTAAAAGAATTTAAATGAGTAACTTATTTTCCAAAGAACTTGAGCAAGTTCACTGCAAATCAATAAAATAATTTATTCTTACTTGAAAATTTATCGATGAATAATCTCACATATTTTTCCAAAGTTTCTGGGCGGCAATTTGATTTGCAAACTTTATGAACCATAATGGAAAATGTAAGAATAGCAGACTGTTTGACTTCTTCAATAATATCATCCCCCAGAGACAGCAATTTCTGGCATTGAAATAAGAGAAACCTTTTAAACACATTGAAATAGGAAAGTAAGAAAATATTTAGCATTTCCAAAATTGAACTTCTGCTTTATGTTATTTTACTAAGCCTACACTATAGGGTCCTGTGTGAAATTCTATTTTGAAAAGATGGGCACAGGTTGGTATGTTTACTGTGGTTTTTGCTTCCTGTGAAGTTCATTCATACTTTCTGAGAAGATATGGTTCTATTACCTCACCCAATTAATTTTGCTATGAGAATGTAATGGGTCAAGTATCACAGTGTAGATCCAAAACATTTTTCAGAAAACAATTTTAGTGTGTCTAAGAACATAACAGTTTTTGCAAGACAAATACGGAGTTTCTTCTCATGCTTGGGGTACAATTATAATACTTTGATATCTCACTAATCAATGTTCAGATGCACAGTCTAATTAAGTAATTCAATGATATTTGTTTTTCTATTTATTACTATGAAATACAATTGTATTATTAGCCAAAAATTTTGATGTAAGATCTAGGCTATTCAGAATGAGCTGCATTTCAATTGTGGAGACTGATGTTTTGGCTGACATGGTGACTGACGCCTAACATCAGGAATGAGACTTCCAGTATACCTTTGTAAAACAGTCCCTCCCCTACATCAAAGGTGTTACGGACAGGATTGGCAGGTAGCTTCATAGAGCTCAGTGTTCTATGCCCACAATAAGATTGTGGGGAGCCTGGCCCACATAAAAAAGTGCCTTGATCCAAATCATAATGTCACAGTGTATGAAATCCCATAGACTTGTGGGCCACTATACATCAGTCAAACAAGGTGGTCAATAGATGAGCACATGCAATCAGCCTTAGCTGAACATGCTGCTGAAAGAGCATTGACTTCAACAGGACCTGCTCCATTAACACTGAAAACTGTTGGTGACCTTGAGTTATTAAAGAGGCCCTGAACATATCAAGGAGGCCCATCAATTTAAATAGAGACAATGGTCTCAGCCTTGGCACCACCTGGAAACAGGCTTTCACATCCCACTACTATGGTTCTACCCTCAGGCATCCCCCTCCCTGCGGTCAACCAATGACAGCCCTTCCTCACTGCTGCTGATTTCCAAACTAGGCTTTTGGTGACAAATCATTAATTACCCAATCAAACTATTTTTAAGCTTTTATTCACATTTTTTGGTCAACACCTTGTATTTAAAGGAATATGCTTTTATTGCAAAAAGATGTAATAAAAATATATACTTTTAAGTTTTTGATCATTAAAAACATAATAATAATAATAATAATAATAATAATAATAATAATAGAATTGTCTGAGCTGAGGAGAGTATAATGGACAAATTTGTTAAAAAGGATTCATTTAGAATGACAATCCTAAGAAGACATCTGAGTAGACTACAGGTGACAAACAAAACAGAGGGGATCTTGGGAGATAATATTGAATGGAGAGAAGGGTAGGCAAAATGAGATAAAATCGTAAATAGATTGAATGTAATACTAAAAAGGAATTGTCAAATGGCTTGCATATATTGAGGAAAAATTAAGAAAATTTAATTAATGTAATTATGCTTCTTAAAAATGTGATGACTGAATCAAACTAAAATCCGTTTTATAATGAGAGTTAAAGCTCTCACGTGCATTTTTTCCCCTTTAAGTATGTCAACTGTGTATTGAATGTAAGTCCTTATGTGTATTTGTAAATAACCACTCATGATACACAGCAAGTACTTTCCTGAATTATGTAAGGATATACAATATTGCAATATTAAAGAAACTTGCAAAAGTGCTTCCAATTAGCAAAAAGAAAAGAAATTCTCTACACTGAGATACAAACTCATGCCCTTAAGAATTAACATACAAAGCAAGATATCCCTACACCACCAGCTGCACATTGAGAATTCAACCTTCCCATGCTTTAGAAAAAATGTATGGAACCTCTATGTTTTAAAAAAAGAAGTTGAACATTTGCATTTGCAATTTAAAAATTTCAGAGATATTTTGTCCATTATTTCAAGATCTGGTTTTAAAGAACAGATTTCATTAAAGAAAAAATTCTGTAATAAATTTGGAGTTTTGCAACATTGCTGTTTGCATTGCAACATTGCTGTTTTCAAAAATACAATGGAAAATGCTGAAAATGGAACCCATGCCAATTTTTAAGTCTCCTTTGCTCTATCTGTGAATTTTTTGAGACCTTATTTAAAAATCTCATATTTTAGAACAATTTTATTTTTAAAAAAGTCTCCATCACCAATGTTCAACTTTTGTTGTGTTCTGTTTTGTAACAATTAATGTTAATTTTTTGCAGTTTTTGATAATCAGAGTTCACCAAAAATGGGGTTGCATAATTTTTTAAAGTGCATAATGCTCTATCTAAGGAAAATTTTAAGAAAATTGTTGGATCTGATTTAGAAATTTTAAAAATTGCATATATTTTACACTAAATTATGACAAAACTATTCACATTTTTGAAAAATTGTACATGACTTTATTTCAAAATATATCTTTAAAGAACAGATTGCATTAAGGGGAAAAAATACCCTCTATTTTCAATATTGTAGTAGTAGGAAGATGCCAAAAAATTTTAAATTTTTGCAGTTTTCAAAAAATTATGGATTTTAATGAAAATGACACCTCTGCCATTCTTTTCAGTCATTTACATCATCTGAGGAGAAAGCTCACTAAAAAACCCTGGAGCAATTTTTGAGAAAATTTGGAAAATATAATTGAAGCTTCATGTAATGTACAACCAAAAACAAAATATCCACTTCAAACTAGCAGAGCTTTGAGCTTTTTAGTTCAATTGGGTGGAAACTTGTCTGAATAGTTTTGGTGCTAGCATTGACCACAGACCAATGCCTTACTGCTTATGTAGTATTTTGAATGCACCATTTTTATATTTTCATTGTGTGGTGTTATATATTTTGCCCTATTGTTTATTGATTATCACATACCACAAAAATTGTTATTTTAAAATTTTTTTGTGAATTAGGTTCCACCCTTTTAGTGGCATTCAACAAGCTCCAACCTTCAAAATTAAAGGTACATATGTTGGAGAAGTTTGATTAGTGTCTGCCTTTTTTATTACATCATTTTTTATAGTTAATTTTTAAAATGTTAATATTTCTATGGACTATGAACCTCCTATGTAACTACAAATTTGAGATTTCATAACATTCTATTAATGACAGCAAATCTTTCTTATAAGAGCAATTATATACCTTCTACAGAGCAAAGTAAAATTACTTTCAAAAGTGTCAAAGAACTTCTATTTTTATTGTTGTTTTAATACTGATCAGGGACTGTTCACTGAACATTATAAATTATAAGGGCAATTAAAGAAATTTCTTAGCCTTTAATATAACTAAGAATCCCTCTTCTACACTCCATTCACTATTTTAACTCGCGTAAACGGAAATATGAAACGTACTTCGCTCAACTTCAACAGATCCTCTGAAGGATGTCGTATATAAAAAGGAAGAACAGTCAGCAATTCAATAGCAATTTTCCCTTTTTCTTTTCCAGTTCTTACTAGATCTTGAATCAACAAAATTGCATCATTAGAACCAACTTGTGGAAGTAATTTCAAGAAGAGGTTCCTGCAAATATGAAAAACAAAAATCTTTATAAGGGGGAATAAATAATTAAGTTTTTGGTACATGCATTGTTCAAAATTACCTTTGTGTCTCCTGATGGTAGCTTGTACCAATTGCCAATTCATTATAGTATTGTTCTAAATGTGGCCTACTAATTAGAGATAGAAAGTGAAGTAAATGAGGAATATACTCGTTATGAGCTAATTTTATTTCATTCAGAGAAGAATCAACTTCCAAAGTGTCAATAATTCTTTTTAAGTATATGTCTACCTACAAAGACAAAATTATCATTAAGAATGATTATTTATTACAAAACTTATCTTCTTTAAACATTATTTTATTTGTACAAATACCATTTTTAAATGTTCTTCATCATTAAAGGGAGCACGACCTTGAGTTAAGTCCTGGCGGGGAAGTTCGTAAAGTAAATCAACTTGTACAATATTGTTTGGAAGGCTTATATTTTCAGTGATCGATCCTCTTGAAGATATAGAAATGGATTGACTAAAATATTAAAATAATAATTACAAGTTAAATTCAACGATTATTGCATCAACTCATCTTTTTGTATTGTTGTGGCAACTTACTTAACAAAAGCATAATTCAATTCTCCATGTGCATGAAAAGGTTGCACATCAACTCCACTATGAACTTCCACATGTTTCAGATTCAGCACTCCTTCAGTTGGAACCAACACATACAATCTTCCTGAAGTGGACGTAACAATACTTCTGCCAGAGGGGCATAGCAGAGGTGAAGTATTTTTCCATATTAATCGAGGATAGTTTTCACATGTCAAGTGATCAATGAATTTTCGCACAATTAATTGATTGCTTACATTAGTCACAGTATATTCAACGTCACAATTACCATAAAGAGAAGCCTGAAACAACATAATTTACAAAGTTTTTGTTATGTGATATATTTTTCTTCTCTAATTCATGAGTATTGTTTTTGCAATAACTTACTTCTTTAGAAATAAAAGAAGGCTTTTGCAACCCTGCCTCTTCCACCTGAAAAATACTTGCTAATGCACGCTTCATATTGACTGACCAGATAGGTTCGTCTGCTTCAACTGATATGTTTTTTATTTTCCCTTCATCATAATGAATAACAAATGGTTTCAGCAATTCATTTGCTTCCTCTGGTATTGGTAGGTATGTTAGCTCTGGAGGTGATTTATCATGTTTTCCATTAAACAGGGAAACGGTAAGATCTTTAAACTAGAGGTGAATACAAAATAAGACAATGTTGACACTTAAGAATCCCTACATCAAAATTCATAAAGTGCATTAAATTCATGCAAAATAATATTTAATGAAACACTAGATCAATAGTTCACACCTGGAGAATAACATCTGGGGAATGAGCTTGCAATCTTAAGGTGCCTTTTAAAGCCCAATCTGAAGAACCATGTAGAGGTGTTAATGTGCCTGCTTTTACAATGGCATTGTATTGATAAAAGATTTCAGAATTTTTCAAGAAAAGTCCATAACTACCGGTAACAATGGCACAAATCCAAATTAAAAAGCCTATGAAATAAGCAAAATTATCACTAAAAATACTTCCTTTCATTTATTTATACATTGTTTATGATTTTCGCTAACTACTTATAAAAACTATCCTTAAAAAAGATTAACTTTCCAAAGTGTAGTTTTCTATTCTATTCTAATATAAGTATATATTCATTAACGTTAAATAAGAACTTTAGACGCAGAAGAAGCCATTTCAATCAAAACACTATGAAAATTCAAACAAATTCAATAAAAATTTGTATATAATAGAAAAACATGAATGCAAGAAAATATTTTTGTCCAATTAAAGACCAATAACATTATATAACATTTTATTCTACAATAGATTTTTTAGTTGGAACACAATCCTCAGTACATATTGTTCAAAAATAAGTTAATTGTTGATGACAAAGCACAATTGATTACAAAGGACTTGAACATTTCAAATAACATTGATTAAGAGTTACCTAATTTGAACATCATTCTTCACACCAGATGCCTTTTTGTAGCGACTGACAGTTCTAGTGTATCAAAGGCATTCTGAACTTGACCCAGCAAAGCTACCCGGGACTGTGGTTCAAGGTCATGGTACACAGTTTATCTGTTTACAGATACTGACCCTATTGATACCTTCATACTATTTCCACTTACTACGGGAAAAATCCAACATCAGAAGAAATGTAGATATAAAGAAATACATTGTCAATATTTTTATAGAAGAAATATTGTGTTCAGTTCAGTGCAGTGCAGTCCTGTTTTTTTTCATGAAACAAAATTATTTTACAATAACAAAAATTTAGACTTCTACTTTGTTCATCATTGAAATTCCTTTCCTTCAAAAAAATACTTGGAAACAAATAACTTTTATTTCAAATATATTAAAATTCAACAAAATATGGAAAATTAAATACATTTTGGGCTTCCACAAAAAATCAACAACAACAACAAGAAAAAAAGAACACTGAATTTTTAAGTTTCCATTTGACATGTCAGAAAAACTAAAAATTATGAATACAAAATATACATGGCATTACTTTTATTAAAAGATACAATACAGTTCAGCAAAATTGCTTTTGTTGTGGAAGTCTCAACTTGTTGTGGAAGTCTCAACTCTTCTAACACAAACATTTGGAACTTAATATTCTCGTATAAAAATAATTACATTTTCTTATTAGCTGCAAATCTACTCTCTATTTTTGAACTTGTAGAATGAGAAATCAGTATCTTAACATCAAACTGTCATTATCCCAGAAAAGCCACATCCAACATGACTTAATGTACATACTCTCAATTGATGTAACTTGTATTACAATAAAAATTATAGACTATAACAAAGCAGTATTAGATTAAGGGAAATACTTTGTAATATCAACTTATGTTTTAGCATATCATATAATGTTTTTGACACTTAAAAGACAACTATGAAGTCATCAAACAAACTTCTGATAAAATATTGACCTTGATAACCTTCTAGTTTGATGTATTGGCCAAGAAATAAAAATATACTAGTATTAACCCATCTCTTCTTTTTTCACTACGGATCTTCATACGTTTTCTGCAGAAATAATAATTACCCAATGAATACAAACAAGCATTTCTCAGTTTCATAAGTATCACTATATAAAAAATTACCTATTTATACTAATTATCATACAAAACATGTCAACAATGTTCACTTCTTTGTAGCACAACACACCTATGAAAATGCATTACACACTCAAATGCAACAACAATTTAAATATATTACATCACATATTTTGAACAATATACATAACTTCCACTATTTAAAAAACTAAACTCACACATGTTAATAAGTTCAAAAGTAAATTGTATAAAATATACAATGGATAAAGTATTCAATGCAATCGAAAGCCCAAGCAAAGCAGTATGCCATTCATATATGCATTGAGAATTTTTTATCCAATTTGTCACATACACACACACGCACACTAAAACAGCAACTCACTGACACAGTAATGAAATTTATTATTTTCAATTATTATCCTTAAACTTCTGTCACAGTTTTCATAATTGTTCTCGTTGCACAATTTACAAAAGAAAAGTTCATAGTACAGTACTATGTGGTGGTAGAAGGAAGCAAAGCTTGTAGCATTTTTGTAATGCTCTCCAAGGAATCTCTGAAAATAATGAATAAATACATGAACAAAACAAGAACAACAAAGTAAGTTCATAGCAAATACATATTCAGTTACTTTAATAATATATTACTAATAATAGAAATAGTATTCAATAGTACACAAGAACTAACATGTAGGAATAGTAGAATGCAAATAGTTTAGGTATAATTTATAGTATAAGTAATTTTTTTGCAAATGAGATACATAAGAAGAAAATTTGTGGAGTTTTAGAGTGCAAGTAAATTACAAATTGAAAACACAATAATGAATATGAAATCAAAATAATAATAATTTGCTTAATTACTCACCTTCCACCTTGAGTATTTATATCAAGACCCTGTGCAATTGTCTTAAGCTGATTTGTAAACATGCCCAATTGAGGTAGACTGCAATTCTGTTGAAACCACCAACGTGGAAATGTTGTAACAATCTAATGAAATGGAAAATAGACACATATAAGAATAAATAAAATTAAATACAGAGACACACGTACCCCACCTATCCATCCACCCAGAAGCACACCTGCAGGGAGTCCGGAGAGGAAACTATCAGATTTTAAAACTTTATTTTTCAAGTTGTTCGGAGTTAAAAATCTTATGTAAAATTATAGTCAATTATTTTTCCAAAAGCTTTATTTCCATGATTAATTTTGTCCAGTGTAGAAGTCAAATACTTGGAACTCCACATAGTGTACAATTGTGAAACTTTGATCAAATATCCTGCCAAATTCAAAAGTGACACTTATCAGGGCACCACTGTTGCTTATTTAAAAAAATGTTGATACAAAAGTAATTTACCTGAACAGTGAACTTTTGAATTCTGTGACATAGATTTTACATAAAAATGACATGAATTTATAGCAACTAAGAAGATCAATATGAATATGAGACGATTTCCTAATTGTACTTTGCCACACAAAAGCATATTTATTAACAACATTAGTATGTTGGATTACCTAACAGCTTGTCATTAAGTTACTATTTTATAGGTTTTTGTCTAAATATTTCTTAGACAGTCAATTATTTTAAAAATCATTACAAAATCCCACACATTAACCAGAAAAAACATTATATTTTCACATAATTTAGTTTAAACCATATTAATAAAAATTTGTTTTAATTTTGAACATTGATGTTTTGTTGTTGATGTCGCATCCCTTAATTACAGAAATTAGAACAAATCCTACATCAGTAGGATTTGATCAAGTGTGTAATAACTTTGCAGATTTCATCTTCAGGTAAAAGCTCTTGCCTTGCATTTGGTAAGTTTTATTTTAAACGTTCAGGTTCAACTGGACTCCCCTTTCAGCAAGACTTTTCTTTAATGCACAAAATTTTTCTCATCTTTACTCGTTAACAAACATTTAGTTCCAGTTTTTATACTACACACACAACTTTGTTATTGAACAGTAATACAAAGAAGTCAGTAAATAAAAGGTGTTGTCCGGTATCAAATATGGTATGTTTTAGCATAAGATTTTTTCAATAGCATAGCTACCAAAACATCAGAGCTATCTAAAATATTACATGAATACATGAAATATAAATTATACAAATTATTTACAAAAATGTTAACATGGTACGAGTACACCAGATGCATAAGCAAACTGGATCATTACCTTACAGTGTTTGAGCAAAAAACCAAATTCAGCATATAATTTGTGCAACTCATTTAAGAGGACCGAAGGCCGTGGCACAAGTGGCGGGTGGGGTGGAGCGCAAGCAAGTCGGAGCGGGGTGGGGGCAGTGTGGCCGGAGAGTCTTGACAGGCAGGCTGATGGTGTAGGAGTGAGGAGGAGACAGGCAGGCCAAGAAGGGTGCTGTACAGATTGGGCTAATTTTAGTAGAGGTGATGAGAGTTCAGGGATTTGCTGGTTGAGACAAGTCATGTTTTGGTTTTGTAGGTTGTTGTGTATATGAAGGGATTCTCATTTTATTCTATGCCAGTACCTATTTTCAATTTCTAGAATACAGAAATTAACATGTTGGTCAAAAGTGTGTTTGTGTAGATTTAAGTGAACAGTGAAGTATGAGACTGTGGTAGTGTTGTTTTTCTATGCTTGTTTGTGTTCATTGATTCTCTGTATGAATTTTCGACCAGTTTGTCCTATATATATGGCATCACAGTTGTTGCAAGTGAGAGCATAGACCCTGCATAAGGAGGTAGGTCAGATTGGGTTTTTAGTGTCGGCTAATGTTTTTTGTAATGAGTTGAGGAAGGTAGTTTTTAGACCGAATTTATTGAGCGAGGTGGCTATTTTAAGACAAAGGGTGTATTTGCGGATGTTGAGTGTTTTTTTAATTATTAATTTGTCAATGAAATTACAGTAATTTTCATTCACACTGAATATTTGTTTTATGGTGTTTATTTTTCTTTTTTTGTGTTTTCTGGAGACATGGGTATTGAAATTAACCAGTGTACCATGGCATAGAAGGATGCATGTTTGTTTGTGGGAGGGTGTTGTGAAGTGTTGGGTATGATTGTATCTGTGTGGATGAGTTTTCTGAATATGCTGAATTCATGATGGTCCTATACTAGCATGATGGGGAGATTAAGGGAGTTTAAAAATTTGTGTTCATTTTCTATTTCATTAGTGTATTTTATGTTGGGGTGTAAAGAATTTATGTATTCTGTAAAAATATCAAGTTGTCTAGTGATGCCTGTCTATTGTGCCAACACATAGTCTATGAATCTATGTCAGAAAAGGAGATTTTTTTTAGAAGTGGATGTTGAAAAGCAAATAACGTATTTTCCCAGTTGTCCATAAATATTTCAGCTAATAAAGGTGAGAGAGGTGAATCCGTTGGTAATCCAGAATCTTGTGTGTAAAATTTGTCATTGAATTCGAAATAGTTGGCATCTATGTAACTGGAAATTGGGTTAAACAGTTCAGTTTTGATGGACACTGCACACTGTGATCTGTCAATTAAGTCATCTATATTCTTGCAGTCAGATGTTGGTTCACTGGGAAATAGGTTTACCACATCAAAAGAAACAAGTTTAGTGTAGGTGGGGACTCGGAAACCCTTTGTCTTTTTGTTGAGACCAGCACTGTTAAGTACTGTGTGCTGAGGTGTGAAATAGAGTATTGTTTGGAATCTTTGATCAATTTGTATGCAATTCTGTGTAAGTGTGTTAATGTATCATACTAATAGGTCTAAAGGGGATTGTAGATTTGTGGGTCTTTGGTAAACCGTATAATCATGGGAGGGAGTGGATTGCGGGGCAGAAATCTCTTGGGATGAGCGAATAGGGTTTTTGATTCTGCGAGTTCTTGTTTTAAGGAAGTGTCGTGTTTGTTGGTGGGGTCATTTTTTAGGAGTGAGATACCATTGTTGCCAGTGATAAAATCCTGTACTTCATTGTCATCTTCCTTGTCCAGAATCTCTATGACTTTGTCAGATTTTGTAATAATAATATTGTCTTGTGAGATTTCGTCTTTTAGTTTTTTGGCAGTTGATTGTTCTGACAGGAGGGGTTTTGGGAGTGTGTTGTGTTCAATGTGTTGTTTGATTGTATGTGTGACAGTGTGCTTATATTTCATATATTCATGTAATTTTGCAGATAACTCTGACGATGGAAGCTGTGCTTAGTGTAAAAAAATAGCACAGAAACATAATATGAAATTTTCCACAAACAAGACAAAAGCAATGGCAAATGAAGAAAAAGAAATGGGAAGAATAAAAATTGTCATAAATGGGCAAATAATAGAACAAGAATCTCCATTTAATTATTTATGCAACCTCATTGGGCAGAGACTGGAAGGATGGAAAACAAACTTCAGAAATACAGCAGAAGGAACATTTTATTCAAAAGACACTTCAGAAGAGATCAGAGAGACCAAACTAAGAATCTACAATATGACATCTAAACCAATCCTCAGGTACACAAGTCTTAGTGAACTACTTTTCATAGTTCACAAGTCTGGACTATGGAAAGTAGTGAGCAACGAAGACTAGAGGCTATGCAAATGAGATTCCTACGTCATCTTGCAGGAGTGAAACTAAGGGACATGCAAAGGAGTAAAAGACATCAGAGACAGGTTAAAGACAAAATATAGTTGAAGAAATAAAGAATGGACAGAGAAAATGGCTCTCTCATACTAAGAGAATGAAGCAAAAAAGATTACCAAAAGGAATGTTGAATTACAAACCAATAGGGTGAAGGGATGTGGGAAGACCACAAAAGAAATAGCTAGATCAGGAACACCTGGAGGTGTAAGCCTCCTGGTCTACAGGCAACAAGCCTAGCAAGTTACAGTTTATAATTAATGAATGTTACATATTAGTAAGGATATTATAATGTATGACTGACTTCACATGAATATTTGAAGCAGTGGCAATAGAACTAATTAATAGATAAGCTTACCATATTACACTTCTCAGCTGCATCTACAGGTTCACAAGTCCGAAGTGCCGCTAATAAATAACGGTTCAAAAGTGAACCCAGAGCCACTTCACCGAGAATATGATCACTTACTATGCCTTGAAAACTTAAGAGATTACGAAGTAACTTTACTGCACTAGCAAACTGCCTCTGGAAAAACTGCCCCATAGAGCTACTCCTTGAATCCGATATTCTGAAACAGAAATGTAATTTTTGTTTTTAGATTTCATTTTCATGCTTTTATTAATGGACTCTATCATTCAACCAGAAAAATAATTGACCTGACAGAAGTTGCAACATCGTCATAAAAGAAAAGGGTTTGGTCTGCTTAATTAAAAGGAAGTCGTACAGGTTGATGTTTACTGTAAACCTATTGGTATAACCACATATGCAGAACCTTAGAATACTGGTGCGTGCATTGTTCATTTGCCTGATGGCCAATTTGAGTTGTGTGAGTAATATGAGCAACTTACCCTAATGGTAAGATTATTATTTTATGTTATTTACTTGTTGTAGAAGCTTTATTAGATGCTTTCTTAGCAAAGACATTAACGGTTGTGCATTGGTTATGATCGAATTCTCTTAAAATTAGGTTCCAAGTTCATACTTCCAAGAAAAATCATTATACTTGCTGATGGAGCTGTACCCTGTTTATATCTTAATGCACCAAAATCTCTCTTGTTCTACTACCCTCCAATGGACTGACCCAGGGAAGAGAAGAACAAATTATGAAGACTGGTTAGCAAATGACAACATAACCAATTTTGATGAAATAGAAAATAACATTCAGGGATGCAGCATTCAAGTGTAAGGAGAGGCATATTTTATTACAATAGACTTCACTGGGAATCCTCGCGTTAAGATGTATTGTACCTATAATTATACAGTAGAGGTTATTTAGATAAAATAATAAGAACTAGCTTTGAATTATGTGGATGAACATGAAGTAAATACTGAAGAAAAAATCAAATAAATAGTGAAATTGGTGGATAAGGTGCGAAACAGTCTGGAAATCAAAAACAGTGGATCCCATTTTAATGGTGAACAGATAAAATTCTCATTGCAAAGCAGTGAACTCTCTTGATACAACAATATTTGCTTGTATTTTAAAAGAGACCAGCATTCTAAACATCACAACACAGAATTATAAACAGAAAAATTGCAAGAATGAATGAATAATATTACTTCGGTTTGTTAGAACTTAACAGTGAAATGGACTTTTTAGAAAAGAAATGAAATATTGGCTGACCGATTAAGTGGATGTGAAGTTTAGCATATTAAAAATAGTAATAATAGTGGTTCGATACATAGTTTATAACAAGTTGAGAGTAGCCAGAATAAACGTTTATTTACAAAGAGAGTCCTTAAGATTCTTGCCCTCTCAAAGGAAAAAAAGAAAAACGAAAGAAAGAACAGTTTCAAGAATTTTCAATTTTTTCATGTCAGAGGACGAAACTATTGCAACTTATTCACCTGCAGACCATGAGGGCAGTAACACTCTTCTTAATGACGGATTCTGCAAAAGCTCAAGAGGGGGATAGCCTATGCAGAGGCAGTGAAGCAACTCGCCTCACTGATGTATTTGCATCTAAGGAACTCCTGGTAGTAAAACACTTCCACAAAGGAGACTACTTTAATGAAATAGAACACTTTATCTGTCATTAGTAATCTGCTTTTCAAAATCTGGATCTTTCAAATAAATAATTTCCTTTTAGTGAATAGGAGGCCTTTCTAGTCTGGAATATACACAGTATTTACAAAATTTTTATCAGACAAACTTTTCCCACTCAATTGAAAAATGCGGGGTTGTCTTATATTCGCAGATTAAGCCTAGTTGGTTAGGGTTTAAGTTTCTACATAGTCATTCCATGTCACGAAACTCGTAAATGTTGATGTAACAAACTACAAAGACAGAAAAAATATCGCATCTACAATACATAACATAATATTCGCGGTCATATTCTCAGCATCCATTGTGAATGTGCTGGGTAAATCAGACTGATATTTTTTTTAATGGGCTGGTAAAGAGAGAATCTCAAAGAAATGAAGTGTAAAGCGAAAATGAATGCTGAGATTTTGTTACAATGTGTGTTCGACCAGGCTGTGCGAAACCTTGGTATGATGCCCGGTGAGTGTGAATTTGCATTTTGAACTGTTAAAGAAACAGAGTCCATCAACAAGAGCAGAACAGATAAAAAATCTGGTGACACAGAAGGGACTGTTCTTAGGTGGCGTCTGATGAAAGACAATGCAAATTCAATATGCAAAACTTTCAGAGGAGACACAACAGTCAGATGTCGGACCAAAAAAGAAAGAAACATTGATACATAAGAAGATGATTAGAGTAGTGACAAAAAACATGATTATGATAATTTTAAGGAACAAGAAAATGATAGTTCCGCAATAAGTCTTAACATTTTCATCAAGGCAATTTTCTAATTAATAAGACAATTTGGAATTATATTTGACTAAACAGTAACAATTAGTTCAAAATTTAAAATATTCTCAAGAGGCCTCTTCAACTTTAGGGGGTCATCTTTTATTCAGAGTCAACATTTATTTAGGTAAATACGGTACATATTATTTCATCCCCATAATTCCATTTACTTATCCTGAATTTTATTCATACAGTTTTCTTTTAGCCAGCTAGTCTGGATAAAAAAGATTCAGGGTACAACAGTTTTTATAAACCTTATTTTCTCCTTCGGTATTAATTTTGCTCCCCTCTTATACAAATCTTGGGATGCCAAAGAATTCAATACTTTCAATTTTTTCCTATTCATTCGGAAATTGAATAAAAAATAGTACACAAATTAAAATCGAATAACAAACTTAAAAAACAGAAAATCCAAAAGAAGTAAATGAAAAAATACCGTATTTGCTCATGCACAAGCTGAGTTCGTGTATTAGCCGCACTAACGATTTTTGTCACAGTAATTTGAAGAAAAAATTCTCATTCAATAATTCGGTGTTGCTCAGTAAATTTTATGATAAAAATATGTATTTATTTTTTAAAAATTGGTAAATTCTTAATATGAAATTGGAGGGGGGAGTGCCATGCCAAATTTGATTGGCTGTATCTGCACATCTATCAAAGCATGACACTTATTACTGCAATTTTTCCATAACTACTTCTCAATGCCTGTCTTCACAATGGAATAAATCATGGTATTTCGCATCTTTCTCAATCACCACTACATGTTGCATGATCGTGAACGTATCACGACCTGCTTGATAATGCAACACCTAGTGGCACAACCGAGAAAGACGTAAAATATTGTAATTTATTCCATTGTGCAGACAGGCCTCGAAGGCAGCTATGGAAAAATCGCAGTATACTTCCAATGCTGAGAACAACTTAGGCAATGTGACGATGTGATACCACGTGGCATCTGCAGCGGCGAAAAGTTTTAAAGTGTGCAGTATTTCTAATAAGATGGGCAGGAGCGAGGTCGATGTGTTATGGAATGTTTCCAGTGATTGTATAAGTTACAAAGAATCAGGGGGGTAAGTGCATGGGTCCGGAACGATGGTGATTAAATTAAACATCAACTTGTAAACTATGTGCATTTGAGACAAATAAATGTATAAAATTTTGTTTTCTTCCAATGATTTTTTTTTAAGAAAAATATCGTGTTTATGCCACACCTATTTCACAAGTTACTTTTCAGGAAAAAAAAGTGCAGCTTATACACAAGCAAATACGGTAGTCATGTTATAACTTCTTCAGCATTGAGTTTCTCACATTCCTCTCGAACTTCATATGCTGTTTCTCTTGCACTATGCCACATCATTAAAATCAGTTGCCATTTCTGTAGAATTAGTTCCATATCATTAATATCAGATGCAGTTTCTATCAAACTGTCAATATTGCTAGCAGTGCTTAGACAGAATTTGAGAGATCATAAGAATCAAGACGGTTTTGAAAAAAGAATTTTGTAGAATGGAGTTTAGTGTAAGACAAGATGTGATCATGGAGTCATGTGAAATATGTTGCCAGGGGAGAGGACAAGAAAATGGGGTTATTGAATACATAGGGAAAGGGGTAGAGGAAAAGAAAATGGGGTTATTGAATAAGGAAAGGGGGAGAGGACAAGAAAATGGGGTTATTGAATAAATAGGGAAAGGGGGAGAGGTTTAAAAGTATATGATGCGAGAAACTGTGTAATTTGAGTAAATGTAAATAAATAATGTTTTACCATGATAATGAATTCTTAATTAATAGATACCAAAACAAAGAAGAAAACCACATCATAAAAAACATAAGAATACCAGATATTTTATAATATCAAATTTTTATGTCGTGTTCGTGCGTGCTGTCTGCAAATTGCATCCTCACCGGATACATAAAATATTACTTCAATACCAAGAACTTTCTGTACCAAAAACCTTCCAAATTTTGACATTTATTCTTCAAAACAATTTTATTATCATTATCATCATCATCGTCATCACAATCATTATCATGATGATCATCATCATTATTATTATTTTTTTTTCAAAACAACCACAAATCCAAAACAATATCAAACAAATTATTATAATTCTATGCTAAGATGGCAATATGATGTAAGTCACTTAGTCATGACATGAGACAAAAAATGAAATAAGTCACGCTTGCTCGTTGATGTTTAGGAGTAGGCAAGAGGTGTATTTCTCTTGTAGTTAATGAAAAAACAATGGTGGCAAATTGCAATAAGACAAAAGCCAGAGAGTATTTTTCCATAACATTTTGATGCTTTAAATCACTGTCACGGAAACTTTTTAAAAAGTGACTTACATAATTTTGCCAATCTTAGCACAGAGTTGATAGTGTAAGAAACCACCTCTAAGTAAACTCCACTACGCAAAGAATAGAATTGGAATGTGGGCTGCAACATGCTATTGAACAAACTACTGTCTTGCATGTTGTACACAGATATGTTCTCAGTTCTCAGATTCACCATCCACTCAACAATATGTGAATTCTCTAAAGAAACCACCAGGATATGAAAGAGACTAGAGAACCAAAGTAAACAAACATCATTAGTTCCAGAATTGGCCAGGTCTGTTATTTTTCAAGTCAACTAACACTATTGCCATAACACCCAGAAATACACACAAACAAATTACATGAGAATTTTTAAATTCAAGCATGAATTCAAATTAGCATTAAAAACAATATATATGAAACCACCATTTAAAAAGTCTTTAGTTTTTCCACGAAATAACTTAAAGTACTACCTACTATCTTGTGAAATATAATTTATATCACATATGATGGGCTACAATTCATTTACTTAACAACATTGCTCAAGAAATTTCATTTGGCACATATCTTTAAAATATTATACAAATACATACTGCCTAGAATATATTGGAATGAATATATCATTTTCCACTGCATTCTTCATTTTGTCAATGATAGACTTAATAAGACTATGAAGTGGTTTACTGTCAGGTCCCAAAGTAGGGTATTCTTGAATGATGCGGTTAAGAAGCCCCACTAATCGCAATGTTTGTAACGTTGAAACAGGATCCCACTGTGCAATTACCAATTCTAAAAAAAATAGCAAATTAGAAATATTTATAAATAATTTTAATCATTTTCAATTTAAGAATACGAAAATGTAAAGAAAAGTTTGTTTG
The DNA here is from genome assembly GCA_031308135.1 of Acheta domesticus. NCBI lineage: Eukaryota > Metazoa > Arthropoda > Insecta > Orthoptera > Gryllidae > Acheta > Acheta domesticus. Next base: position 73,897,548 of record JAHLJT010002406.1, on the reverse strand, counting down.
ATCTATAACTTACGTTCCACTTTAGGCAACAAAACTTTCTCAACAATCAATGGTACCAATTTCAAGTCAGGATCTTTACGTAAACCTTCTTCTGTTTCTGACTCACTTAAGCCGTATAAAAGAAGGCAATCATACCACTTATGTCTTTCAAATTCAGATGTATCCTAGAAATAAAATTAAAAATTATTTACAAAAATTGACAAAAAATTCAACCTAAGTACACATAAAACTGAAATCTTTGTTATTATAATGTTTGTTAAAGTAACATTTCACTGTTTTATTTTAACGTTTCTTTACTAATTTGTAAAGATCAGCAATACTGATTACTTCCAAATCTTTAGCGTTATTTCTAAAATATTTAATGGGGGCTCAAAATCATCATATTGTATCTTAGAAAAGTTGTAGGCGTGACAAATTTCAAACCTTTTTCTCAAAATACTAACACTCAGTATAGCCCTTTTTAAAACAGACTTCCTTAAAATCCAAATATTACTAAAGAAAAATTATAACTACAATAAATAACAGTATTTCTTATTTCCATCTATTTAATATGTCTTAATTAATTATATATTGAGAAGGAATTATGGTCCATATTTATAGACAGACGAATTCTGTAACCTTAATTTATTTCATGCTTCAAACAGATATGGCATTAATATCATCTCAGAGTACATTTAGCACTATCCCTGGCAAAAGTTTAAAGAAAAAATTTGGAGTTGTTTTTGAAAAAATCTTGGTTTTAGTTATTTTTTAAAATTGCACATTTTGCACCCAATATTGCGGAGAGAGAGAGAGGGGGAGACTGGCGAGAGAGAGGGGAGAGAGGCGAGAGAGAGATGCGGGGGAGAGAGGCGAGAGAGAGATGCGGGGGAGAGAGGCGAGAGAGAGATGCGGGGGAGAGAGGCGAGAGAGAAGGGAGAGAGAAGGGAGAGAGATGCGAGAGAGAGAGAGGGAGAGAGATGCGAGAGAGAGGGGAGAGATAGGCGACAGAGGCGAGAGAGGGGAGAGAGAGGCGGGAGAGAGGCGAGAGAGAGGCGACAGAGGCGAGAGAAAGGGGAGAGAGGCGAGAGAGGGGAGAGAGGGGAGAGAGGCGAGAGAGGGGCGAGAGGCGAGAGAGAGAGGAGAGAGGCGAGAGGGGAGAGAGGCGAGAGAGAGGGGAGAGAGGCGAGAGAAAGGGGAGAGAGGCGAGAGAAAGGGGAGAGAGGCGAGAGAAAGGGGAGAGAGGCGAGAGAGAGGGGAGAGAGGCGAGAGAGAGGGGAGAGGCGAGAGAGAGGGGAGAGGCGAGAGAGAGGGGAGAGGCGAGAGAGAGGGGAGAGACGAGAGAGAGGGGAGAGGCGAGAGAGAGGGGAGAGGCGAGAGAGAGGGGAAAGGCGAAAGAGAGAGGGGAAAGGCGAGAGAGAGAGGGGAAAGGCGAGAGAGAGAGAGGGGAAAGGCGAGAGAGAGAGGGGAAAGGCGAGAGAGAGAGGGGAAAGGCGAGAGAGAGAGGGGAGAGGCGAGAGAGAGAGGGGAGAGGCGAGAGAGAGAGGGGAGAGGCGAGAGAGAGAGAGGGGAGAGGCGAGAGAGAGAGGGGAGAGGCGAGAGAGAGAGGGGAGAGGCGAGAGAGAGAGGGGAGAGGCGAGAGAGAGAGGGGAGAGGCGAGAGAGAGAGAGAGGAGAGGCGAGAGAGAGAGGGGAGAAGCGAGAGAGAGGGGGGAGAAGCGAGAGAGAGGGGAGAAGCGAGAGAGAGGGGGGAGAAGCGAGAGAGAGGGGAGAAGCGAGAGAGAGGGGAGAAGCGAGAGAGAGGGGAGAAGCGAGAGAGAGGGGAGAAGCGAGAGAGAGGGGAGAAGCGAGAGAGAGGAGAGAGGGGAGAGAGGCGAGAGAGGGGGGAGAGAGGCGTGAGAGGGGGGAGAGAGGCGAGAGAGGGGGGGAGAGAGGCGAGAGAGGGGGGGAGAGAGGCGAGAGGGGGGAGAGAGGCGAGAGAGGGGGGGAGAGAGGCGAGAGAGAAAGAGAGGCGAGAGAGGAGAGAGAGAAAGAGAGGCGAGAGAGAAAGAGAGGAGAGAGAGGAGAGGAGAGAGAGAAAGAGAGGAGGGAGAGAGAACGAGAGGAAAGGAAAGAAAGAGAGGAGAGAGAAAGAGAGGAGAAAGAGAGGAGAGAGAAAGAGAGGAGAGAGAAAGGAAAGAAAGAGAGGAGAGAGAAAGGAAAGAAAGAGAGGAGAGAGAAAGGAAAGAAAGAGAGGAGAGAAAGGAGAGGAGAGAGAAAGGAGAGAGAGGAGAGAGAGAGGAGAGAGAAAGGAGAGAGAGGAGAGAGAAAGGAGAGAGAGGAGAGAGAGAGGAGAGAGAAAGGAGAGAGAGGAGAGAGAAAGGAGAGAGAGGAGAGAGAGAGGAGAGAGAAAGGAGAGAGAGGAGAGAGAAAGGAGAGAGAGGAGAGAGAGAGAGGAGAGAGAAAGGAGAGAGAGGAGAGAGAAAGGAGAGAGAGGAGAGAGAAAGGAGAGAGAGAGGAGAGAGAAAGGAGAGAGAGAGGAGAGAGAAAGGAGAGAGAGAAGAGAGAAAGGAGAGAGAGAAGAGAGAAAGGAGAGAGAGAGAGAAGAGAGAAAGGAGAGAGAGAGAAGAGAGAAAGGAGAGAGAGAGAAGAGAGAAAGGAGAGAGAGAGAAGAGAGAAAGGAGAGAGAGAGAAGAGAGAAAGGAGAGAGAGAGAAGAGAGAAAGGAGAGAGAGAGAAGAGAGAAAGGAGAGAGAGAGAAGAGAGAAAGGAGAGAGAGAGAAGAGAGAAAGGAGAGAGAGAGAAGAGAGAAAGGAGAGAGAGAGAAGAGAGAAAGGAGAGAGAGAGAAGAGAGAAAGGAGAGAGAGAGAAGAGAGAAAGGAGAGAGAGAGAAGAGAGAAAGGAGAGAGGAGAAAGGAGAGAGAGAGGAGAGAAAGGAGAGAGAGGGGAGAGAAAGGAGAGAGAGAGAAAGGAGAGAGAGAGAAAGGAGAGAGAGAGAAAGGAGAGAGAGAGAAAGGAGAGAGAGAAAGGAGAGAGAGAGAAAGGAGAGAGAGAGAAAGGAGAGAGAGAGAAAGGAGAGAGAGAGAAAGGAGAGAGAGAGAAAGGAGAGAGAGAAAGGAGAGAGAGAGAAAGGAGAGAGAGAGAAAGGAGAGAGAGAGAAAGGAGAGAGAGAGAAAGGAGAGAGAGAGAAAGGAGAGAGAGAGAAAGGAGAGAGAAAGGAGAGAGAGAAAGGAGAGAGAGAAAGGAGAGAGAGAAAGGAGAGAGAGAAAGGAGAGAGAGAAAGGAGAGAGAGAAAGGAGAGAGAGAAAGGAGAGAGAGAAAGGAGAGAGAGAAAGGAGAGAGAGAAAGGAGAGAGAGAAAGAAAAAGAGAGAAAGAAAGAAAGAGAGAGAAAGACAAGGAAAGAGAAAGAGAGAGAGAAAGAAAGACAAAGAAAGAGAGAAAGGAAGAGAAAGAAAGAAAGAGAAAAAGAAAGAGAGAAAGAGAGAAAGAGAAAGAAAAAGACGGAAAAAGAGAAAGAAAAAGATGGAGAAAGAGAAAGAAAAAGACGGAGAAAGAGAGAAAAAGACGGAGAAAGAGAGAAAGAAAAAGACGGAGAAAGAGAGAAAGAAAAAGACGGAGAAAGAGAGAAAGAAAAAGACGGAGAAAGAGAAAGAAAAAGACGGAGAAAGAGAGAAAGAAAAAGACGGAGAAAGAGAGAAAGAAAAAGACGGAGAAAGAGAGAAAGAAAAAGACGGAGAAAGAAAGAGAGAAAACTGAGAAAGAAAGAGAAAACGGAGAAAGAGAGAAAACGGAGAAAGAAAGAGAGAAAGACGGAGAAAGAAAGAGAAAGACTGAGAAAGAAAGAGAGAAAGACGAAGAAAGAAAGACGGAGAAAGAAAGAATGATGGAGAAAGAGAGAAACACGGAGAAAGAAAGACGGAGAAAGAGAGAAACACGGAGAAAGAAAGAATGATGGAGAAAGAGAGAAAGACGGAGAAAGAAAGAATGATGGAGAAAGAGAGAAAGACAGAGAAAGAAAGAATGATGGAGAAAGAGAGAAAGACGGAGAAAGAAAGAATGATGGAGAAAGAGAGAAAGACGGAGAAAGAAAGAAAGAAAGACAGAAAGAAAGAATGATGGAGAAAGAAAGGAAGACAGAGAAAGAAAGAATGATGGAGAAAGAAAGAAAGACAGAAATAAAGAAAGAGAAAGAAAGACAGAAAGAAAGAGAAAAATAGAGAAAAAAGAAAGAGAAAGGGAGAAAGAAAAAGGTTGAAAGAAAAAGGGTGAAAGAAAAAGAGAGAAAGAAAGGGAGAAAGAAAAAGAGAGAAAGAAAGGGAGAAAGAAAAAGAGAGAAAGAAAGGGAGAAAGAAAAAGAGAGAAAGAAAGGGAGAAAGAAAAAGAGAGAAAGAAAGGGAGAAAGAAAAAGAGAGAAAGAAAGGGAGAAAGAAAAAGAGAGAAAGAAAGGGAGAAAGAAAAAGAGAGAAAGAAAGGGAGAAAGAAACAGAGAAAGAAAAAGAAAGCGAGAAAGAAAAAGAAAGGGAGAAAGAAAAAGAAAGAAACAGAGAAAGAGAAAGAAAGAGAGAAAGAAAGAGAGAAAGAAAAAGAGAGAAAGAAAGAAAAGAAAGAAACAGAGAAAGAAAGAAAAAGAGAGAATGAGAGAAAAAGAAAAAGAAAGAAAGAGAAAGAAAGAGAGAAAGAGGAAGAAAAAGAGAGAAAGAGAAAGAAAAAGAGAAAGAAAGGAAAATTGAGAAAAAGAAAGAAAGGAAAAGAGAGAGAAAGAAAGAAAAAGAGAGAGAAAGAAAGAAAGAAGACAGAGAAAGAAAGAAAAAGAGAGAGAAAGAAAGAAAGAAAAAGAGAGAGAAAGAAAGAAAGAAAAAGAGAGAGAAAGAAAGAAAGAAAAAGAGAGAGAAAGAAAGAAAGAAAAAGAGAGAGAAAGAAAGAAAGAGAGACAGAAAGAAAGAAAGAGAGAAAGAAAGAAAGAGAGAAAGAAAGAATGAGAAAGAACGAGAATGAAAGAAAAAGAAAGACAGAGAAAGAAAGAAAGAAAAAGAAAGAAAAAGAGACAGAGAAAGAAAGAAAAAGAGAGACAGAAAGAGAAAGAAAGAAAGAGAGAAAGAAAGAAAAAGAAAATATGAGAGAAGGAAAGAAAGAATGAATGATAGAAAAGGGCCGACAACGACAACGAAGTTTACATTTTCCCAAACTCAATAAAATGTTTGTTTTCAGCGGTTCATAATGATTTTCAACTAATATTTTTATTTATTTACTTATTCATTCATGAAAGAGTGCTCATGAAACAAATTTACAATTAAAAACGTATGGAGAATTCCTTACTTTGATGTTTGAGCTATTAAAGGATGGGAAAAATTACGTTTATTTTCAAATGAGAAAGTGTGAAATTGTAAAGCAGAATGATGTCAAATAAACAAATGATCATGAGGCTACCTCTCTTAGACCTGTGGCACATAAGCTTTGCATTGACGTGCGTCATCTAACGCTTCAGTTGCGTTCATGCCTTGCACACATCACATAATGTGCATCATAGATTAACACTATCTTATGCAAAATGGCACATGAGTTTGAGGACATGTGTTGTGGCCACAGCTCATGCAAGATGTTACAATGTAAGTCTAAATTAAGCGTGATTTCTAGCTTTCGATGCGCAATGCATGTTAGCAACAACGCAAATCACTAGAGCTTTAATGTGTCGTTTTGTATAAGAGAGTGTTAGTCACCATGCTTGTTAAGAAACACATGCGCAGGCATTGATGCAGCTGGAGTCATCAGCTTTAGGTGACACATGTCAACGCAACGCTTGTGTGACACAGACCTTATATTCCTCTATCAAAGCATGTTGGTCATTTTTTTCCACCTATTTAAATACCTCCCCAATGTTATGAAATTAAAATTTGTACAGGCCTAACTGCTCAATATTGATTTTCACTGTATGTAAATCTTTTAATTTTTATGTAACATTTCACAACTCTTTATATATTGCACCATTTCAATAGTCTTTCTGTTGTGACCATTTTTAATATGGCAAGGTGGTGGGAAAGTGCAGTGATAGAGCCTGTTGTGCGCAACGTGAAGTGCTTTCCAAGTGTTGTGGCAAGTAGACTTTTGTAAATTGTGGGAAAATTGAAATTATATTATCGTACAAGGGGGGTATTTATAACATTATGAATATATAAAAACTGAGGGGATCAGCAAGAAATGTTGTAAATGCTGGGAAAATGTAAATTGCAGGAACGTAAAAGCAGGGTTTTACTTTATCTCACAGGCCGTTAATATTCACATTTTCAGCAATTTGTTAGCACTTTTGCATTTGCAAATTGAAGTGCTTCAAATAACTTCCAATTAAGTTTTCCAAAAACTCAAAAACTTCTGGGAAAAAGAGCTTTAAATTTCGCATTTACAGGGGAAAATTTCAAAAGAATGTACTTGGCAGTGATAGATGGCAGCTAGCAAGAGGATGGAGCAAGACCGTAAAGCCAGTCCACTTCAAGGAAATTAGAAAGTTTTACTATGAGAAAGTCTATGCCATTCTATAGCACCACTAGTTGTTTCAAGAAATCAGTCTTGAAATTGCAACAGAAATAATTGCAGTAAAACCAATTTTATTTTTATTTACACTTACTATTTATACAAATTTTTATTCGTTTTATGTTAAGAAAATTTAATACTTCTAAATATAAAATTAAAAATTCATATTTATATATTCAAGAGATTAACATAGAGCTTTATTTACGAGACAAATCTGGTCGGTAACATGAGGGGCTTAATTCTTCTAATTGAAAATCCTGTGTCTCAAGGAAGATTTTATTATTAAACACTTCTTGTTTAATTTTTTGGCTTAGTTTCAAAGAACTTTGAACACTTATGAAGAGAATGACATATTACCACATGACCATGATTTTTGATACCCTTCAGAGTATAAGAGTGGTTGGTTAGAATTATGGCTAAGAAGAAAGATTTCTAACATAGCTTTGTAAAGATAAATGAAAATTTTGGAGGGAAATCTATTTTTTTTTACATATTTTAAAACAAGTATTTGGAGCATCAAAATTATTGACTGAGAAATCAAAACTTTAATGAAAGCAATTATTAACTCCTGAAAATTGGGTAATAATAAGAAAATAAAACTTTATTCAGAGATTTTATGTTGATATTTTAATAGGATAGAGGAAAATGATTATCTCTAGGTAAGTACATCATATATTAACCCTCTGGCGGGCACGTCCCACCATTTCCCACTAGCAGGCGCATGCATCTCTCTGTACTACATTTTTCAACATTGATTTTCAAGTCAATAGTTATTACTTTTATTATTGAATGTGAAGGAAATATTCTTTATTTATGTTTTTATACATTTTATTTCATAATAACTAACTAAATACCAAACAAAATAATATTAAGAAGAATTTAATCCATCACTCGTTCCCTCAGTTTCTTGGTACATGTTACATGTCGGGGAATGAACATGGTGAAAACGTGCCTTCTAAAGTTTCTTCGGTAACAACACTTTTAAATTTGAATTAGTAGTTGGTAATCCAAAATCTGTGACATAAAGCTCGTCAACAAAACGGCAGTAAGAATTCTAATGGATAAAATACGCAAATATTATACTTAGATAACAAAGGGTGTGTGGTATGGAGTGCTGCGACCGTTGCAGAGATTGAATTACTAATGAATAACGGTTGATTGGCAGTGTCTAAAATCGTTATTTGAATGTCATCCGGTTGAAAATATAATCAATGAAGAATACCTATGAGCTCATATGTGTGACATGAATTATTTACAAGAAATCAACAAATATGAAAGAATGCGGTACTGAGTGCCGCTACTCATCCGCCGGAGGGTTAATCTACAGAACGTGGTTGACAGTGCATTGGTGCAGTTACTATGGCAACATTTGATAAAATTAAATTTTTGTTAAGAAAACACTTCTCTTGTCAGGATTAAAGCATCACTTTAGTTCCCGTGTGAATTCTTCAGCACAGGAAAAAAATCACATTTAAAAAATACATAAAAATGAAAGAAAGAAGAAAAGAACAAATTGAAAAAGAAGGGGGGGAAAGGAAAGAAAAAGAAAGAAAGAAAAAAGAAACAAACGAAAATATTCAAATGTAAAAATTATTTCAGGATATAATAGAATCAAATAAAAATCAAAAATAAACAAAACAGTTCTTGCAATTACCTCAAGAGGATTCCACGGCAGAATTTTCAGTCTTATTATTGGCCCCAACACTTTTGGTAAACATAAACTCACATATGCTTCTTTATAAGCATTTGGATCAGTAATTCTCCATTCTTCAAATCTTTTCATTACTCCACGTAAAGTGCAGAATTCTTCAACAACATCTTCGAAGACCAATCTAGCATCATTTTCAATTGTTTCTGAAATTAACAAAGCACTATTCAAACAACCAAAATTCGAAGGTTTGTTATAAAATAAATAAGAACCATTGTAAAGCTTTTATTAAAAACAAAGAAAATTACAGTAGAAATCTATAAATAAGTTTATATCATTACATACAAACTCATTACACATTTTACAAGCATACATTCATGTCAAAAATCAGGATTCACCCACTGCTTGCTCTACAAAAAACTATGTCAATTTACACATTTTTACAACTCTCAGAGACCACATTCATGAGATACATTCTTAAAAATGCCAATTTTATGCAGTAAATGCCAAATTACCAATTTTATACAGTAACTGTCCTCAATAACTCACTAACTTGGTTTCTGAATGCAGACTTTGAATATGGTGTACATTGCATAAAATTTATTCCAATGATTATGACTTGCAGAAATGATTATAAACAACAAAACATGACCCACAAAATTGTTTAACACACCAGTCAAGCAAATAATAGGTTGGGCATTCCATCCCATAAGGATTGTAAGTTTCTGTGTAGAAAAATGTAGTATTTTCAAAATGTTTAGCTTCTCTTGGTGAGAGTCCTGCCCAGGGCCCTTTAACTCCCTTATAACGTGGTGGAGACCATTACAGTGGCGCCCTCTCCAGAAGCACCTTCTTACCAGAACTAAAATATGAACTACTGCCAACGATACTTCAAACGCGTGTGGCTGCTATGTAGGTTCGCGTTACATTCAAGCAGGCATGTAATGCTACAAAAGATAGCGTCGATGTTCGCTCTTTCTTATATGTATATATTTTAAATAATTGAACATTTAGAAGAAACTTTTCGTATATCCCACAATTTTTAGGTGCCGATGTTGGCGAGCCCATAGCTGGCAACACTAGCGCTTCCTACAGTAGGACCCTCGAGATTTTTCCCTTGTTTTGATGGAGAGTTGCAGGGCCCTGGTCCTGCCAGTCTCCATCCTAACAATGGGCCATTTTGATCTTGGAGAGAGGAATTGTTGAAATTCAAGAGAATGTAATTTGATGATACTGCCACAAATTATTTCATCTCTTATAATTAAATGGCGAGACAGCTCATGAATCACCTTGTTGTACATAGAAAAAAATACAGATTCAGAGGTTGCAGTTCTTTTGTTGTAATTGCCAGTTTAATTTGGAATAGTTATTTCCAAGGACCCAAATTTCATTCTAAACAACTTCATAATATGATATCATTATCGTGGACACCAAAGGAGTTGAGTACAAATAAGTTCTTGCTTTGGAATAAGGAAGAAAGATTTCTCCCAAAAATACTACAAATATTTTTTTTCTCTGATGAATTCCAGTTAAAGGCTAAGTTTTTCAGGTGAAGTATCTATTCAGCCACTTTATTACTCTCACTGTTTGACTCCTGAAATTAAAAATAACTAGGAAAACCCAACAATTTACACATTTTCTGCAAACAGTTCTGCCCTTCATCTTCCTCTTTCCCCCTCCCTTTCTCCCTGTCTCTCCCTCCTTCCCTCACCCTCTCCCTGTCGCTCTCATACACATTTCCTTGCAGATTCTGCATGTCTCTGAGCAGGTGAAGTGATATTGGGAAGCGCCGGACCAGCAAAAATGTAAGAGAATGTTCAAGAAGAGCTCATTCTATAGATTATGGTGTGAGAAACATTGCTTTGCCTCAAAATTTTAGTTTTTAAGGCACTAAAACACCTTGTTTAAGAGTTATTTAACGATAAAGATTAAAAAATGCTGCCGAGCGTGTTGCGAGTTGCATTTGACGTGAATATTTAGTTTTGTTCTACAAGCAAAACTAAATGTAGTGGAGTTACAACAGAATTAATAGCATATAAACCTTCTGAGTGAAAAAGCACGTAGAATTGCCAACTTTCATGGAGATCGGTCTAACGGTGTCAGAGTTTAGCTCTTATATACATACCAACATCCAGTTTTATATATACATAGATTTTGGCATGAGTTTTGTGGCAGTGGGCAGAGGCAAAAGGCAAACGCACTAGGGCAAGGCCATGGTGACTATGGCAAAGCTTGTACCAGAAACATTTTCTCTCTGGTGACAACTAACTTGAAGAGGCTGTATCTTAAGAATATGGTTTCTGCGAGTTTGGTTCAACGGTTTCTGTGAGTAAAACTTTGCAAAATGACACTTTTTGCAGAGAATGCAATGGTGAGAGTCTCATGCTTTTCATTTCTCTACTGTACATTTCTTAAAGAAATAAAATTTTGCTCACCTTTTTGGTTACGAAATGCAGTTGTTTCTAATTCAGTCATTTCATCATCACTAGACATCCCTTCAACATGACGAGCACTGTTCTTCATTTCACGGGCTCTCCGTCTTCGAGTGCGTCTTCCCTCACGCTCAGCAGCTCGCCGTGTTCGTTGTTCTTCTTCTTCCCGTGATCTTCTGTTTGAAGTTGAAGCCCCAGATCCTACCACACAATACACATATTAACATTTTGTAGGAAAGTATTGAGCGTGAAAATTTCTTAATGGCAAATAAGTGGCAGTCAACAGTTATACACCAATCTAAATAAGATTTCAGGGATACTTTTGAAAACCACCAAAAATCTATGATCAGCAAGTGAATTTGTCTGGTAATTTCCAAAACAAAATTATTATAACTATTACATGAGTAAAAATAATAAATGAAAAATTTTATCTCCAACTGAATGATTTGGGAAAAATTATTACAGAACTTTTGGGTGTATACATGTTAAACAAATGACCTAATGAAAGCACCCCAACTTTTACAAAAATCTACATCTCAATCAATCACAACAGTCATAGTAACATTGTAAACAAAGTGCGCAAGTACAGAGAATTTTATAACAAAATATTTGTTAAGATGAAACGTAACATAGAAAACCAAAAACCTGCAATGTTTTCCTTTCTGTCTTTTGGTTATTTTAGTCAATATACAATTTGTTACTAGTGTTCACAGAATAAAATATAAACTTGGCACGTGAGAAAAAAAAAAAAATCATGGCAGCTCTAACATTCTTTGGAGCAAGGGAGCTTGCACTTGCTATGAGCCCTGTGAAGCTTCTCTTTATTTAAGTAGTAAAGCAAGAGAAGACCAGGAAATGGGCAGCCGCTCATGAAGAAGGTCTCTCTTACCTCACAATGACAAACTGGTGGTTTAGAGACTGCGTATGATTTGGAGTATAATGGGTTTGGTTGTGTCAGCGTATTTGATTGTTGCACCCAAGATTATGGGTTGGCTGTCCCATGTAATAATTTACTGTACGTAAAAGATCCTCAACTCTAAAAGAAGCCTCTGAGCTAATTGAAATCACTTTTTTTCATCATCCATGATAATATTGTCTTTTTCCACCAGATGGTGAAATGAACACAGCAAAATTTGCATGGTCAGATGGAAGAGTGGGCCTGACGGCCAGAGACTTGCCATGTAAAATAAGGCGTTAAGTAATTAAATAACTATGGTTTGCCATGTGCAATATTAATGAGAAGGACACAGTGGAAGAATACGGAGCTTGCTGAAAAAGTTTCTGGAATCTAATAGGTCATGTCCTGCAAGTGTTCTTTCACTGTCACATTAGTAAAATTTTCCATATGTTATGCATTATTCTACTAATAATCCATTCCAAAGTGATCTAGTTTTTTGTACATAGCATTATTAACAAAGTAGACTTGTGAAAATGGAAATCTCATGTGAACACTTCAGTGCAATGATTTTTTACGATTTCAAATGTGGTTTGATGCAAAACAATGCAGCGATTGACTTCATTTGATTTTTGGGAATGCCCCATCCAAGAGCAATATTTACAAGAGATTTGCAAAATTTCAGCTTCAATGCATCACTCTCAATGATGAATTTCATAAGGGTTGTCATGCAACATCTAGTTGCAAATAATGACTAAGCTGTGGAAGAACTGATGAATGGAGACCAGCATGTGACGTACTGAGAGATTCAAACATCGTTGGGCATTGACATGAAAGCAATACACATGATTTTGCATGAACATTTAAATGTATGGAAGCTACGTAACTATTGGATTCCACACAACTTGACAGAAGCTCAAAAGCAGCATTGTGTCAACTGGTGCAAAGAAATCTCAAGAAATTTTGAGGTTTTTCAAATTCGGTCTACAACATCGTTACTGATGACAGAACTTGGGTTTATTCCTACAAACATGAAACTAAAAAGCAATCTACCTGTGTGGGTACTTTAAGAAGAGCTCAAACCAACAGTCTGTTGTTGGCAAGTTGTCCATTCACTCAGTGCTACAACGCAAATAGTCACTTGTTTCTTTGGTGTAACTGGTCATGTAGCTACCATGGCATTAGAGAATCATGAAACAATAACCACTAAATGGTATACAACAATTTGTTTGCCAGAAGTCATTGGTAGGATAAGACAAATATACAAAATAGGGGAATCATTCACCACCAGGGCAATACCAGTATTCTTTCAGCACATCACACCCTTGCATTTTTAGTGAGTCAAAATGTAGAAATAATGACTCATTGTCTGTTTTTGCAGGATTTATCACCTAATGGCTTTTTTGTTTCCAAAAAAAAAAAAAAAAAAAACAAAAATTAAATGTGTGGTGAGTGATTTTCCTTGCCAGAAGCAGTTGAAGCATTTTGGTAATTGGTTTCTGTAGTACCTGCTGCAGAGTGAAAGAAGTGCTTCACAAATTGGTTTGCATGGATGTATAATGCTAAAAGTTAATACTGCAAAAAACAATAAAGCCATCTACCAAATTTCGTTAATGATTTTTCATATAATTCCCAGACACTTTCCCAGCAACCCTTGTAATATACAAGATTATGTTTTCCTTCAACAATACTCCTAAATAGTAGCTGCACAACTACCAATGAAATGTAAATTTGGACACCTACCGGCCTTTAAGAAAATCTCCAGGGCAGATGGGAGGTAATTTTGACAAAAAATGTGATTTATTTGTTTTCTTTCTAAAAAAATTCTCTGATCTTTCCTTTTCAAGAATACATACACATTTCACACATTTGGACCATTTAAATGTTTAGCACTTTAAAGTAATTTTAGCAGTTTGTAGCAAATTACATCTCCCTGTGAATGCCATTTTAAATAGGTTACACCCACTTTCTCTGTACTAATTCTGTTTTCAATCATTTGTACGATAATTCAAGGATATTTTTCACTAAGAAAATCTTCTTTACCTATTCTTATTGGCTACACTGTAAACAAGTGACGCTCTATTGTTTTCGTTCACGAAACTTGCATAGTTGTTCCTGCTTAAATTTCTGGCTATGCGAAAAAAAAAGTGAAAATAAAGTGATATTTCTGTGGAAACAATTGTAATTTATAGTGCAAGATCCATGCCATTGACATCAGGAAAAGTTATTTCATCTATCACAAGGAAGTGACTTTTTTCATGAAAATAGTGGGCATAGTGGTTACATGATTGTTAATATTAGTGTAGTGTCTAAGTTCATACAATATTGTGTTAAGTGTAAATGTTTATGTACTGAAAATGTGTTGCCATTAAATGTGGTGAGTGGTATGCATAGCCAAAACTTGAATAGGCTTTTTCTTTAAAAGTAATTTTTTCACACTCACGTACAGTTTTCTCCAATAGTATGTATTCTACATAAATGAAACTTCGTAGTCTTATTAAATGTCACCATTTCTTGTTTGTGTATTATAAACTAAAGTGGCGTGTTTAAAAATGTTCAAAATCTTGCTATTATATACACATAAAATTTTGAAAATAATCTTTCATTGCATTTCCAATTTTTTTGTTGTTCATTAACCCTTCTCCGGGTAAGGTACTTTTGTAACGTATCCGGAAAAGCAGTGTCCATCACACACTGTTGTGCAATCAATGTTTTCCACAATTCTCTTCTTCAACTTTTCCACACCTATTGTTTTCATTGTTTTAGAATTTCAGTATATTGACGGAAAATGGATAATTAATGAAAACAATTCCTTTATTATCCCAAAAACTTACAAGAAGTGATGGAGTGTAAGGTTTTTCGTATACTGAGAATATAACGCACATTGGACAATTTTAAATTTTTCTTCTCTATTAATTCAGATATTTTGACTGAAGTAGTTCATTATTTACAATTCTTGCAAAGATTTATTACATCACTCTGCTTGTTGAAGACTGACTGGTGACATTTGCTGCAACATTGAGTGCATTCTCGCCCGTAGCCACGCCAATGACATCTTTCTTTTTCTTCCCCGATGAGCACAGTGCACTATACTAGTCTGGTTTACTTGGTATGTACCGTTTGAATGGGATCTGTCCTTTATAGGAATTAGCATTTCGTTGACAGTAAAGTCTGTTCCAGGATGGTAATGCTTTTTCAAAAATTCATTGATTTTTTCCCACACGTCCCTCAAAGCGATACATTTATCATTCCGACGTCTTGTAGACCGCGTGGTTTTGTCATCAAATCGTAGAAAAATAATCACTTGAAACGTGTGGGCCCCATTGTTGCTCCCTATACAGGTGGGCCATAAAAACTGTTCCACAATACTGTTCGCACATACCCCGACCATGCCTCCAGCATCAGAGCTGAGTCCTAGAGACATCGCGGATATGACAAAATAGAAATCGCCAAAGGTTCCTTCTTACCGAAAAAATATATTTGTTGCTTATCAATACAAAGTGTCCAGTTTATGAAAACCAACAGACTTCATAAACAAAAGAATAATGTTATTTCGACTGTTGTATCAAAAGGTAAATCAGAAACCGTTGCCTCTTACCGAAAGAACACAGTGTCTTTTGGACACTGCTTGCCCGGTTACGTTACTTTAAAACAAAATAACTATTTTCACTTCTGTTTATTGACCAAAATTTGTGAAACTTCATACAAAGATGCTCCAATAGATTAGAGACAAAGTCACGAAACTGTAATCATAGGAAAATTTTAGTTCACATTATATGACAGTAAATATAACCCATAGTGTCAAACAGACACTGGTTGCCTGGATAAGGGTTAATTTTGCCCAGGTAGGAAAATAGTTTAGATTATCACAAATTTTCTATCTAATTACATTACGAAACATGAACTTTGTAACATCAATAGTTTCTGCGAAAAATGCACTAGAATGCAGTACGTTTTCACTTCCCTCTCCACATGTATAAATAAAATAATTTATGAAAAATCATCATATATGCAACTTTGGTTATTACACATTTGTCCTAAGAAAAAGCCTACAATTGCTGAGAAGAAACAAGCCCATTTGTATCCCCCCCCCCCGATTCAGGGATATAAAGTTTTATATTTAAATTTGAAGCTAAAACCAAGCTAAAATGTACCATCTGCCCTTAAACAGAGATAGACAGAATGAAGTTAAAAAGGGTGAACTGTGCAGCGAGGTGTATAAGAGATAATAAACATTAGAAAATAAATAAAGAAATACATTTTTCCAATTTCTTGTGTCCAGAGAATTAAGTAACTACCCTTTCACCAATTGCGCAGTTTTTCCTGGACAGTTAAGATATCACACATTTAAGCTCTAAAGGTCTTTCCAATCCTTATATGAATGCTTCTGCAAAGAAAACATGTCAAAATCTACTGACTGGATAGAGGGGAAAGCTCTTCAGCTTGATCGCGAACGTCTTGACGCCTCCGTTCAGTTAGCTGCTCTGCACGCCGCTTCAACAGGCTCAGGAGGCGCTGCTCCAAAGCTGAAATAACTGGGAGCTGAAAGAGAAAAAGGCAGTGTAACATATTTGTTTAACATTGAAGTAACAAACAATGGAAAAATTACAAGTCTTAGTAAATGAGAGAGAGTTTGAAAAGGAAATGACAGGACATAAGGAATCATATTACAGCAGAATACTACATGCACACATTTCCAGGCATTCACAATACTACAGGTGATAAAACATTGCAGCAAAACACAAAATTACCAAATTTATTTTATGTCTAATTGAATATTTTTTTTAACGTGATTGTTCAATCAAAATGTTGTACCACATTATAGTAATAAAAGAATTCAATCCAATATTATAAATCTAGTTTAAAATTAATTAGATTCACAAATTTAACATGGAAGTATTGATATTATTTTCAGTTTAAAAAATCCTATCTATACAAAAATACAAAGTGTGAAAAATAAGCAGCAATAACTTTGAAAACATTTAGGGGAACACTACACACATATTAACATCACTTTAGCAAAAACAAACATTCAATGCTAAAGTCATTATTCCTCAACAATAATCTTATAAATACATATAATAAATCCAAAGGATGATAAAATGGCTACCTAACAGTCTTTTACATGCACTTTGAAAAAATAACAAAAAAATATAGCTAGGATGGTAATAGTCGACTAACTTGAAATAATACATTCTGACAAATTTTGATATTCAATGTTAACAAAGTAAATTTTTTCATGAAGTTTAGTATTTCTTTAATATGACAAGGTTGGGAGAGGTAGAAAAAATAAAAGTACAAAAAACTTAAAGAAATTAACATAGGCAAAGTTTAAATAATATCGCTCTCACAAACATGCAGCACTGGACTCAATACAGAGAAGATATCGCAAAACCCCTACTAATGCAGTGGATTGGAAAGGGTTTTACCGATATTAACATAATGTTCACTTACATAATCGTGTAAAATAAACAATTAGCTCACCTAGTGTTTACAATAAAACTTTCAACCCGCAAGTTTCATTAATATATAACTTTAAATAAAAATATGAAGAATTAGAAAATTCTGATGATTCACTCCACACTATAACAAAATTATAACAACCAGACCACTATTTTCATTTAGAAAATGAACAGTATGGGTATAACAACTAGAGTACTGATTTTTTATTTGGAAAATGAACAATACATTATGAATCAAAGATGTAATGATGCGTATTAGTAAACAAGCATGAATTATATTACAAAAAGATGAAGTGTTGAAAACTTCATACAATAATACCCCTTACATTGAGTTTCAATAGTACTTACTACAACTAATGATAATTATAAGTTGAACCTAGTTATTATTTCTGCCTTTCCATGTTCTTTTAGTGGGGTTAATTCTATGACTGATTTTCTATTGTTGATATTGTTTTGAATAAATGGTTTGTCAATAAGATTTAGATACCTGCCCACAGGTCAGCCCAAAACAATGAAATATTTACTCAAGGGATGATCGATGATTAGTTACTTCTCAATACTTGATTTGTATGTGAGAGAGTGAGAAAGAGAGAAAGTCAAAGAGAAGAAATAAAAGGAAGGAAAGAGAGTGAAAAGGAGGGAGAAACACTTTATTGTAGCAGATACAGCACTTGCTGCACTATTTTCTCACATAATCAGCACCCGAACTGTCATACCACGGGATCAACATTTGCATCCATGTTGTAGATGTCTGCTCCCTGGAGTAGGTAGGTCCCTGTCTGTCAGTGACCTGCAACTCTCCATCACTGAGATATCTTAATGCCATCTGGTCAGGAATTTGTGAACGGCCGTTCAGAACAAGCAATGTGGGTTGCGTGAACAAGCAGTGTAGGTCTTGTCTCTTCTTGCACAATTACACTTGGCCACACACTGCTTGGCTTACAACTGATCTTCTGTTATAAAAACATACAGCCACATATGCTGTCTTCATCACAATAGTTTTTCCATGTAATTGTGTTTTCTTTTTGTTGACAACCTAGAGTAACTTACTTTCTGGAGAGTACTATGTAATTATCTACAATTTCTTTTAGAATTCTTTATTCCTCCATAGATGTACTCTTTTACTTTCTCTTTACTACGAGCTAAGAGAAAGCGTTGTACTGCTGCAGTGAAAAGTAGCAATTTATTGACAGAAAAAGTCCTATTGTGGCTCACTCTTCTGAAAGCATGGATAAATCTTGCTCCTGTAAGTAGTGAATTACTTCCTCTGATACATCTTGTACCCTTGTACACATTCTTCCTGAGAATGTAGTAATGGCACCTAGTCTTCACTCCTTCAAAAGGGTTTATGACCATCTCTTCAACATGAAAGACCTTGGACTTAAATAACCTTCAAACTCTCTTCCTGCTGATAATTTGTGAAACAATGTTTCTGTGATTTGTTAACCCTTTGTGGTCCTTTGTCCCACATGGGGTATGCAACGTTTTCCTCGTTGCAGACCCTTTAAATCCTCAGGTATCTGGTTGCAATGGTCCAGCATGCTGCGGCATAAGAAACTGCACTCAGGTTCCAAATTAGTTTTTGTATTGTTGCACAAAGAAAACATTTTAATTTATTTGCCTAATATAAAATACAAAATTTTGTAAGTTAATGTTTGGTGCAGAGAGCTTCACCCA
This sequence comes from Acheta domesticus, assembly GCA_031308135.1. Lineage (NCBI taxonomy): Eukaryota > Metazoa > Arthropoda > Insecta > Orthoptera > Gryllidae > Acheta > Acheta domesticus. The sequence goes on along the minus strand of JAHLJT010002406.1, from coordinate 73,878,952 downwards.
ATTACCAATAATGCCTGTAGATTGCATTGTATCAACGGAGTCAGAGTTATCATTACTGTCACTTTCTTCATACTCCTAGGAATCACTCTAGCAAAAGTTTTCAAATTCTTATTTTCCTGAAGATTGTTCACACTCAGAATTGTTCACTGATTCACTCAGTCCAGGCTGTGGCAATCTTGAACGCTTAGTTCTTGACGCTATCATAAATACAACTGCAGCCTCGAAAACAAACTAATTTCAAACAACAAAAACTTGAGCGAAGTCTTGCTACAATGAAGGAAAATACAGCCTAATCTCTCCTCAAGAGAATTAGTTGTAATGGTAACCAGTGCCATCTATCTGAGTGAAATAACACACATTAAATTTAAAAGCATTTAATTTGTTGAATACTGAATTGAAAGATTGTGACACACCCAAGCATAGAACACTGAGAACATGACAATAAAATGGCAATTATTATACTCAACACCAATCGTTTCAATAATTAATTTAATAAAAATAGGAAATTTTTTCTTCTTTTTCACTGAATTATTTTTTTTATGAATTCAACATTTTTCTTGTATTCATTAAGTATTTAGTTGAGCATTTACATTTACTCCATATAACTAAATCTTGTTTCCTGTTTAATGATCTTCCATGTATAGATTTATAAACACAAATAAATAAAAAGATGTACCTTAAAATTGATTTTTTACTATGATCGTATTCAGGTTTCGCACACAGGTATACAGGTATTACCTCGCGAAGTAGTGACACATGTAAATCATGTTAACTACAGTATAGTTATACCATCTGTTAATAAATAAATAAGCAATAAACTTATAAAAATGTTGTAGGTTAAATTTTTATTAAACAATGTGAATTTTTAAAAATTGAAAGAGTTTATGACATCATTTCCAAACCTACACTTCTCGATGGAAATGAAACTTGGATACTGAAAAAAAGAGATAGACAAAGAATTGAAGCAGTCCAAATGAGATATCTGAGACCTATACTAAAAGTGACAAGGAAAGACAAAATGAGAAATAAGGAAGAAACTAAAAATCAAAAACATAATTGAAGACTTGGTAAAATATCAGAAGAAATGGTATGAACATGAAAAAAGAATGAAAATGTACAGGATACCAAAACAGGTGCTAAAGTACTGACCAAGAGGCGTAAGAGAAAGAGGCCGGCCAAAGAAGAGATGGGAAGACCGGGAACACTTTGGCAGTGACTAGGGGACTATTGGTAGAGTAGGAATAGGCCATTGGGCCTATACCTAAATAGTTCATGATAATGATGATGATGACGAAAGAGTTTAAAATTTTTTCAGTGTTTTCCTACAACTCTAATAATGAAGATAGAGATTTTTACTTCCTTGTATACATACGTATATAAGAAATAAAAAATATAATGAAAGTAATGTAACATGAAAGAGAAAATTATGTAATGCTGTGCAAAAGTACCATTTTTTTTGTCATGTCTGCTATTAACACTTTGACTGCCATGTGCATCATATGTGATGCACAGTGGGTTTGTGTGACAGGCCGCGTGCATCGTATACGATCACATCCAGAGCTGTGGATTTTTGCTTGTGAATCATATACAATCTCAGCTCCATTGAAATCAAGTGGGTGACCTATTCTGCTGGCCAAATGTAAAAGATTTTTGTCTTTGGCTATGGGTTGGTATCCCTGAGTCACCGGAAATATTTTAATTTTTAGAGCACTAACGCCCAGTGGCTGGCCGCATAATTGTTTGACTTTGGTCGCACAATGGAGCCCAGTGAATTTATATCGTATAAAGCGAAATAATTGATATATGTATATGTCTGATCAGAAAAAATATACGGTAGTCCTGTGACAAAATCAGTGAAATGGTACAGAAAAGTTGCATTTGAGATATTATGCAATACCATGTAAGTATTTTTTCTCTTGGCGCGTAGGGTCTTCACGATGGAATATCTCACCGTATTTCGCGTCGTTCTCCGTCGTGCCGCCAGAATTCGCATGATCGCGACTGTACCGAGCAATGCTAGTGATCATGCGACTCCTAGTGGCACGACCGAGAACGACACGAAATACCATGAGATATTCCTCGTGAAGACAACACTCCACGCTCCAAGAAATAAAAACGCAAGTTTAGTTGTAAATTCTCATTGTTTGTTTGAGAAAATTACAAACACGAAAATGAGTATAACTGATTTTCGTGAGTCATTAGCTATGTCATTGTTGGATGTAAACAGAAATGCTACACAGGCTCATGCTGCAAATAGTAGCCAAGTGCTGGTGGAAATTGAAGTGAGGGGTCGTTGCAACACTTGCAATGAAAAATTCTCCAAAATGAAGGGACGTGCATTCGCTATATAGAACAGTAAAAAGGTGTCTCCTAAATGCCAGGGATGCCCATACAACTTCATGTGCATGGCTTGCTTTTTTATAAATCACAAATCAGTGACAATGAGAATGGTTTCTCAGAAGAATTTATTTCAGTCTTCTGAAAATAAATATCATTTACCCGTGAATGTTATTTTATAAGTATGATTCCATCTTCCTACTAGCACTGAACCTGTGCATCAGAATCGATGCACATGGCCACATGAAGTCCTTAATTTCTATTTGCGTATTAAAATGGCCGTGTGCATCGTATATAATCACACACATTGTTGTAGCTTAAGTTGCTTTGTACAGGAAAATAAAGTTTTATTGAATATTGTGAATTAATTTTCAGTGAAATTCTGAAGGATAGTGGTCTTGGCCAGAATCAAAAGTTCACGAAAACTCCCCTGGCAGTCAAAGTGTTAAGTCTTAAGAATTTCACTCATTGGGCCTGTAGATTCAGGAATATTGTAATTAATGATGTTTTTCTCATGTTGATGACGATCCTTGATTTCTGCTACAATCTCAACTCTATTACAGTTGAAAGTTGAGAATTTTTAGACTTTTTTTTAGTTTGCATACCCCTCATTTTTTTCTTTTATTCCACAAAACAATTTAAGATCTCAGTTGTTCAAATCAGATGTCGGTAGCATGCGCCTTCTAGCTGGAGAAGTGTGAAGTAATGCTCGTGCAAGCGGTTCACTCATGTTATTCTCCATCCTCCAACTGACTCCTACAGTCCACTCACTGTCAGATTCAACTATGAATGCACTATACATGCAAGTTTTCTTGATATTACCTGGCAGATAAGTGGCAGGTGGGGAGAGGAGGGCTCTGGCTACGTCACAGTTTGAAAGGGCATACCAAATGTAGACATGAATTTAAAACACCAAAGCATGCAATGAGAAATACTGTCATGCCCGCAATCCATTAGGTCACATAAGGCTTCCACTCTGGTTAGCTCATGTCTCACTGGGCCAAGGGTCGATGATACTCGGATGGAACTTTCGACCTTGACCGTATACTGCCATTAAGTCTGCCTTATCGTAAGCGTTGTGACAAAGCATGCAGTTCAGGAGTGCACGATGACTGTCCATGGCCCACTTATGGGACAAATGCGAGTCACAAGGAAGGCTGCTGACACATTTTCCCAAGATGGTGTCAGGGGTGACAATATCTGGGCCCATAAAAGGGGAGCTCGACAAATAATAGGCCAGTTGGTTCACGAGGCTGAGAGTGTCCTGCGGGTCCTGTCCGGCCAACCCAGAGTCCTGGGTTCAGACAAGCTGTTGACAAACTGCTGAGAGACTAGCAGCATGATGGAGGAGCCTTTTGCATGCTACGAGAGACTGGCAATGTGCATGAGAGTGAGAAACAGGAGCATACGCATTTGTGAGGAAGTAAAGATAGTTCATTATGAATACTGAGTTTGCCTTAGTGAGTGCAGCATCCCCTTGCGTCCCTCCCTCTGCCCTGAGCTGAGAAGCACCCCCACCCTTACGATCACCTTCCCCTCCAGAGTGTGACAATACTATGATTGTTTTGAAGGTATGAGGTGTTTGTTGTCAGTAATGTAAATTGTTTTGGACCATTCTGAGTTGGACCTAAGTATCCCAACGAACTATGCTATTCAGTACTAGACAAGGACTACGGAGCTCATGTATCAAGAAAACTTGCATGATCATTAAGGCCTCTAATATGAAAAATGGTAATTGAAATTTTTATTTAATTGGAGTATCATCAAATTCCAGGTAGCAAACTTCCATATAATTGGCAAGAACTATCCATGCCATCTGGAACTTGCAAGCAAAATCCAGAACCACTTTAAATTGCGTAAATTTTGTATCGACGAGAATCATCCTGTCAAGGTTATTTTAAAGAACCCTAACCATGCTATTTCGATCCTTAAAAATAAAAACAAAAGTGCTGAACCAATGAAAATCAATGCAGATTTAACATTTTTGCAAAGAAATCAACTGGAGAGCATAAGAGAGAATTACACAAGTTTAAAAGAAATGGCAGAGTAAAATCAATGAGATACATTAATGGTTAACTTTATAGAATCAAAAAATGTGTCAGGACAAATTGATAATTTCATATCAAAATGTTAGAGGCCTACGTACAAGATAAAGGATATAGAGAAATATAGTTAAATTTTAGACAATTTTAAAATGATAGTTTTTTACTAAAACCTACTTACACTTAATCTTACTGTTACATATTTTAAGATCAGAATTTAACTTAAATAATTTTGTAATATATTGGAAGATCAAAATAAAGTAAAGAAGTTTAAAGAAATTACAAAAGAGCTAGCTAAACCAGAAAATGTTAATGTCAAACAAATTAAATTTCTTCATGGTGTGCCTGTTTTGGTGGATAAAATTGGTCATGATGGTATGAACTCTGGAACAAAAAACTAGGAGTTCCTATGTATTTAATATTAAAATTGAGATTGGATTGAAAACTAAATTGGGTGATATGAAGGATGTCAATTTGCAGTTAACAATGCTGAATTAACCATCACTGAATCTTCTCTTCACGAGGGAATCCTTAAGGGGACTTATGACTAACTCTTGAAACTTCCGTAATTTTGTACATAGAAAAATAAAATTTTTAGAGGGCATGCATATGGTTTATGTTAAACACTGTGCCAACTTTCAACCCAATTGTTTATGTCTATTAATTGTTATTAATTTTTAATTAAATTTTTGCTATGTAATACAAAAATAGGTCCTTGTAGAAGAATTTTAATTTTTTTTGCTTGATTTTTTTTCCACTTATTAATTAAATCTATATAAACAAATTGGGGTATGGATTTTGTTGAAATGCAAGAACTTATGTTTCTACAATATTTAAAATATTGCATAGTGAATTTTCAAAGAAAAAGATAGCTGGTTTCTCTTCAAAATTCATGAAAAAATAGTTCTTATGTCACAACAAAATCCATATCACAATAACATTATTAGACATTTTACTATAATACATGAAAGTTTCACTGCAATCAAACAAAAATTGTTCAACATGGAGCATTTTTTATGTAAGATAATGCTGAAAAATCACACACCGAGAAAACGACCTTTAAAGATTTAGGAGTACTTGTGTACTTTAGAATTCCCCTGCTAGAAGGGGTGTAATTAACGTGTTTTCAACATTTTCTCTAATGTAATTTTACATTTATGGATTACATTTTTTTCCTCAGACAGTATGCTTTTAAAAATGGTGCAAGTCCCATTTTTGTTTAACTCAATTAATTATACAAAATTGCAAAAATTCAAAAGTTTTTTGGCATCTTCCTACAACTATAATATTGAAAAGATAGATTTTTTTCCTTTACTGAAATCTGTTCTAAGCAGTTAGATCTTTAATGAAGGTTATAAATAATTTTCAAAAATATAAGCAGTTTTCATGCAATTTGGTACTATGTACAGGCAATTTTAAAAACAATATTTTCAACAAAAAACGCTTCAAATTTTTTGTTTAAATTTTTTTCTCACATAGACCAAAGTAGGGTTATAAATTTAGCACAAGTCCTATTTTGGTTGAACACTCTGTATATTTGAAAACTGCAAAAGTTCAAAAGTATATCAGCATCATCTTACAACTACAATAATGAGGACACATTCTTTTGTTAATGAAATCTGTTTTTGAATGAAGAACATGTAAAATCTCTGAATTTTCAAAAATTGCAAATGCAAATGCTCAACTTTCTTTTTATAGCAGAGTCCTTTACCTCTATAGGTTGGTAAATGGGTGGTGTTGGTGTACGGATGAATGGCATGATAAACCTAAAAACCTGTGTTTGAAATGAGCTTAAAAAAATAATGGAGGGAGTAAATGCTATTGTAGCAACACTACTTTTAATTTTTAAAATTCAACAGAAGGTCCCTGCAGTAAATAAATACATTCTGAATGCAATTCCAATAAAGACTATTCTTTAGGAAAAATATTGGGAATTCGAGGGATCTGCTGGTTTTGTGCAGAGTGCAGCATTCCACTTATTCATGAATTACCCCTACCACGAGGTGAAAATGTATGATACCAACCATGCAATTCATTCGCTGTTCCGCCTCACTAGTGTGCACTTCGTGTGGTTGTACGTGTCGCTATGTGTACACCAATAGCATTAGTTTTCTGACACAAAAACATTCCCAAGGAATCATTTCCAGCTCATGCAGTGAGCCTCGTAGCACAGAAAGGGCACTGCATTTCGGCTGGAACAAGATTCTGTTGTACAATCCAGTCCACAGAAGTCGGCTCTGAAGACATAATTACCGACAGCTGTGTGAAATTGAACCTCGGCATGTTCAAAACTCTACTATACATATACACTCAGCAACAAGTATAACCACACAAAGTGCGTATTGAATCCAGCTGGCGTTCCCTTCGTAGAAGACTGATCCGAGGGGGTATTTGCTTTGAGGACGTGGCTGTGCATTTGGCCGACTACTTTTTAAAATATTTATGGTGCCAAGATTGCCACAGGCTGTGCCAAGATCCATTCTGGTGGACGATTTGAGAGAAATTAATTCATGAAGTGTGTGGTGTTTCTGCAAAAAAATCCATTCTAATGATCCCTCTTGTTTCCCTTAGGTTGGTAGCAATAAGTGAAGGGAGTGTCTGTAAACAAGTGAACATTACACACAGCTCACAACCAGCAGATCGCTAGTATCTCCAAAATATTACTCAACAACAAGATTTGTGAACCATTACGTTAGGTTCTCGGAGACAAGATATAAGTTTACAATGATTGTGTGCTCCCCTTTTTGGCAAAAAGTAGTGCTCTCATTTGACTTTCATCTTTATCAGCACTTACACAGAAGCACCAGCAAAAAAAAGTAATTGAAACATATAAATGTCACCTTTGATGTATTTAAAAACTAAATGATAAAATTCACTAACCACATGTAGTGTTATTCTTAAGTATTTTGTTTCTATTCCATTTTTCTCATGAAATAATTTCTAACCTCTCTACTGTTCAGAATACTCCACAAATAACTGCATGGATAAATACAGATGGAGATGCACTTTATGCTTCATATCGCAAAGATATTTTAACAAAACAAGATCAATTAACCATGAACTCTCAAATACAACAATTGCTATATTTAATTTTGTTTTAACGAAAAACAACATATTTGAACATTGCAAAATTACTTCTACACTTTAATGTCAAAATGTACTGTAGAATTTTAGAGTACCAAATTATACAAAACCCTGTCCAATCCCATGCATACGACACCACTACCCCCCAAACAATGTAGGAACCCACCTTCTCATCTAGACACTCTACCAAGTCTGTGACATACCCACGCAACTCTTGGTAAAATCTGAATCTCTCTGCCAGGCCCGGAGCTTCCTGTTCAAGCTTCAGTTGTTCAGTTTGCAGTGAGATCAGGTCAGCTGCAACCTGGTCCTTCTCCAGAGTGTGACGACGATGCACTTCCTTCAAGGATGCAAGTCTATGGAAACAAAATTATGTTTACCGTTTACAAGCCAGTAATAACAAGCTCAAAGAAAAGGAATCAAGTTTTGAAGATTTTTCATCTATTTTAAAAAAAGGGATAATTTAAAATGCTCTGCTGCATCCAAACCTCACACCGTTGTTTCTTAATTATGATGTAGAAATGAGCCAAAAATAAATTAATAAATTAAGACAGGAAAAGTGATAGGCAGAAAAAGAAGAAATAGAAATGGTGAGCCCCGTAACTGAAGACATAGATACATATATATTAAATTGTCTGGGATACAAATTCACATCACTCACGCAGAAAATTTCGTTCAAGTCATCAATCATTATAGTCACAGATTTCAATTTTAACAAATTAACAATTAAATACAAAAAAAAATATGATTAATAGGTTTCTTCCAGATTCTGGTTCCTTTCTATACATTGTACCATTCTTCTTTGTGCGTGGTAGTTTGGTCTTGACAGAAAGGTTTGCCAGGTGCATGATGCACGATTTTTTGTGGGCAAGTCCTATACTTTTTAAACATTTTTCAGTCTGATACCTGTACTGTCTGGCTATCTTTAAATAGATGAAATTTTGATGAGCAAGTGCTCTGCTGGTTTGACGCTCTATCCCTTTCATTTATTAATTCCCAATTGGCAGCAACAAGAGTACATTATGTCACTAGAAAAGCTGCTGTTATTGTATGGCACTAGGAAACCACTATTGGCGTCAAAGTGATGTCAAATATCAAGCACAAAAAAGATTGATGCAACATATAATTTGAAAATTTTGCTTGATAGAAAGAGTGTATTTCTTTTTCACTTTACATTTGCTAAAAAAAATGGGTGCCTTGAAATATAATTACATTAGAGCAATGCTAAGTCACCATCTTCTGGATCCTCACAATGCAAATCTAGGAAATATTACATCCAAAACAAAAAGAACACTGGTTCACAACTAACTATGAAAGGCAAAAAAATATATTGAAAGAATCTTGAGTAGAGAAAAATAATACAGTTAATCACTATTTCCCCCACTTTAATCACTAGTTATTCAGTAAACATTAATTTCCTGTTATTTATAATTAATGAATTAAACTAACGCAATGCATCTTGATAATGATTGTCAATTTTGAATCTATGACTGAGAATCACATATACTACGTAAACACATAGTGGAAACTTAATAATATAGTCATCTATGTTTTGACTTCTGACACAATTATTCTTTTACCTTCTGACAGAAGGTAAAAAAGGTACAATCACAGCATCTCTTAAAGGTGCTGAGCCAAATAACAAGAAATAAAAGAAAGTGAATGTCATGTTTTCTTGAGTCATTGGGTTTACAATTGTTCACTAATAAAAATCCTACCCTCACCCACAAACAAAATGTACTTAAGATGTATATCCAATGTAATTCGAAAACCAGAAAACCAAAAAACTGCAGAACTGCAATTCCACCCTACCGAAATAAAAAAATTCCACAAAATTCTTCTAAAATGACCTCCAATCACACCAAAAAATTGTTACAAAACCAAATACATTATTGAGAATTGTTTTTGCTCAAATATTTTGGAAAGATGTGCTAGGTGCACTTTCCACGATATTTCCAATCAAGTTTCCTGAAACATTTTTGAAATACCTTGCACTAGATACGCATTTTCATTGTACATGAGGTTATTAATTTAAACTAGAGTTTCTAATTTCAGTTGCAACTTCTGAAAGAGGAGTAGGAAAACGTACATGTGGCAGGCCAAAAGTCATTTTAGAAACCATTTCACCACAAAATTCGTAGCAAACATGATTCAATATCATAACATTCTTCCAATTGACCAATAAAAAAGATTGAGAAATAAATAAAAAATTTCACTTCACAAAAACTTCAAAAAAATTTATTTTATAATCTGGATCAGGAAGATGCTGTTGCTTTTTTCTATATTATGTACTTCTTTTTAAAGAGCATAGATATGCAAGTCATATTTATTTCAATGTGAACAAACCAATTACATTAATCAATTAAGATCAATAACATGCCTGTGACCTTTTCAACATTTGCTCAAAATATTCCCAGGAAATCTGATGAGAAACCACTCAAGAATGAGAGAATAAACATATGTAAAACAGATACTGACGTATTACTCGTTCACTTTACATTTGCAGACGGAGCGCTGTGATCTCTTTACATGAAGTCACTGCCGACTGAATGAGAAACGCGCGTCTGCAGTAGATACTGACCGTTTAATATGATATAGATGGCAGTGAGCAGCACACAGAACCCGGCGGGGCAAGAACATAACCATTAAGCAGTAGATAAGTGCAAAGAAGAAATAAAAATATTGTACGTGAATGTTGTGAATAACGTGTGGTGTGATCTATTTTATTGTATATTATCTTAATCATTTAAGAGCACGACTCCAGCTCACTGTCAGAAAGGCATAATTCGTCAGCTCTGTCCGTAGCGCTTATTCTGCCTTTGGAGGCAGCTGGTTGGTCAGATGCTGATTGACATCGGGGCCATTCGTGTATTCTCGGTTGTGTGTTCGGGCCTTCACTTTCAAAACAACATTAGTTCCTAATTCTGCCGTCGGCAAATGTAAAGTGAACGAGTAATATATGCTAAAGGGATGGAGAGAACACGGAAAATCTAAACAAGGGTAAAATGGCAAGATCAAGATGACGACTTAGTCTCAGTCTCCTCTGAACAAAATCTCTGCTCTAATTTTAATGTACTTATTTAAAACAACTTATTTCACCCTCTCTTCCTGAAATTTAAAGAAATGATGTTCAAATTACTACATTTTTGATATTTTCATGGTTTTTTTCTTTTGGGTTTCACAGACTCTACTCAAATAGAAAGGTATCAACTGAAACTAGACAGGCTCCTAGTATGTACTATGGTTCAATTAAAATAAGTTGGTGATTGACATTTATGATTGGAAAGGAGCATCGTTTACATGTTGCGTATCACTGAGCATGTGTTCCCGGGACACGAAAATAAACACCTGAAATAAATACTTATAAAAGTAACTCAATCCTATACTCCTATATTATGAAGCTACAGCTTGAGAAGCACAACTGTCAATCACCAACTTATTTTAATCAGACCATACGAGGAATCAATGTGAACAAATTGTAACTTCTGTATCTTCTGTCTTAATCACTTCCGTAAAAAAAAGGGTAGATAAAACAGGTATGATGACTTTGGCCTCATTATTTAAATTTTAATTGAAATCATTCCTTAAAAATTTGCTAATAAATAGCAATACATCTTGTTTAAACTTTTAAAGTAAATTTTATGCTCTCATTTCTTATTTTATTAGACTTTGATTTCATCATGCTCACACATATTTTTGGACTTACAAATTTTCTTAAAAATATTCACAGAAACTAGCTTCCTTTGAAAATTGCTCATGAGGAGTTAGTCAATTAACTTGGATTTCCAACATTTCTGAACCACCTTGTTTTCTCCTAAGGGCTGTTGAATGCACACAAACTTCAACATGATGTCCAGGAGCCTCTGCCAGTGATGTTAGTAAACGACTTTGTTAATTCTAAAATGTAATAGCGAGGCATCATTGCCCCTGGTGCGTAAACCATGGAAGTCAAAAGTTTTCAAAAAGTGTTGTATTGCAGCTATTAGATGGAAAACCTTGTTTGTGACGTATATTCAATGCTAAAAGTTGGTAAAACTACCCATTTTAGCATTCTAAAAGTGAAAAATGAAAACATGTATGCTAATGAACCACCACTGTGGAAGAGAAAACCTTTAATACATGTATGTATTTATCTGGCATTTTAGTTGGATTAATCTGCCTTTTGCGTGCTAGCAGTTTTCTGTGGCTTGGGCCCTGTTTTGCCATGCCTGGGGGTAAGGGCAAGTGTGACTGTATAAACATCATTGTGTCTTGCACACATGGCCTGCCTGAGCTATTCTTTAGTTACATAGCTATAAAAACGGATACTTTTGTAATGGAAAGCTACAGCACTGTTTTTGCCCTGTTCAGGCATCAAACCTTGCACTGTGAGTGCTAGCAAGCTGTCCACGAGTCACCTGAGGGGCCATTTTATTATTAATTTAATTTTGTGAAACACCATTTATTTTATGTTCAAACCTACTAAATACTGTATTTAAACATTTGTAAAATAGTACTCCTTGCAAAGTAACAAAAAGCAATCTTTGGTGCCAGCTGAAAAGTTTGAGATTTTTACTTATGTGGTTTTCTCAATAGGTAGATATGGTCTTCACAGTAGAGAATAATACAATTTATTCTAATACTACAAGAGATCGTCATTAACCTCATGTCCAAATAATCAGAACCAATTTTGAAGAAGGAGAGGGGAGGAGAGGAAGAAAAGAAAGAAAGAAAAAGAAAAGAAAGAAGTTTAACATAGTACATGAAAATTAATCTGAGAGACGATAAATCACTATTCTCAGTAAGATTGATTGATAGAGATTCCGGGTATATCAACTAATAGAGTCATTAGTCCCGTAAGTGTAGTGCATGCTTTTCTTTGGGAGGCAGCGGTGGTCTTCCCCCACTGGATGGAGAAATCCTGTGCCAATCTGCTGTCAGCTAGCAGGGTTTTCCTTAACCAGGTATTTTCCATCAGCAGGGCACTGCCCTACCAGGGACCAGCTCTAAGCTACTGACTGGTCTCCCGGCATGTATGGTAGTTTAGTGCATGTTAGTATGTGTGAGGAAGGGAAGAAGATAGGAAAAAGAAGAGGTAGGAAAGATCGCACACAGTCTGTGGCCCATTTGTTAGGGCATGGCTCTGGCATTCACCTGGAGTTCATAGGAGAAACCACAGAAAACTACTGATTAGAGCAGCTAACCACAACAATTCTCCTCCAGGCAGCGACTGAATTCGACCTAGCTGACAAGCTAGTGTCGAAAATCCTTCCACCGTCGAGACTTGAACCAAGGACCTCCAGGTTCCTCTGGACCTCCAGGGACTGCAGTGGCATCAGATGATGCCATCTCTCCTGGGTCCTCAGTAGGTGTATTACTCAAATTCACTAGCCAAAGGTCGAGTTTATTGCCCTGATACCAATTGCCAACACTCTCCAGCCACAGGCTGCCTCCAAAGAGGAAAGGGGGGAGGGGAGGGGAGGAAGTGGCATTCATAGGGCCACCTACTTTTTTTACTGATGTATATTGTGTACAGTGTAACAATGTGTTTATTAGGTGAAAATGTGCCAAAAATAATTTTTAAACTTCATTATAAGTATGTTTGATAAGTCAATGTCCTTTTTCTAATGTTTATCCCTTGTTTTCTGGAAAACACAGATTTTAGTTAACTTGGATCAGCCCCAGTCCCAGCTGATCTGGCTTAACAAAGTTCTAGTGCATTTTGAATAATCTTTTTTTACCTCAATGTGATGAAAATGTAATTATGTTCACATCAGTGTAATAATGTTTAATTTTGAATACAGTATTGACCAATGCAGTACTGGTGAGAGAACAATAATGCTCAGAAATGTTGGCAAACTTAAGTTAATTTAGTGATTAAATAAATCCTCATGAGAAATTCTACAAAAATTAATCAGAGGTTGTGAAATTAAACAGGTTATTTATGAAATATGAGTATACAATGTTAAAATTAATTTGAAATTAAAAGAAAATCTTACACTACTAGCATAAAACTATAATAATTAAATTTAAAACAATCCATGATACTGACGACAAAAATCCACTGCCTGAAGGCAGAAATATAATTTTGGGTGGCTATTACCTGTCCTTGAGTTTATTTGTGATTGTTTGTGGAGTAGTAATTTCATTCTTCATAGTGTATAATGCATCCACATTTGAAACTGCTCCCTGTCCAGCTATAAAAGTTCCATTGTTTGTACTTGTACCAATAGTCGGCACATCACTTTGTAACACAGCAGCTGGTCCAAGGGAGGTTGGTTGCATTGTGTATTGGGCAAAAATTGTTTCTTGCTGAACAGCAGCCAACTACAAAAATTAATAACATCAGTTATTACAGAATTCTTCGTCAACATCAACCAGTTAAGAGGAGGCTAAATGAGGAAACAAGCAAGGTCTTAAGGGAACAGGCAACCTCTCCTTCAGGTATGAGTGATCATTCATTGACACGTTCTTTTGAGAATGAAGATTGTTTACAAACAAATTTCAGTCACAAAATCAACACCAATTATAAGTGTCTGAAACACTATAAATTTGGTCCTGATTCTTACAAGTGAATAAAATATATATCTTGGTTGTCTTAATATTATTTTATTAGTTACAAAGTAAATGAAAACAAGACAGTTTACACGAAATATTCAAAGAATGCTAACACAGAACACAATTTTCATTGTTTTGATGAAAAACCATCAAATTGACACTCTACAATACAGTCTATTAGCATTGAGATAAATTCACCTACGAATAAACACTTTTTAATTGATTAGAAAATAAAACCACTGTATATGTTAACAAAGAAACTATGTTTTGCAGAGTTGTAATAGATTAAAGTAATTAAAGGGAATATATTCCAAAAAAACAATCTTTACCTGAGCTCCAGTTACTGCTTTCCTAATTTGTTGAGACTCCCATTCATCATCTTCTCCTTTGTCACTTTCTTCACCGACCCCTAGAAAGAATTTAAACTAACTTTTCATGGATGTTTATATCAATTATATTACTTATTAAATCTAAATAAAAAATACATTATTCATTGTCTAAAAAAAAGATGTCAAAAATATATTCTATTATCTGATCATTTTTGGAAAAACCATTGATGTAAACAAATACATGCAAGTTAGAGTTGGTTTGCAGTACCTGCAAACCCATTGGTTTGCAGTATGAACTCTGCTATGGTCTGATTCCTCTTGCAAAAGTAATTATTTCCCCATTAGATGACCCAATTTCCAATTTCTTTCTGATTTCACTATAAAACTAACCAGGAGACAGAATCAAAAATTCTTACAAGGAGACCATTGTGCAGGGTGATAAGGTTATGAGCTGCTGACAATTAAGCCCCTTCAGCAATTGAATGAACGGACTGAGTTACAAAATTAAGCTGTGTGAGCTGAGTGACCAACATTTGGTGCTCACCCTACCCACCACATGTCAATTTTTTAGACACATCAAAAGAAGCAAACATTCACCAAACACATCTGCTGTTCAGGATTGGGCGAGCAGAAGTTTGCTGCTCACTGAATGCCAATTGTAAGGAGCCGCCATTAGGTTAACAAAGCAATTTACATTCTACAGTAAGTGAAATTTTTAACATAATTCTAATTATGACTTTAAAAACAATCACAATTGACACGTAAGGAATGCAGCACTAGTTAATATTCACAACAACAGAAGGTTCTTTGAGTGTGTCTGTTAGCACAGAGAACAATGTGAAATCAGTTGTCTGACTACCACCATGCAAGATGAATGTAACCCTTTTGAGCAACATTCCTACATCAAAACAGCTGATTCCTTTTGGAGAAATAACCTAGAATGTCACAGGAAATTGATGGAAGCAGTTGGGAATAATGTTGTTCCATACTAGATGGTCGTGAGATAGCCAGGAGCATTTCAGAGAAAATATATAGCAACAAATGATCAGCAACGCATGGGGCCCAAGAGAGTACAAACCAATCTGGCATAAGTAGTAATCGAGCACCTGTTGGAAGCAGGCAGATTGTGGACTCTACTGGAGTCAAAGAGCGAAAGTGGTATCAAGAAATGTAAACTCACAGATCATTCCACACATTGCTCATCGCAGGTTGCTATACGTCCTCACTGAAACTCTCCTGGCTATCTTGCATGGAAGGGCATTATTCAAAACAGCTTCCACCAACTTCCTATGATACCCCAGGACACTTCTTCCACCGAAATTGGTGGTTTTGATGCAGGACTACCAAAAGTTTAAGGAAAACATTTAGAGCCATTTATAGAAATTCTAGTTTTTGACATTTTTTAATGTTGCCCATATTTTACTCAAAATTACTTATATCTTCAAAAAATGAATGTAACAAAATTTACAAAACTGACTGGGGATATACAGACACACAAACTTTTTTTTTTTATTAGAGCAAGTAATTAATTACATATTGGGAGAAGATTTATTCCCTTTCTCTGTATCAAGGCCCTACAATCTGATATTTTTTGTCAAAAAAATCACAGGTTTTTGCTGCAGTATTACATGATTTTCTCTACATTCCTTATATTACTCGGTATACACATAAGAAAAAGTAAAAATATGAAAAAACCGTAGTTTATTGTAATGAAATATCAGATGTAGGTTTAATAATGTAAAACGGGATGTTTCCAAAATCAGATGATTATCATTATTTAAAACATTCAAGCAGCTCTACTTAAATTGTAAGATTTGATGTAAATTGAATATTCACTTTTTTTCAATAGTTAAATTTATATTTCAATATTATATTATATATCAATTTTTCATGACAATTTTATTGTTCATTAAGCATTTAGGCATATAAGCTCCAATATGCACAAAATACTTCCTAAATAATTTGCTATTTCATTGTTTGAGACAAAACATCTCTGCAACTGTCTGAGAAAGCTACATGATCTGCCACAAAATTTGCAGAAAAGAAATCAATACACTTTAGTGCCTCTTTCAAGAGGTTGAGAAATATTGCTAAAATTAAATTTCCTATTCACTAAGCACAAATGAATTGTGAAGAGGTGTAACATTTTTCTATGTCAAATTGCATAGTACGGAGTTCTGGTGACATTGCATTATTTTCATACCTACATAAAAGTAAGAAAGTTACCTTCATCTTGAGCAGCAAGAAATGCTTCTCGACGTTTCTCTTTGTCCCTTGCAGCAGTGTTAACCTCCATTGTTATTCTCTCATCATCACTCACATCATTGTCGTCATCTCTCACCAAACGTGATTTGGCATTATCAGTCCTACAACAGTGTTTATTTTAAAACTCAACCAACAATATAAAAAACAACAACAACAAGCAATAAATATTTTTAGCCAATGAAAATTAGAAAAAGAAATGGAAGGAATTGCAGAATGTTGGAGACGGAAAGACTAGACAAACAGAAGATAAGACAAGCAAAGTGATCAATTAGTGGTGTGACACCATTTCAAATTTTCTTAAAGCATTTGTGACAATCGTGAACAATAACAACAATTCTATTCGAAGATATTACTACTTTAAATTCTGATTTATAGTAATGAGAGTTTTATATCAATATTTCCAATTCAGGTGTATCCAAGAGATACAGTGAGCACATTGGTGTTCATTTCGCAGCCGCTCCCAACAAAACGTGTATAACGTTTTGAAAATGTCTTGTTATTTTCAAATTCTCTCTCCAAATACACAATTCTTTTAAAGCAGGGCTTCAATTTGAGCCAGATTGATACCAGAACATGAATTTTTGAAAATATAGGGTATGGTTTTAGAGGAGGCATGGTTTACACAAACAAATGGATATGCTAACATTAAGAAAGTATTAAAAACCCTCAAAACATTTGTTTTGATGGAAAACAATTTTTCTTCCAGTTACAAGATTCTCTCTTTGTTACACATTTGACCAATGCTCATGCAGAACATAACACACGCAAAACAAAATTAGAGTCGAGTCTAGCAGGAATGAAAAAGAAATAAGAGACCAAAGAAGTTACATTTTGGGAAATTTCTGAACTTACTTTGTTTCAACAGGAACATAATCACCACCCATTTCTCGAGCTAACTGACGTCTCTTTCGAGCAGCATGAATCATGGCAGCATCAGGAATGCGTCCACCTGAAGATAAAAATTATATATAAATGAAAGGAATTGGGCATATGTCTGTCACACACAAGACACAAAATCTACTAGACTGATTTCACTGAAATTTTCATACTTTGTTCTGATTAGTATCCGGAGTGTCTAATAAATGGATTGAATTAAGAGGGGGCATTGTTAATGATGATTTACGTATTTACGATGACTCAAGCACCGCTGAACAAATGCTCTACATAACCTGCCGCACCATCAAGTATTAAGCACATCCATGTTCTGTCCCTGCCGCACCATCAAGTGTTAAGCACATCCATGTTCTGTCCTTGCGATTACAAAAAATTTAGAACTTGATCTCTGACAAGAAAATTTCTCCTAGTGTCATAGTGAATGCATGCCCAACTTGTGGGAGAATGTTTTAAAAATGCGATATTTGAAAACCCTGTCCAAACCAGGACACAGAACAACCCATACTTGCGAGAAAGAATTTCATCTATTAGAATTTTTACAGAGCACAGTGTAAAATATGATTAACAATTACATGACCAGTAGTGTTAAATGTAATACACTGCAATTGCAAAGCATTGCCAGATCCACTAGTTATATATAAATTTCACTTTACTAAAGAAAATATAAATCAATAAGTCATAAAGTACGAATTAGTTACTATAGAATATTTTTTTCCACTATACAGGGAAGTAAATTTCTCGGAATTAAATTTAACCTTTCAATCCTTCTGCATGAAATTTTTTATGCAATTGCATTTTGGATTCTGTTCAACACACAGTACTCCTAAGGTAAATACAAATATTTATTTTCATAAACAAAAGAAAATTTGGAGGGGAAAAAACTGGATACACTTAACATTTTTTCTTTTGTTAATATAATTCAGAAATCTGATACTGGATTGTTCTAAAAATGTTTTGCCCAAAAATTCTGATTCACTTAGTATCCCAGTTTTGTGCTAAACATTTGTTACAAATTATTCTTCTTTTCAAGTGGCTTTTGTTGCAAGTGAAATTACCGCATAAGCTACACTTCATTTTTGAGGGAGAACTTTTCAATTGACCACATTTGATACAACTGAGATTTAACAAAAGATACTAAATTTGTAATTCAACAGCTACTTCATAAGCATTTGAAGACTCTCTAGAGATGGAAAAGAATAGCTGAGAAGCAAAATGATCACTCTGGAAAAAAATACCATTAGAAATAGCAAAGCTGTTGGACAGAACCAACAGGGCAGGTGGCAACGGATCAAGTGTAATGAAGCAAGAAATTTTTACTTGCAAAACAAAACCAGTTAATGTAGAGTGGATCGTAAAGAAAAGTAATACCAGAACGGCGAAGATATAATGTAAAAAGCTCATGTAATTACTATTCACAGATTGAAATAAATATACATTGATGTTTAATTCTGCCACAGCCATTCAAGAAAACAACGAACTATTTAATGTCATCAGATTCTTTCAAGCAAACTCAAACAGGTTGTTTAAGTAGAAGCACCTTGCACAATAATGTGAAGAACAAAACCACAAACATCAACCATTTTTTAGGAAAAGTAATATAGAAAACACTTGAAAATATCCAAAGACATCAAGAAAAAACAAAAACTAAGATGTATAATATTTCTTACAATAATAAAAAAATGACAAACTCTTGCACAGAATATTCATGTATCAAAAAAAAGGAATTAAACAATTACACTTTTATTTATAAATGATATTATAAGAAAATAAAGGCATCTATATGGAGAACATGTGAAAATATTGCATTACCCTCAATCACAAGAAATTGAGCAGAAATGCAAATGCTCTAAGAATTATGACTAAAATACCATTACTAATTAACTACAGAGAAGAACCAGCTTTTTGAAAACATTTTGGTCTTTTGTTTATTTTTGGAGTTTGATTTGGAGGAACATTTTTCCATTGTGCTCACACTTGCTAGAATTTCTTTAAAGCAACGTCTGATCAAGGAAAAGAAATGAGAAGAGTGAAAATTGTCATAAAGTTAATATGAAATCTAAACCAATCCTCATGTACGGTTTGGAAGTCTGGTCATGAAAAATAGTGAGCATGAAAAGAAGTGAGCAGCAAGAGTAGAAGCAACACAAATTAGATTTCTATAAAATCTTGTAGGAGTGACATAAAAAAGGATAGGCAAAAGAGTAAGACACCCAAAACAGGCTAATAAGAAAAATGTTTGAATAATTAAATATATGATCCCTTTCTTAGTTGTCTTAATTTACAAAATATAATAAGAAATTTTCACATGATTTGTTTTTATTTAAGTCTTCAAAACACAATGTTTTGACTACTGTCACCATCAGGCTCCTATAATGAATATTAACATTTCAAAATTACAACACAGACAGTGTAAAAGTGTTTAATTTAACCACCACAACTGTGGACATGATACCAATTTACTACTTGTTAGATGTGTGGCACTTATTTACTAATCTGCACAAAAACATGACCAAATAAAAATAATAATAATAATAATAATAATAATAATAATAATAATAATAATAATAATAATAACAATATTTCTGATTACAATTGAATATATGATCATTATCGAAACGTTTTTGAAGTATCAAATAAAAACAAATAAAGTGAAAATTTCTTATTATGTTTTGTAAATAAAGCCAACTAAGAAAGGGATTTTATATTTATTTACTTAAAGATTAATATATAATGCTGGCTAGGAATACAGCTTAAAGACAAAAAATACAGTTGAATAAATAAAGAACAGACAGAGAAGACTGCTCTCTCACATAAACAGAATGAGACACGAAAGAATACAAACCAAAAGGGCGAAGGGCTACAAGAAGACCAACAAAAGAAATGACTAGATCAGGAACTGGAGGTGTAAGCCCCCCTCGTCTACTGGGAAATAGGAACAGGAGACTAGCCTAGCAACCTGAAGTTTATGATGATGAAGATTATGAAAATAAAATTTAGTCACTCATGATAAATAAAAATCATTCACAACCAAGAAGCTTGTAAATTTCACCTACAATAAAAACAAATTCTTTCTAAATTATACAAATGTTCCATTTATCCTTTTCTTCCTGTTCACAGAAAAAATAAATAAACATTATCTTTTTTCATAAGACAATTTACATCGATAGAAAATCCATCATGATTCCTTCAGATGTCAACAGAAATTATCTTTTACCCTTTTGTAGTGACAATAATTAATTCCTCAATGCTTCAATGGATAAAAATAATTTTAAAGGTACATACTTTCTAGAAGTAATTTTACATGATCAGATTGTGAAAACTTGGGCTGTTTTTCTTCATCTTCAGAACTCATGCCCTCTGGTTCAGCAGCTTCTGCTTCTCTCCCATTAAGAATTCGGGGCATTTCAGTATTTTTAAGTACAATCTGCAGTAAAATAAAATTAATTAATTCACTTCAAATAAGTATTATTAAAAATAAAATGGCAACAGAATGAAGTTAAAGTGCTCACAACAAGATCAGATGGGTCATCTTTCTTTTTGTCTGAGAACTCAAGAATTTCTGCTTTATCTTCCTTTTTCCCTTCTTTTTTTTTCTTTCTTTCCCTGTCTAAAAGTTTCATTATCTTTTTGCTGTGTGATGACTTTTTAACTTGGAAAACTTCTCCGTCATCTGCTGTATTGACATAAAAATACCATGTTAATAAACACATTGACATTTTAATCAGTTCACATAGGAACAGCACTGCGCAAGATAATTTTAAAATCTCAATCATTTCAAACAAACAATCTCATCAAACAAACCCAACAAATAAATTATGATTCACAGAATACTGTTCCATAAATTCAATTTAACAAGTGAATTTATAAAAATTGAATCATGTTTGTTACTATATTTCCTTGAATAAATTTGAGTTGTGAAATACTAGCATATCTATTAAACCTTCATTGAGAGAATTTAGAATTTGAATTATAACAAATATATGGCAAAATAGTTGCAATGTTCATGGTAGTTTACCAACACCTAGTTATTACAAAATTTCATATGAGCATTTTAGATGAGTGTATATTAGTATTCATCCACACTGATGAACTGCACTATCAGTGTGCCTCGCCTCTATAATAGGCAAAAAAAAATCTGGTATTAACTGAACTTATCCCTCCCCAAAAAACTAAGAAAGCAAAAAATTAGTAAATGGATAAGTTTCTTTTCTGCATAACTTGTGAAAATGACCTAGGATATTAATTTCTATATAATACTAGAACTGTAATCATTCCAGCATAAAAACAATTGATTTCATCAGAATATTATATAAATTACATTAAATGCTGAAATATGGAAATATTATCAATATGGAATATTTTCTGGGGCCAGACCTACTTATACAGAAAGCAAATGAAATGTTAACGACTTTTAACTTGATAAACATTTCTTTCCAGTTAACATTTTATTATGTGCATACGTCATTGCAGATTTAATGTTCCAGAACTTGTTTCAATACTGAAAAATCCTGACATATACAAAGCAGTTGTGGATGGCAATGATAAGTCTCAAAACATGAGATACCTTCATTAAGGTCTTCTTCAAAACTCAAAACACTTTTTCGTTTGTCCTTATTTTTTTCTTTCACTTTAGGAGCAATGGGATGAATCTGAACCGAGGTCTCCTCTTCATCAATTTCAATCTTTTCAATTTCACCACTTCCTTCATCTTCATCATCGTTGAACTCCGCCGCCCTCCGTCTAAAATTCTTTTTGGGCTTTTTGAAAACAGACATTGTCAATTCTAACCTATCTTTTCGTTTTAATCCAAAGTGCAGCTAAACGATGGACACTGTGTCAACACTTTGATACTAAATAATCAATATCGATTAATCTGCGCTGCATCTTGTATAATAATTAGAAAATGAATTACGTATAAAATATGGCAAAAATTAACTTCAATGTAATTTGTCATAAATATTTAAATATCATGAAGATTTACAGAAAACTGGCCACTTTACTAGAAAAGTACAACACACGAACGAGCACCAATTAACATTCGCTTCCGAAGTACAAAACTGTGGTGTTACACGCATTGGATTCTCATTATTTCATTTTCTCTTGCATTTTTCATGGTATCTTGACATTTTTTTACGAAGTGTTAGGCACAATAAAAGTCAATACGTCTTGCATGGCCTAATAAGCTACTATCTTGAAATAATTTACTACTTCTGCAGATCACTTCAGCGATAACGCAACGTTCTACATATGCAAGATAATTACAAAAAGTAGTTTAACAATTATCACTCATCATTCAAAGTTGCAACTGCAAATCCGAAGCTAGTATACCGCACCTAACCATGAAAACACATTCACAATCGCGAAATCCACCTCTCCTTTTCACTGTTTCGTTATCTCCTCTCTTGACGCATGGCTGCTTCCCATTGTTCTTCATTCTCTCTTTCCTCACTACTCCTTGCTTTCCACCCTCTTCCCAACCATCAACAGTTTTCCCTGACTTTTTCCAACTCCAAATAGTCCGTCAGCTCCAGTCGGTCTGCTAAGCAGCGCAGAGACAGAGAGCAGAGCAGAGAGAAAAAGAGTATTTAAAAGTAAAGAAGTGGTCGAGTGTGTCTTGGAGATTGATAAATATATGGTCTCGCTCGGCGCACAGAGTATTACAAACGTTACAGATTGGATTATACATGGTTTGTATTTTAATTGAGGTAGAGCAACTTTTGACACACAAATACCTAAACGTAGTTATCGAATCGAGCGCTTCGTTATGAATTAATTTTTGGTATTGAAGCTGCCGATTGGTTAAATGCGTCCCAATTGATTGTAGGTCAGAAGACACTATCTTTAAATTACAGAATACCAGTGGCGGCTCTACCATAAGGTCACATGGTCACGTGCCCTCCCACTTGTAAAGGAAAATATTAATAGTGGACTGAAATGCGTGTCATGTTATCGACTAATAATTCTAGAGAATTTACGTTAAGGTTTTCACGGGAGATATCGATACTATTTCACAGCGCAGATAACGAAGTAGTTGTGGCAACAGGGCGAAGTCCGCAAGCTTCGTGTGACCAGCTCTCTCCCGTTCAGCAAAGCTTTTCCTCATAGTGCGAGGGAAAAAGGGAGGGGGTAATGCTCCCTTAAGGCCCTTCATGGTCACAAGTTTTTTGTGACTGACACTGCAAGCGCCACTTTACAGATGTACAAACAACGCTCATAGTGTCTGAGAAATGAAATGCTGATTAGCGCAGGGCCCGCGTAATCTTCATAATAGCAGCAGCTGTGAATTCTGTGCGATTTTTTTTTTCTTTTTTTTTCTTGGGCGTGAGCGTTTGTTGTTTCAATTGAATTGTTTTCTCTTCTCATTCAGCCGAGTTAATACGTGAGAAACCAATGAGGAATTTCAAGTGTTTTTCAGTTTACATCCCTTAAACTCCAAAATAAAATGTTTATTAGTTAGTTTCTAGCTTTTTGTTTTGTGCCCTACCTGGCCTGAAGTTTAGGAGCCGCCACTGCAGAATACTATAAACTATGTACATTCTGAATTGCATGGAGGGAACTCGCAATAATGGGGATGCATTGATAACAGTTCAAATTAAAAACTTTACTTATGAAACATGTATTTTGTTATATTGTCAAGCTATTTTGTTTTGTTGTATTTTGTCATATTATAGCCACTTTGTG
Source organism: Acheta domesticus (assembly GCA_031308135.1). Classification (NCBI taxonomy): domain Eukaryota; kingdom Metazoa; phylum Arthropoda; class Insecta; order Orthoptera; family Gryllidae; genus Acheta; species Acheta domesticus. Next base: position 73,854,783 of record JAHLJT010002406.1, on the reverse strand, counting down.
AATGTAATTCCAAAGAACAACAATAATATTTCAGAAAAAGTTCATAAAAATAAGAAAAGATGCATGATTCATGGAATTCTTAATGATGGTCAAAGTATGGAAGAATCGTCTTGTTCAATGGTCAAAGTTTGTAAGGAGACTTAAAGCTGGTGTTGGAGACGTTTTGGGGGCTACGTATTACATGTATTTTCGTATTAATACGAACTAGTGGCGCTACAGAATGGCACAGACTTTCCCGGTTAGTTTTCTATTTCCTTGGGTCTTCCCTAGCTATTCGGAATTGCCACAAACTCTTTCTTGTCAGCTATCATCTATCACCGCCAAAAGTACATTTTTTTTGTCATTTTCTTAATTTTTCGGTTTCCTATTGGTAGTATTTCCTAACATTAATTTTAGAATATTAAAGAACGCAAAAACCTAGTCATAAATGGCAATTTTCTTTTAAAAATTATGTGCCGTTTAACAGAAAATGGCATTTTAGCGCTACTAAAAATGCGAAATTTGAAGCTCATTTTCACAGAAAATGTTTGAGTTTTCAAAATACTTTATTTGAAGTTATTTGAAGCACGTACACTCACAAATATAATAATCATTACAAATTGCTGATAATAATTGCTGCATATTAAAGATGTGAGAGATCTTTCAAAAAAATTACAATTATGTAATTTTTGAAAAAACAAAAAATAACTCAAAATAAACTTTACTCTATACTAAAGAGTGTAATTAGCACTATCCGTTACAAAAGTTTCAAGAAAAAATTTGCAGCCATATACGAGAAAATGGCGTTTGAGCGTTTCTGAAAATGCGAAATTTTGAGCTAGTTTTCACAGAAGACGGTTGTGTTTTCGAGAAAATTTACCTGACATTATTTAAAGCACATGTACTCGTAAATATAATAATTTGAAAAAATCGCCGCTAATGTAAATATTATCGACGTGAGAAACATGTGAAAAAATTTACATTTTTGTAATTTTTGAAAAAACTAGTGGTGCTACAGAATGGCACAGACTTCCCGTATTAGTTTTCTATTTTCTTGAGTCTTCGCTAGCTATTCGGAATTGCCACATACTCTTTCTTGCCAGCTACCATCTATCATCGCCAAAAGTACATTTTTTTTGTCATTTTCTTAATTTTTCGGTTTCCTATTGGTAGAACAGAAATATTAATTTTAGAATATTAAAGAACACAAAAACCTAGCCGTAAATGGCAATTTTTAAAAAAAAATGATGTGCCATTTAAGAGAAAATGGCGTTTTAGCACTACTAAAAATGCAAAATTTGAAGCTCATTTTCACAGAAAATTTTTGAGTTTTCAAAATACTTTATTTGAAGTTATTCGAAGCACTTACACTTACAAATATAATCATCTTTACAAATTGCGGATAATGTGCATATTAAAGATGTGAGAGATCTTTCAAAAAATTTACATTTATATAATTTTTGAAAAAACAAAAAATAACTCAAAATAAACTTTATGCTATACTAAAGAGTGTAATTAGTACTATCCGTTACAACGGTTTCAAGAAAAAAATTGCAGCCATATACGAGAAAATGGCGTTTGAGCATTTCTAAAAATGCCGAAATTTGAGCTACTTTTCACAGAAAACGGTTGTGTTTTCGAGAAACTTTACTTGACATTATTTAAAGCATATATACTCGTAAATATAATAACGTGAAAAAACCGCAGATAATGTAAATATTATTGACGTGAGAAACATGTGAAAAAATTTACATTTTTGTAATTTTTGAAAAAACCAATCGATAGATCAAAATGGCTTTTATGTCATTGACAGAATACATTTACCACTATCCCTACCAAAAGTTTAAAGAAAAAAATTGGAGCCGTTTTTGAGAAAATTTTGTTTTTGTAATTTTTTAAAATTGCACATATTGCACGCAATATTGCAGGAAAACTACCAAAATTGTGAAAAACATTTACATGACCTTTATTAAAGAACTCAATATGCAGAACAAATTTTATTTGAAGAAAAAATCTCTATCTTCAATTTTGTAGTTGGAGAAAGACGCCGAAAAAAATTCAAACTTTCACAATTTTCGAAAATTCAGAGTTGTACGTGAAAATCGTACCTCTGCGATGTTAAAAAGTGTATTTTACTCTATTCATACAAGAAATTTAAAGAAAACATTTGGAGCCGTTTTTGAGAAAATGTTGAAAATCCCCGGGGGGCTTCATATAAAGTACCCCCAAATTTTGAAGAATCTTTTTCAAAATCTCAAAGCTTTGACTAGAATCAGATCGACCGGGGACTATCCATTTTGGAAGAAATCGTACCTATGGTTTAGGCGCTAGCAGTGTTCACAGACGGACGGACAGACGGACAGACGGACGTTTTCCTTTTAATTGGGTTTTCGGTATCAAGGACCTAGAAAACAGGGTTTCTGGCTACACCACGTGTTAGGGGATTTTTTTTCTTAATTTAGCAACTGGTTTTATCCACTTATTCGTTTTCACGGCCCGGCAATTAATTTTTTTCCGCCAAAAATTGGCCATTTTTTGCGCAGTATTACGTAACTTTCCCTATACTACGTATATCACTCCGTGTATACGTACGTATACGGGAAAGTAAAAAACAACCTATAGAGCTGACATATGGCTTTTATGTCATATGATAGAGTGCATTTACCACTATCCCTACCAAAAGTTTAAAGAAAAAAATTGGAGCCGTTTTGAGAAAATCTAGTTTTTGTAATTTTTTTTAAATTGCACATATTCCACGCAATATTGCACGAAAACTACTAAAATTTTGAAAAACATTTACATGACCTTTGTGAAACAACTCAATATGCAGGACAAATTTTATTTGAAGAAAAAATCTCTATCTTCAATTTTGTAATTTGAGAAAGACGCCGAAAAAAATTCAAACTTTCACAAATTTTCGAAAATTTAGAGTTATTCGTGAAAATCGGACCTATGCCATGTTAAAAAGTGTATTTTCCTCTATTCATACAAGAAATTTAAAGAAAACATTTGGAGCCGTTTTTGAGAAAATTTTGAAAATCTCCGGGGGGCTTCATATAAAGTACCCCCAAATTTTGAAGAATCTTTTTCAAAATCTCAAAGCTCCGACTAGAATTAGATCGACCGGGTAATATCCATTTTGGAAGAAATCGTACGTATGGTTTAGGCGCTAGCAGCGTTCACAGACAGACGGACGGACAGACAGATGGACGTTTTCCTTTCAATTGGTTTTTTCGATATCAAGGACCCACAAAATAGGGTTTCTGGCTACACCACGCGTTAGGGGATTTTTTTCTTAATTTAGGAACTGGTTTTATCCACTTTTTCGTTTTCACGGCCCGGCAATGAAATTTTTTCCGCCGAAAATTGGCCATTTTTTCGCGCAGCATTACATAACTTTCCCTATACTACAAGAGCGTCCAAGTATTTGAATGCAGTACGGAGCCTTATGGAGTATTGTCCTCTTTTTCTATCCAATACAATTTTACATAAGACTCTCTCTTTCTATCGCAAGCTGTGTTGCCAATTCACAAGGCTCGGTGTTATTCGGTTCGTCCATCCTGTTTCACGCGCAAATATTTAACATGTTTACTGAACGATAGCTTCAATTGTGTTGATCTTAGACCACTGAGTTTTTTACCAGTTGTTCTCAGAACTCTTATGAATATTGTGGTTATTTTGTAATTGAGTTTACTGGTTTAGTTTCGAAGAAATTAAATATAAATTATAGCCAAGTGTTTATTTCTACATTTTGATGTCCTTAAATTTTCACCGTGCGAGAAATTTTTTAATATTGAAGAAAACCCCAAACTTCCAGGGGATGAAATGACACGGGAAGTCTAAATTTTCATATGAGGCCAACCACGTTTCTGTATGAATCATGATTTTTGAGTTAGACGGTGATAATGGCCATGTTTTAGTGCGCTCGGAACGAACATCTCATGTCCTTCGGAGGTCTTCAACACGTCTTAGCGATTCGTAACAGGAGATGGGGAAAGGAAAAACAGAGTATTTATTTTTGAATTCCACTTATTACGAAACGTGAAATACAAATAAACCTATCTAAAAAATGAATTAGAAATTTTACAATTGAGGAGCGTTCATGCAAAAACATACATGTTCATCGGGAAAAAATATTTTTAGTTCTTTATAATTTCTATAGAGGTCAAAAAGGGCTAATTGCTAAAGAAATTGTTGTAGTAGATTTGTCTGTTTGGAGAAATAAAATATTTGTATATAACCTGCAGTAAAATAATTTATCCCAATCAAATATGATAATAGTAGCCCTATTTTATGCAAAATCCAACATGTCCACAGGTGCTTCGGCCAAAAGCAAATGTGTCAAAATTTTCCAAGCAAAAGCAAACATGTCCAACTTTTAACCTGGAATATCGTCATAATTATAAATAACTGATTTGATAGCAGTATTTGTAGACATTTGTAACAATACTGGTAAGCAGCAGAGCATATTATATTGCTTGAAAACGCGATAACTTGTAAACAATCAGTTTTCTCTATTTCTGAAAAATCTGATTTAGCATGTTATTTGTATAAACGCTCCACACAACAGTGTTTATTCCAAAGTCATTCAACCAGAAATTATGTCTTAAAATGTGCTTTCAAATGCAAAGATGTGGCAATTTGTAGCAATGTTGTGAATTTAATGCAATTGGCTGAAAGACGCGAGATGTTAATGAAATGAATGCATCTGCAAGCTTCTTTTAAATTCTCTATCCCTGTGACGCGTGATTTAATGGTAGCTGCGGGTCATTGAAGGAGAAGGGTTTCAGCTATCAGCGCAGTATTCGACTTTGGGGTCGCTGGTCTCTCAAGGCGAAGGCCATAGGGAAATTCCCTCTCTCCCGACCCTCTGAGCGTGGGAAGGTAGCATGCTTCTATTCACGCGTCTCCCTGCCCCGCGTTGAAAAGCATATCCCTTCGACCAGATACTCATTGTTCAAGGCCATGCGAAAGCCATGCCATCAGAAAGTCATAATACTGGGTTATGACTTACTGTGCGTCGAAAGAGTCGCAAGCAGTCCCAATATTGCCAGTAAGATGTGTATTTTTCAAGTCGGAAGCTGTCATTGAAGAGTTTAAATATTCATTAATTGGTCATTTCTTCCATAAATGCTTTGTGTTAATGTATTTGGATAAATATAATTAAGTCTCATAATTTACTACTTTCAGGACAGACACATCAGTATCACAAGTATGGGTAACCTTGCATAAAATGGAAACCTCCCTAAACCGGAAATATTTTGTGTCGCGATCGATTCCGGCTTAGACAGATTTTACTGTAATATTAAGCCATCTATTTAAAATGTATTGAAGTGATTTTCGTTCAAGTGGTTTGCTTACTTTATCCAGGCTGGTGAGCGGTATATAAAGTTCTGAAAAAATGTTGAGTCCCCTTGTCGCAATACACTCTTGCTTATTAATACAAAGGTAGGAAAAATAACTTTGTCGTCTGTGACCTTGACTCACAGACGACTGGCGAAACCGTGAGATGTCTATGTCAGTCATCTTTGGGAAGACAGCTACCCTTCCGTGCGACATCCGGTGTTCTGGAAGCGAGAGCGTCAAACATTCACTCAGCGTATTCATGCATGTGTTCGACCTCGTCTTTCCGAATCAGCCACGTAAACATCCATTTTTAACACCCTACATGGCATACGAGTACGGCCGCGGGACAGGCAGCGCGTGGAGGTTTCCGCACTTCGACAGGCAGCAAGTCTGAATTCTAATTGTCGCACAACCACTACTTACAATGCTTCATTGCATATTGAAATTAATATTTATGGATTTCGAATGGTTTTGAACAAGTCTGTAAAACTCCATATCAATCTGCGTATTTATCATGGCAAGTGTTGCGCGAAGCGCTGAGCGAGAAGTGGCAATGCTATCCTCCATAAGCGCTGTACTGCAATCAAATGCTTGGACGCTCTCTACGTATATTGTGATGCAACCGCCCACGTCTGATGCAGATTCTTTGGAACGGAATCGGAAGGGGGTCACACCACAGAATGGAAGCGCCGACACACTGATGGTATGACGGTCATTTCCGTTGTAGCAGGTGGGGACATGCGCTAAATTTATTTAAAAGGGGCGCCAAGCGCACGCCCACTTACCTGCGATTTTGCTGCCGGCGTTGAGCGTCTCAGGGGTGAGTGCCCTGGGTCGAGGGATTGCAATGGTTTCTTTGTTTTGAAATAATAAACACTTGACTCAGAATTAAGTCTTTTTCACCCGTCCAAAATGGCGGGGACACATTTATTATGAAAACTGTTCTTGCAAACACTGAATTACTGTTTTTGGTTATCAAATAAGTGATGATGATGAAGATGACTTACAAGTTGATGATGGCGTAATGGCTACGTCACCGCGACGGGATTGCTCACCGATCGATGGACTGATGCGGCAGGACCCACAGGAGCGCCGCTGGAGCGTTGTAACGCCAGCCTCACAACTGTCCCTCGTGATGAAGGCGCCGGCGCTCGGGATGTCAGCGCAGTAATTACGTAGCGCTGGCGCGCGTCTCAGGCCGTCACACGATCACCTGGACCGCGTATGATGTTGGAAGCCAAAATCTGGCTGTTTGGAATAAATTCCGCGGTTGGACGAAGGCCGGGCAGGTCTCGTGGTGGTCGGCTCAATGTTTGCCTCTCACCAACCGCTATTGTCGTCTTTTTACCGTTGCTCTCACTAATGATCTCTAAAAACCGATGTTCGGCCGCTCTCTAACTGTAACTTTTAAGTTGTTGAAGATTTCGACTGTCCTATGCTATTCCTGCTCGACCACCCTCTCTCGTGTTTTTCGCCCGTCTGAAGTTTGAGCTTCTCGCTGTGTTTCTCCCCCCTTCTTTCTCTCGCACCATGCAAGGGTTATCACGTGCTTCCTGCCCTAGCGCTCTCATAGGTCGGTTTGTAGAGTTCCAGAATTTTCTATGTTATTTTGTGAGCTAATTGGATAAATGATCTCTTCCTTTCGCGGCCATTGGATGTCTTTTGTTTAGCACAGAGAAGTGCGCACATGGTTCTTCTGTCGCGGCATTTGATATGTTTATAGGACTTAAGGGATTATCTTGCTGCGTGCTAGCGCCAAGACCCTAACGTAGTTGTTCCAGAAGTCAATCATTCTGTAGTATGGACAAAGGGGGTTGAATTTATGGTGGAGGGTTTCGGGGGGCCTACGCAGCTGTGCGGAACTGATTCAAGCGGCGCGAGGGACGCGTTGTCCTTGCGAGCTTCTTGTTAATGTGGCGTGACGCTGGGGTGGCGAGTGTGATGGTCAAACGACACATCGCAATATCAATCCGTGTATACGTACGTACACGGGAAAGTAAAAACGACAGAAGCTAATCCAGTGAGCTAATCAGACTCACTTAACTTCAGACGACATCTCGCGGTTATTAAAGGAAACTTATCTCGGATTTTTTTGGCCAATAACGACGCGCGTATTACACGTACAGTTGGACGTCGATTATCCGAACGGCAATCATCCGAAACGTCAAATATCCGAACTCATATTTTCTCTGAATAATTATTTTTACTTTCCCGTATACGTACGTATACACGGAGTGATATACGTAGTATAGGGAAAGTTATGTAATGCTGCGCGAAAAAATGGCCAATTTTCGGCGGAAAAAAATTAATTACCGGGCCGTGAAAACGAATAAGTGGATAAAACCAGTTGCTAAATTAAGAAAAAAAAATCCTCTATCGCGTGGTGTGGTCAAAATCCATGATTTGTTGCTTCTTTATACTTAAAAATCGATTGACGGCATTCCGTCCGTCTGTCCGTCTGTGGTCAACGCTAGCGCCTAAACCGTTTGGTCGATTTTCTTCAAAATTGATATTCCCCAGTCGATCTCATTCTAGTCGAAGCTTTGTGATTTTGAAAAAGATTCTTTAAAATTTGGGGGTACTTTATATGAAGCCCCCCGGGGATTTTCAACATTTTCTCAAAAGCGGCTCCAAATTGTTTTTTAAATTTCTTGTATGAATAGAGGAAAATACACTTTTTAACATGGCATAGATCCGATTTTCACGTACAGCTCTGAATTTTCGAAAATTGTGAAAGTTTGAATTTTTTTCGGCGTCTTTCTCCAACTACAAAATTGAAGATAGAGATTTTTTCTTCAAATAAAATTTGTTCTGCATATTGAGTTCTTTAATAAAGGTCATGTAAATGTTTTTCACAATTTTGGCAGTTTTCCTGCAATATTGCGTGCAATATGTGCAATTTTAAAAAATTACAAAAACAAAATTTTCTCAAAAACGGCTCCAAATTTTTTCTTTAAACTTTTGGTAGGGATAGTGGTAAATGTACTCTATCAATGACATAAAAGCCATTTTGGTCTATCGGTTGGTTTTTTCAAAAATTACAAAAATGTAAATTTTTTTACTTGTCTCTCACGTCGTTAATGTTTACATTATCGGCGATTTTTTTACATTATTATATTTACGAGTATAAATGCTTTAAATAATGTCAAGTAAAGTTTCTCGAAAACACAACCGTTTTCTGTGAAAAGTAGCTCAAATTTCGGCATTTTCAGAAATGCTCAAACGTCATTTTCTCGTATCTGGCTGCAATTTTTTTCTTGAAACTTTTGTAACGGATAGTGCTAATTACACTCATTAGTATAGCGTGAAGTTTATTTTGAGTTATTTTTTGTTTTTTCAAAAATTATATAAATGTAAATTTTTTGAAAGATCTCTCACATCTTTAATATGCACATTATCCGCAATTTGTAAAGATGATTATATTTGTGAGTGTAAGTGCTTCGAATAACTTCAAATAAAGTATTTTGAAAACTCAAAAATTTTCTGTGAAAATAAGCTTCAAATTTTGCATTTTTAGTAGTGCTAAAACGCCATTTTCTCTTAAATGGCACATCATTTTTTTTAAAAAATTGCCATTTACGGCTAGGTTTTTGTGTTCTTTAATATTCTAAAATTAATATTTCTATTCTACCAATAGGAAACCGAAAAATTAAGAAAATGACAAAAAAAATGTACTTTTGGCGATGATAGATGGTAGCTGGCAAGAAAGAGTATGTGGCAATTCCGAATAGCTAGCGAAGACTCAAGAAAATAGAAAACTAATACGGGAAAGTCTGTGCCATTCTGTAGCACCACTAGTTTAATAAGGTACCGTACCGTATACTATACGTATTCATTTTCTTTTGTAATACTGAATATTGAGAACGATTCCGATATGATTGTTTATTTATTTTATTTATTTACGTGAAAAACAGTTTAAAACTGTGTATGACGAGCTATGGGGAAAAGTGAAATTTGTGCAAGTTTTCATAATTCTGTGATCTCTATCCTAAACCATATTCTAGTCGAATTTTGAATAAAGAAAAAGAGCGGGTTTTTCAAGTTTTGTTGACAAAAATATTCGCTCCTATATAATAAAATATATTTTCAAAGGTAAATCAGCTATGAATTTGTGCCCTTAACCCTCATCATGTTCTTCATGAAAGAATAATACTTTTTGCCACGACAATATGGAAAACAATAATTTCAATAACTATATTTCCCATTGAAATTCAGAAGACGTGCACAAATAATGAAGTTACATTTATGTCCAGAAGCAAAACAAGGGACCATCTCAGCATTTGCTCAAAGGGTCAGGGAAACTGGACGAAAAACTTGATCGAGATAGGGGCCATCATCCCAGAAGCTGCGGTACAGTACTTGTTACAGGTTCTTTAGAATTGTACAGTCCAAATGATAAATAATTACATTAACTATCGTTGTTAAAATTAATGTTACTTTCCTTTTGGTGCTCGGTATAGTCTCGAATTGTTTAGAAACAGTTATGCAGCAGAAAAGATTTTACTTGGGACTTAAACTTTTCTATCGAATTTAATCGTTTAATGTCATTTGGCAAAGTGTTATAGAGTAATGTACATGAATTGTATGTGATTTGTTGTAGTGAGCTGTTGATACTGCCATCTGATGAATATGATTACTACGTCGTGTGTTATACTTATAGACATCGGCGTTTACTGAAAATATATTCCCGCCCTTAAGTAAGTCATTTTTGACAAAAACTACTGATTCGTAAATCAGGAGACAAGGTAATGGTAAAATTCCTAGATTAATAAAGAGAGACTTACAAGAATCACGTGGGTGGAATTTGCTTATTATTCGTACAATTATTTTTTTGTAATCTGAAAGTCTGGGAGCTGTAAGATGTTTCCCCAGAATATTATGCCATATCTCAAGCGGGAATGAACATTCGCAAAATTGTTGCGTGATTTGAGGTTTATTAATGAGTTTTGTTTCGCGGAACTTTAAAGATAAAAAAAAACATTAAAGCAGGACATTAACTACTTCGAAAATCTGTGTAAGTAAATTTATTAGCAAATTTTTCGAAACTAATGAATGGCCTATCGGTTATACATATTTTATTGCTTACCCAAATTAAGCGCTTCATCACATGCCACTGAAATATCCCTTCTCTAAGACATGAGCCGTAGAGGTCCACGAATACGAGCAGATATCACAATCTTGAGCAGCTGGAGATGCTATCCGGTTCTGGAGCCTTGGGATTATCAATTCTACTGATTACGTGCAGTAGCTCATCCTCAGTTACTGGTGGTATCATTTCCGTGGCATGATGTTCGTCAGTTGGCCGGGGTGGTTTGAAAATAAAGTTGTCACAATTCTTAAAAGAATGTTAGCGCAAGCTGGAGCCTGGGTATGCAACTTCATAAACTTGCCCATGAACGCCTTGTAAGGCCTGCTCCATTAACCTTGATCAACTTCATTGCACAAGGTTTTGGCGCAAAGACGTTTACTTTCCAGGATTATGGTCTTCAACTAGTTTCTGGTCAATTCATGTTGTTCCTGCAATTGAACAAAGGTATATTTGCAACGCGGGTACAGTCTCCTGGCCCGAAGGCAGGCACGGCGCTGCTAAGCAAGCACATGAAAAAGAATTAAATTATTATACGATTAAGAATTGGCCATTTTCTCTCACCCACTCCCATCTAATAAAAACTAGTGCTGCTGAAGTAGCACGTATTTTCTCGCCATTAGTAATGGTAATGTAATTCTACACTCGTCATAAAAAATTTGCACCCCCCGAAGGACCCTACTGATCCGCTGCAATTTCGGTGAGTATTTTGCACACCATTCGCTAAGCCAATGATTTTGTTTTCACGGTCGGTCGCGCACTTGGGGGTAGGTGGTAGTTGCGTGACGTCGCGCCCACCGGTCTAGATAAGAGGGCTTCAAACGGCCGCGCCGGCCGTTGCGACATCGGGTAGCGTCGTTAGAGCATCTGCACGCACGTACACTATGCCTCGGCGACACTTTCGACAACCGGTTGTCCAGTTAGACGCGTTCGAGAGGATCTGCAGCATGGGTGTGCGAGCGGCTGCTTGGTCCTGGCAGGCATACACACGAAAAAACAGGTTCTGGACGTCCACCAGGCACCATGAGGAGGGAGGACTGACGGATTGTCCGCCACGCGCGAACCAACAGCAACGATTGGTGCTATTCAGCGGGCTGTGCAGCCTGTACTGTCACCAGAGCATTGTGTCCACTAGGCTGCAGCCTAGGGCTTGGAACTTTTGGGGGCCCACAAATTTGTAGAATTGTTTTCTCAATTTTTATAGGATTTTAATCGTAATAAGATTTACTAGCAAATGTTCTAAACTTTACACATATTTTCTCTGTTTTAAATAAATACACATAAAGTATATTAATATATTTATATTTTTCAGTCTAATACACTCATACACTTAAAAACAGTACTATTAAGAAAGTACATTTCAGAATCAAGGGCCTTTCATTTGGAAGAAATTCTGAAGTGTGCATAGGACTGGTCAAAAGCACTGAGAAAAATATAATTTCATGGCTTTGTTGCCTCTAAGAGTTGTCCACTTCGTTTGAACAAAGCATTGTTTGTCATATTGTTTTTAAAAACAATATATTATTATTGTTCATTATTGTACTTAAAATTTTAAATTTAATATATTATTATATATAATGTACATACTATATTATTGTTATTTAATAATAATATTTATTAATAAAATAAATATTCAAAGACATAATTACGTTGGGATGTGCATTAATTATCCTAGGGCCCAAGGGCTCAAAAGCATGTTACAATGGCCCTGACTGTCATATCTTGTAAGTGCCAAGACCATTGGTAGGTGGTTGCACAACGAAAGGCTCGCCGCACGCCGACCATTACGACACCTGCCACTCACACCCCAGCATCGTCGCTACAGACTCGCCGGTGTCGGGAACGATGGACCTGGGGCCATGCAAACTGGCAGCGGGTCATCTTCAGCGACGATCCCGCTTCTGCCTTGACGGCGACGACCACTGGTCCGTGTCTGAAGACGCAGTAGGGAGCACCACGACGAGTGGTTTGTGGTATCCCATCACACGTCCCGCCAGCCTGGTGTGATGGTGTGGGGCGCGGTATCCCATGGTGTCCATTGACCGTTAGTGTTCCTCGGAGGTACCGTGACAGTCGCACGGTACATTCAAAAGATCCTGCAATCGGTGGCTCTGCTGTTTGGGAACGACTACGCCTATGCCCTATTTCAATGGGACAACGCGCGTCCGCAAACCTCAGTCATCTCTCGACAATGCCTTGCAGCCGTGGATACTCTGCCGTGGTCATCGCCAGACCTGTCCCGATCGAGAATGTTTGGGATGGTATGAAGCTTGCGATCAGGATCCCACCCCAACCCACCAACCTGCAAGAAATGCGCGCTCAGGTGCAAGCTGCATGGGATAGACTAGCTCAAGACTTCATTCCAGACCTCTACAACTCCATGCCGCAACGTCTGAACGCATGTGTTCACCAAAATGGCGGCCCCACCCCATACTAATATGCACCGTCTGTGGCCGTATAGCGCAATAAATGTTGGTCCTACAAATGTGAAAGTGTCATCATTTCGTAAGCGTGGTACTCTCTACCTGCTGCCAACAATGATCGCAATCCGTCTTGCCCTTCTGGGCCCAGCTTCTTTTTATGACGATGAGTGTATTTAAAAAAAATTTCTCTCCGTATTAACACATCTGTCATCATTTTTTGTAAAACTCATTTCAAATCGTAGAACATTTGACGCGAAAATTAAATAATTTCAAGCAATAGTTTTTTATTCAAAATTTTAAATAAAAAAGCGCGAGAAAGTAAAAATATATTTCTGGCATTAAATTCATTGTACAAAGTATGAAGTGTATTCACGAATATACACTCATCATCATAAAAAAAGCTACCCTGCTACTGATCCGCTGCAAACTTGGTGGGTATTTTGCACACCATTCACTAAGCCAATGATTTCGTTTTTACGGTCGGCCGCGTACTGGGGGGTCGGGGGTAAAGGCGTGACGTCGCGCCCACCGGCCGAGAAAAGAGTCATTGCAACATCCGGTAACGTTCGTCAGAGCGTCACCTGCACGTACACTATGCGAAGGCGACGCGTTCGACAGCCGGTTGTCCAGATAAAAGCTTTCGAGAGGGGTCGCATCGTGGGTGTGCTGGGGGCTGGTTGGTCCTGTCGCCGTATTGCTCGCCACACCGGTCGTACGGACACCACCATCGCCCGCTGTTGGCGGCAATGGATTGAGGAAGGCACGCACATGCAGGCTCTGGACGTCCGACATGCACCACGAGGAGGGAGGGCCGACGGATGGTCCGCCACGGGCCACCAGATCCAACGACAACGATGGGTGCTTCATCGGTGATTCAGCGGACTGTGCAGCCTGCACAGTCACATCCTTTAAGTGCCAGTACCACTGGCAGGTGGTTGCACAACGCAAGGCTTGCCGTACAATGACCGTTATGACGCCCGCCCCTCACACCCCAGCAACGTCGCTACAGACTCGCCTGGTGTCGGGAACGACGGACCTGGGGCCATGCAGACTTGCAGTGGGTCATCATCAGCGGCGAGTCCCACTTCTGTCTTAATGGCATCGACCACTGGGTTCGTGTCTGAAGGCGGAGTGGGGAGCGCCACGACGAGCGGTTTGTGGTATCTCATGTCCCGCCAGCCTGGTGTGATGGTATGGGGCGATGTCCTATGGTGCCCGTTCACCGTTAGTGTTCCTCAGGGGCACCGTGATAACCTCACGGTACGTTCAGGAGATCCTTCAACCGGTGGCCCTGTCCTTCGTAAACGCCCAAGTCCACACCCTATTTTAACAGGAAAACGCGCGTCCGCACACCACAGCCATCTCCCGAGCAAGCCTTGCAGGATACTCTGACATGGCCACCTGCATTGCCAGACCTTTCCCCGATCGAGAATGTTGGGAGTGCTACAGAGCGTGTGAAGGACTAGTGCTACAGAGCGTGTGAGGACCCCGCCAATACCCACCAATCTGCAAGAATCGCGCGTTCCGGTGCAGGCTGCATGGTATGGGCTATCACAGGACTCCATTAGAAACCTGTACAACTCTATGCCACGACATCTCAACGCGTGTGTTTACCAACATGGCGACCTCACGCCAAACTAGCATGTGCAGTCTGTGGGCATGTAGCGCAGTAAATATTGGTCCTACAAACGTGACAATGTAATCATTTCGTATGCGTGGTATCCTCTACCTGCCTGCTAACAATGATCGCAATCCGCCTCGTCCTCCTGGATGCAGCTTTTTTTATGACGATGAGTGTATATTAATAACATATAGTACTTGTATATAAAAGTATTAGTTTATATTACCGTGAACAAAACACAGCCGTCATTGTCGCTTTATCAGTGCGGCGTTACAACAATGGATTACAACAACCGATAATGGCCGCTTATCTACTCGTTTTCACATATAACACAAAGGATGCGATTTAAAATGAAATAACAGAAATATAATATAAATATAATAAATAATAATAAAAATGAAATAAATAATATACAAATTCTAACTTATGTAGCATCCAATTGCGTAATTTGCATGCGGGCGACTGAAAGTTGCATGCGGGCAATCTTTATTTCGTATTTATTTCAAATAGGTTTTAAGTAATTTCTGGAAGATTAATTTGTAATTGTATAACAAAAGCTCCAACGCAAGAAACGAACGAAGAAATATGAAAAAAAAAACACTTTCTAACATACATAGCATCCACCTTATTCAAAACACCTCTGAAATTACGATCAGGAAGCGAAGAATTTTCAGTGCGGACGACTACTTGTGATGCCAATTACTCCACAAAAACTCATAGTTTCGAAAAATTCAACATGACTTTATTTGAAAATCTGTTTTTGATGAACAGATTTCATTAAGAAAACAAATTGTATCTTGTAGTTGTAGGAAGAGGCCGACTTTTTTTTTGTAAAATCAGACGATTCAACGCACATGAAACGTGCACCATTCTCTTAAGCATTCTTTATGCTACCTAATATTCCAATTTAGTAAAAAATGCGCAATTTTTAATAAAAAAACAGTTTAATGGAAATAAAAATTACCTATGTTTGACACATAATTTCACAAAAAATACTCATATTTTTGAAAAATTGGACATGATCTTATTTGAAGATCTGTCTCAGATGAACACATTTCATTAACAAAAAAAATTGTATCTTCATATTGTAGTTGTATGGGGAGTCCGAGGTCTTCAGGATAAATAATCTGCATTGTGCAGTGTCATTCAGCAAGTTGCTTCAACTTCTACTAAGCTACTACTGCTGATAATGATGATGATGATGATAATAATAATAATAGTAATAATAACAACAATAATAACAACTCCACCTAGGGAGTACACGACCTTGCAGTTGGTGGTGGAGCTTGAGTACCCCCATGAGCCTGAGAGCTACGTCAGTGGTAGCCTATAGTGCGTCCAAGCATTTGATTGCACTACAGAGCTTATTGGAGAACAGCGTTGTCACTTCTCAGCAGCGCTTACACGCAACACTCGCCGTGCTGGATACTCAGATTGACATGAAATTTTGCCAGCTTGTTCAGCACCTTTCAAAATCCATAAATATTGATTTTTGAAGAAAGAAGCATCGCAAGTAGTGGTTTTGCGACAATTAGTATTCAGACCTTTCATGACCTGATGCCTGTCGAAGTGCGGAAATCGCCGCACCCCGCCGCTGTCGTCAGCGTCTGAGTTGTCTGGAAGGGCATGCAATGTGTTAAAAACGGGTGTTTACATGACAGTTTCGGAAAGACGAGAAGGTCGAACGCATGCGTGAAATCATTCAAATACAATTATTGCAAAGATATGAGCCTCTGAAAATGTTATTTCATTATGGGACAAATAAATAAATACATTTCACTTTTGCATAGAAACAAAATTTTCACAATGATGGGTTCTAATGGAAAACTTTCAAAACAATGACATCAAGTGCACCATATGTAACTTCATTTTTCACGTTTCTTAAAAATAGCATTGGTTTACGATATACTTAACGACTTCGGTAAAATTATTAAAAATGCGTTACTGTGCCATTAAAACTAAAAAGAGGTCATGAAAGATCTTGATGCAAAACGTCTCTAATACACTTTATCTAATACTCCCTAATACTTCAAAATTTTAATAGTATGTGGGTTTTGCTTCGTGTTCTTTCAGCTGGCGAACTGTTGAAAATGTTTGCTGCACTCTCTTCCAATACCGGATGTCCCACGAAAGGGGAGCTGTTTTCCCTCGGACGACAGACGTTGACAACTCAGGATTTCGCCAGTCTGTGAGTGTGAAGGTCACGGAGGACAAAGTTATATTTCCTACTGTTTTATTCAAAAGCAAGATGAAATTTTGGCCGGGGGTCTCACCCTTTCTTTAGTTACGTACCACTTACAAGCCTGGAGAAAATTAAAATACCACTTGAACGAAAATAATTTCAAAACATTTTAAATAGATGGCTTAATATTAGAAATAAAAGATTTTTGATAAAAAATATGTATTGTTATTATTAGAATTATTATTTAAAAAAAACAGACCTTTAAATGAGAGTTAAAACTGAAATATCAATAGCAAAACAAGCCCAAATCCAGTTGGAACAGATTGCTTATTCATCACATACTGACCAAGCTTGAATTGTTTTGCGCGAATGACATTGATACCAAAGTCAATATTGCTAATTTTCAGTCTCAAGTCATTTTAAACGTCCAATTTATCCACTTTTTTATGTAAAATAAAGAGAAAATGTCCTTTCACAAAGGTGAGATGACATAGATGGTATCAGATACTGCAAGGTTTTGTGCGGACAATGCATAATATTCTTTTTTGTATACCATCATTATAAACGACCCTTTTCGATACCCCGAATCGTGCATAATCCAGTATTTTATCGCACGCTACATGACGTCATCGCCATTATTAAACGCGACATGACGTCATGACGAACTTCTACTGTTCACAGAAAGACAGATCTGTAGAACTGAACTTCGTTATAAGCAGAGATGTCAATTCCATCTTTAATTTTCAGCATAGTCTTCAATTTTGAATGACTGCACCACAAAGATGATGCCTTACATACTGCAGACTTCAAAATAACATAAATTAGAAAATGAGAACTCGACACTAGTATTAATCATAAAAAGTATGATAAACTTACCAACTCAGATATATATGCCAGAACAACTGTCTCGCATATAATATTTACATTATTTGTTTCCATCCACTTCCTAAATTTTATATATTCCTTCTCATACAATGCACTCGACTTTTTAGGTATTAAACTTTCTTCTGCCTTCGAGGCTTTTTCTAAAACTACCATTAGTAACGACGCCATCTTTCATTCGAATGCGCGCGTGAATCGGCTCTCCGCTGTCACAGTTGTGACGTCATAATACCAACGTCCATGTTGCCAACTATAAAACTTTACTTACACTTCTTACACTTACTTCTTTTCATTTATAACTTTATAATGATGTTATACAAAAAAATAGCGTATGCAACTCGTTTATAATGTTCCTTTTTTGCACTCATAAGAAAATAGTCTATTACTAAACTCACTCCTTCGTCGTTCGTTTAGTAATAGACTATTTTCTTATTCGTGCAAAAAAGGTCAACATTATAAACTAATTGCATAAACTACTATTTTCTACTCCCGTTGTATAATGCTGTCATTGGATGGCTGCAACCAGTTGCATAATGATAGCCATTTCGATACAGTTTTCATTACGATACAGGTTCTTGACCAATCACAGAGACGCTTACAAACCAAGTATTGGCACTTCATTAATCATTAAGAATCGGTGCCGTAAATGTTTCGTTCGAGTGTGTACATTAAAATTGCATTTAATATTATATTATGCTTCTCAGTTTTAATTTCTTTTATCTGTAGTAATTTTTACGTGACATTTTATTTAAAATAAATTGGATCGTAATTTCACTTTAATCCTATTTGACTAGCGCAGTGGTTGTTATTGCAGAGAACATTTGAGTGACGTTATGATCTGAACGCAACCCGTTTTGTGTTATTTGCTGCTTCCGTGCGGTTGTCCTTAAAAACCGGCCAATTCTTTAGTTTCAAATATTTAGTGAATGGTAGTTCTTTCTGGTGGTGTTGACGTTTCCAGAAATGAGAGAAAATGCGAAAATGGTGACGTCGGAATATTATTGCAGCAACCTTTGTAATCGCTCGCAAGCGCTGTGGTAAACAAAGCCAACTGCGGGTGTAGGGTAGAGAGGTGCTAGGTGGCCTTGGCTGAATCTTGCATGTCGACTGCCACGAAACTATTCAGTGGAGAAGTTTAACTTATAAAAGTTACCATAAGTCGTAGAAAAAGTACCGTATGAAACTCGATGTAATGGGTATTAATACACTCTTGTGAAGTTTACGATACTCGCTCGTACCTCGCTCGTATCGTAATATCACACTCGTGTATTAATACCCATCATTACATCATCGTTTCATAATGTACTGTTTCGAACACCCAGCTAATAATTCGTCTCATTTTTGCATTTGAAAGCACAATTTACGATAGCTGCTGGTTGAATGACTTTGGAATTAATATTGTTAACTGTAAAATTTCTAATTCATTTTTAGATATGTTTAAATGTATTTCAATGTTTTTAATAAGTGAAATTCCAAAATTAATACTCTATTTTTCTTTTCACATCGCTTGTTGAGAATCGCTGAGAAGTATTCCAAATCACTGAACGACATGAGATGTTTTTTGGGAGCGCACGAAATATTGTTTTGATTACCGTCTAACTCAAGAACCATGATTCATACAGAAATGTGGTTGGTCTCATATCAAAATTTGGACTTCCCTTGTCATTTCTTCCGCTGGGTGTTTGTGCTTTTCTGCAATAATAAAAAAGTTTTTCACATAGTGAAAAGTTAAGGACGTCAAAATGTAGAAGTAAGCACTTTGCTATCATTTATAATTAATTTCATGGAAATTAAACCATGAAACTAAATAACAAAATAACCACCACATTCATAAGAGTTCTGGGAATAAGTGGTAAAAAACTCAATTGTCGAAGATCAACGCAATTGAAGCTATCGTTGAATGAACATGTTAAGTATTTGCGCGTGAAACAGGATGAACGAGCCGAATAACTCCGAGTCTCCTGAATTGGCAATACAGCTTGAGGTAGAAAGAGAGAGACTTATGTAAATTTGTATTGGATAGAAAGAGAGGGCAATACTCCATAAGGCTCCGTACTGCAATCAAATGTTTGGATGCACAATAGCTACTGGTAGGGCTTCCCTTGCTGAATAGATGGAAGGTGAGGGGTCCGACGAAGAAGTACTCCATTTTGAGGAGAGTGGAAAGTAAGTAGAGAGGGAAGGGTCATGAACCTTTGGACTTCCTGTTATCGGCCCATGGAGGGTACAGGAGAGAAACTGGGTTGGCACACCAGGCCACTGATTAGAGTGGAGGCCCTAATCTTGCATTAGACATGGAGGCTGACTTCAGCAGTCAGTGAAAATCCCATAGGGGTTAGTAATGCCGACTGGCGATCGGAGGGACCCTTGCTGGGCCCTGCGGGGGGATGCCCTGAGGCCACTATGGATCGCAGTAACGGATGGCAGGAAACAACCCAAAGGTTAAGTGTGATCTGTGAACTCGAACTTGCGTCCTGCGAATCCTCAATTGAAACCAATGAACAAAATGGATAGAACAAGCAATGTAATGAATCTTAACGTGCCTTGTTCTACCAATGTCCCATACCTGCTCAGAAACCGAGCTAATGTCACCTTGTCGACGTCTGGCCATCCCACGGGTGTTAGTCCCAGGGACCCAGAGCCGGCAGTAGCTCGAAGCCATCGTCAGAGATGGCCACGGTATGAATTAAAGGAGGTGATGTGGTGCTTTTACTATGCAAAAGCGAAAAATGGGGGCTCAGAAATAGAAGTTTTTAAGATATGGAGAGAGCGGAACCCAGATATGAGACCTACCCTAGACTCAAAGAAGCTTGCCAGTCAACGACGATACATACTCAGCAGTGGAATATTCACCGCAGAACAACTTGCAGACATCCAGAGAAACGCGGAGTACGTTCTTCGATCAAACTATCCACATGGCGAACATTTCGAACCATCTAATATCCCTGAAAACGATGGTCCCCTTGAAGGTTCATCTCTTCCAAATGAAACATCCGTCAGTGGTGAAAATACATCTGGCCATGAGTCACACGATACGGACAAGATACGGGACCACCTCCGACGCGAGATAGAACAAATTCGTCTACTTCCATTCGAATCTCGTGCACCGTTGAGGAGAATTTACGAAAATGCTAAAGCTAAGAGAGTGATAGAAACAGCTAATTCTGTCTTAAATGAGGTTGTACAGACCTCAAGTAGAGATCTAGATATTACTGAAATCAATCACATCGTGTATGCAACTGGATATCTAGTATCTCAGATAATCTTGGGGCCAGCCAAGAACACCGATGGCCGACAGCCAGACAGAGTAAAAAGCTCCGTACCTCCGTGGATGAAAAGAATAATGAAACGGATAGCCGACACACGGCATGAAATATCACTCATAGCCGAGGCATCTTCTAAGTCAAACCACAGGTATAAAGTTCAACAAAAAATCCTCCACGTTGAACAAAATACCTAATTGACAACGACACAACAATGCTAATGGTAACTGAAAAGCTAAAAGAGAAAATCCAAGCATGGGCTCAAAGAATTAGACGTTACAAACGTAGATAATATTTCCGTGTACAGTACAGATTGTTTGAAACAAACGCGAAGAGATTCTATCGCAGTCTGACTCAAAAACCTAATGGCAACACTGTCCCTCCTTCAAAAGATGACGTCAAAGCATTTTGGGCAGGAATCTGGGAGGAAACCAGATCCTACAAAAAAGACGCATCGTGGCTCCAATCTGAAGTTGATGCTGCCAATGGACTAGTGGAAACAGTGGAACATGTTCAAGGATTCTCGAAAGAGGACCTATGCCAAACAATTAAGAACATGAGAAACTGGAAACCCCCTGGGGTTGATAAGATCCAGATTTATTGGATTAAGAAATTAACAGCATTACATTTTCATCTAGCAAAGGCTGTTAATAAAATTTTAGAAAACCCTAAGGAACTCCCCGAATGGCTCACTCGCGGCATCACGTATTTGCTACCCAAAGCAGGAGACAGCTCCTTGGCGAAGAACTACAGGCCAATTACGTGCCTGCCAGTAATGTACAACCTTATAACTGCAGCCATAGCTGACAAAATGTATAGGCACCTAGAGAAGAACCATCTGTTGCCAATTAAACAGAAAGGGTGTCGTACAGGTTCCAATGTCTGTAAGGAAATCTTGCTTCCCAATAAAATAATTTTGAATGATGTAAAAAAACGAAAACGTAATTTAAGCATGGCTTGGATTGACTACCAAAAGGCCTTTGATAGTGTACCACACGATTGGATTTTGAAGACCCTGGAGATCTATCGATTTCATCCTAGACTTGTTGAGTTTTGCAAGGCTAGTATGAAGTCCTGGAGCACCAGGTTACTAATCCACAGCGGAAAGGGAGTAGTAGAAACAAGAAGTATTCAGATTAACAGGGGAATTTTTCAAGGAGATTCACTATCCCCTCTGCTGTTTTGCATTAGTTTGATCCCTCTATCGAGACAGCTGTCGCACACTGACTTTGGTTACAATCTCCATGGTCTGTTTCACATTTATTTTACATGGATGATCTTAAAGTGTTTGCTAAAAATGAAGCGATTCTCTTCCAAATGCTGTCTGTCATCAATGATTTTAGCAATGACATCTGCATGAAGTTTGGTCTTGACAAGTGCAAAAGTCAACTTAAAAAGAGGCAAAATGACCACGTTAGAGAACATTGAAGTTGATAGACACACTGTGATTCAAGATCTTCAGCCATGTAAAACTTACAAATATCTGGGCATTGAAGAATGTGAGACCATCTCGAACGACACAATGAAAGAGAGAATTCGCAAGGAGTATTATAGAAGAGTGTGACTTGTCCTGCAGTCCGCTCTGAACTCCAGGAATAAAATATCTGCAATAGGTAGTTTGGCGGTGCCTGTAGCCGAATACAGTTTCGGACTAGTAGACTGGTCTGAACAGGAAATTCGCATCATGGATCGAAAAACCAGAAAACTGCTTACAAAGCATCATGTTTCCCACCCCCGGGCTGATGTACATAGACTTTATGTGTCACGTAAGGAAGAAGGAAGAGGCCTGAGACAAATTGAAGCCTCCTGGCACAATGCAATAACTGGGATGGAAAAGTATGTAGTCAGCCATCAAGATGACCCTCTAATGAGGCAGGTCATGAAATCTGACCGAAGAATGGGAAACAGAGGCATTGTTTGTGTAGCAAGAAGCATTGCGAACAAGACTATGCAAGACACCCAGAATGACAGAGACACTGAACTTCAGATGCTACTTAACATGAAATTTGAGACAGAAAAAATGTTAAAGAAATCGTGGAGAGACAGACCACTCCACGGACAATATTTGAAACGAATGGACAAAGTGGAGATCAATAAAGATCAATCATTTATGTGGCTTAAAAGGGGAAGAATGAAGCCAGAATCGGAAGCACTTGTAATAGCTGCCCAAGATCAGGCCTTGAGAACACGACATTATGATAAAGCGGTTCTCAAAATTTCCCAAGATGATAAATGCCGCATTTGTCAGGAACACGTAGAAACCATCGATCTTATTGTCTCAGCTTGTCCAATGCCAGCAAAGACAGAATACTTGAAAAGACACGACAGGGTGTGTAGCTTCCTCCACTGGCAGGTCTGTACCGCCCTCGAAGTTCCGAACACATGCCCCAAATGGTACGAACACTCACCGAAACCGGTGACGTCTGTTGGATTGTGTACGATATTGTACGACCAACAATTCAAACTGATCGCACGATAGCAGCAAAGCCGAATGTGGGGCGTAAAAGCACAGGTCGTCCCGATAGTTATCGGAGCTCTGGGATTTGTTCCGCAAAATTTGTGTAAGAATTTGTCTAAACTCCCAGGTAATTCAAAAGACTGGGAAGTGCAAGAAATAGCTTTATTTGGAACAGCCCACATTTTGCGCAATGTATTGTATAGGCACCAACAGTCCCTAGATCTACTCCTTAGGTAGCTGGTTGCAACATGGAGTAGATTTTATATTCAGCCGACTCATAACATCTTTAGTCGTGATGTAGTGGAATAATAATAATAATAAGAAGAAGAATAATCTATATCTATCTATATCTATCTACATCTATATCTATACTCTATACTAATATATAAAGACAGAACTGCTCTGGCTTACAGCGCGATAATCTCTGAATCTACTGAACCAATACTGATGAAACTTTTGTAGTAGCTTCCTTTAAAGGTCTGGAGTAACATAGGCTATGATTTACAATCGCAAACCTTACTATATTCACAAAATAATTACTTTTCCGGACATTTTTCGCCTCGCTTTACATCACAGATTCAATAGTGGATCAGTGTCAATAGTTTAGATGCGCGCCACCAGAGGATGAGGTCTGAGATCTTCTACTTTTTTCATCAATGTCCAGAATCAAGGCCGTCTAGAATAGTATATTATCTATTCTAGACGGTCTTGCCAGAATTATTACGAAATTCATTGGGGTTTGAACATGTGCTATGTAAAGTCCGTGAGTGTTCGTTGGTGATTTGTTTGTTTTCAAAATTTGTGGAACATTTGAACGAAATCCCTTAAAGTAGTAAAAAACGTCAATGTACATACATTGTCCTTAGTCCGTTTGGTACACAAATTGTGGCAAGAAAACATGTGAGTTTTAAAGTATTTAGAGAGTTAAAAGTACAAAAATATACAGTACAAAATATAATTATCAACGTACAATATGTAGATATCGAATACAGGTATCGTATATTTTCTAGACCTCTTCTTTTACAGAATTTGTGAAAATTGAAATGTTTGGAACGATGCGAAACGAAACGAA
The DNA here is from genome assembly GCA_031308135.1 of Acheta domesticus. Lineage (NCBI taxonomy): Eukaryota > Metazoa > Arthropoda > Insecta > Orthoptera > Gryllidae > Acheta > Acheta domesticus. The sequence goes on along the minus strand of JAHLJT010002406.1, from coordinate 73,830,471 downwards.
AGTTACAGTTGTCAAAACAGAATACAAGTGCTAAGAGGTGGGCAGCCTATTAAAATTCGGAATGGGCTACTCAGATGCAAAAGCGACTTGCAAAAGAACACGCACCATTGAAAACAATACAGTAAAGAAGAAAGCAAATGTGAATAATTCTCTAGGAAGCAGGGCAGCTTTTCGTTATGACTCTCGATTTGACTATTTACACATATCTCATGTTCAAATTGGTAAAATGGAAAATATTTATATGTTTTGGTCAACTCTGTTGAACATTTTTCTTCAATATGGGCATTGGTATGTAATTAAGTAATGGTCCTTTACATATTAAGACTAATCTTGCTGTTGTTTCGCATGTCAGTTGCTCCCAGTGAATTCTCCAAATTTTTTATAAACTGGCAAAAATTAATTTATCTAAAATATTTATGTCTAATCTAATAACAAAATTCTGGGACACCTTGGTTTCTATAATTCACATTTCAAAATCCATAGTATCTCGCACTTCAAATCAAATAACGAAACTAATAGTGTTTTGTTAGGTGGTTCAGTACATTGTCAATTTATTATGTATACATAATGTACAGGTTCGTGGATCAGTATTGCTGTTATGTTGCGATGATATGATGAATTGATTTACCTAAACAAATAAGTTTTATACTACATGTTACTAGCACATAGATCTTTAAACATACATCTTTCTGTCATCTTCAAAATAATTATAGAAACTTATAGATATAAATTATAGATATTTTCATTTACTTTTATTATTACGATTCGTCAAATACGTTACGACATCTATATCTATTTGTCCGGATCTGTCTACTAGCGTACCCATGCGAGAACTCTGGGATGTTTCGTATACTCTGCTTAAAATTGTAAGTCTCTTCAAGGTCACGAGTTGGCAGCAGATAAATTTTTAATCTTTCTTTATAAATACTATGAAGCAAAAAATACAAAATGAGTTAGTTTTACAATTTGGCAATTTATTGAAATTGTTGGTATAATATATAAAACTCCCGTCCTTTGGCTCGACAGCCAGCTACGGCCTTAGCTGCCGGCGGTGACACAGCCTCTCGGCCACGGGTGTTCGAGTGGTTAGCACGAGGACATCCCTTTACCGTATACACCGCTCTTTTTAACCTTAGGATGGGCTTTCTCATCGTCACGCAGCAATCGATACTGAGACATTCGTAAGGAAAGCGCACAGTTCTAATTTACCCGGCCGGGAATCGAGCTCGGGGTTGTTTCATGGAAAGCGAGCACGCTAACCAATAAGCCACCGAGGGCGGGATATAAAACTCCACAAAAAGAATACATGTGAGTCTACAATTTGTACAAGTATTTTACGAGTGTTTTGTATTAACAGTTTAGATTTGTTTATTATTTTTATTTATAAAGTAAGGAATGTTTGGGAGCTGAAACTCCCAATTAGAAAAATGTAAACTTTCTTTAGTAAGAAAGTGAACGAGGCACACCGGAAATTTCCAAATAGGGGGAGAGTCATGACAGGGCTAGCTTGGCGGGGCAGATATACAATGGGAAAGAAGTAGGCCCCACTACACGGCATGAATAAATGGAATACCTCTTCCTGCCTACAAATTTACTGTAATAAATGCCTGGGCAACGCCGGGTAGTTCAGCTAGTAATAATAATAATAATAATAATAATAATAATAATAATAATAATAATAAAAAAGACATGACAGGGTGTGTAGCTACCTCCACTGGCAGATCTGTACCTCCCTCGAAGTTCCGAACACATGCCCCAGGTGATACGAACACTCACCGAAACCGGTGACGTCTGTGGGATTGTGTACGATATTGTACGACCAACAAATTCAAACTGATCGCACGATAGCGGCAAACAAACCGGATATAGTCATCCGGGATTTGGCGAAAAAATCGTGTTTACTTATCGATGTTGCTGTACCTTGCGATCAACACGTTACCAAGGAGGCAGAGAAACGTCTTAAATACAAGAGTTTGGAAATCGAGATCAGCCGAATGTGGGGCGTAAAAGCACAGGTCGTCCCGTTAGTTATCGGAGCTCTGGGATTTGTTCCGCAAAATTTGTGTAAGAACTTGTCTAAACTCCCTGGTAAATTAAAAGACTGGGAAGTGCAAGAAATTGCTTTATTTGGAACAGCCCACATTTTGCGTAAAGTATTGTAGAGGCACTGATAGTCACCGGATCTGCTCCTTAGGTAGCTGGTTGCAACCTGGAGTAGATTTTATATTCAGCCGACTCATAAGATCTTTAGTCGTGATGTAATGGAATAATAACAATAATAATAACAATAATAATAATAATAATAATAATAATATCTCCACCTAGGGAGTACACGACCTTGCAGTTGGTGGTGGGGCTTGAGTACCCCCATGAGCCTTAAAGCTCTGTCAGTGGTAGCCTAGCTACCGGTAGGGCCTCCCTTGCTGAATAGGTTGAAGGTGAGGGGTCAGACGAAGAAGTACTCCATTTTGAGGAGAGTGGGAAGTAAGTAGAGAGGGAAGGGTCATGAACCTTTGGACTTCCTGTTCTCGGCCCATAGCGGGTACAGGAGAGAAACTGGGTTGGCACACCAGGCCACTGATTAGAGTGAAGGCCCGAACCTTGCATTAGTCAGCGAAGGAGGCTGCCTTCAGCAGTCAGTGAAAATCCCGTAGGGGTTAGTAATGCCGACTGGCAATCGGAGGGACCCCTTGCTGGGCCCCGCGGGGGGATGCCCCGAGGCCACTGTGGGTCGCAGTAACGGATGGCAGGAAACAACCCGAGGGTTAAGTGTGATCTGTGAACTCGAACTTGCGTCCTGCGAATCTTCAATTCAAACCAATGAGCAAAATGGATAGAACAAGCAATGTAATGAACCTTAACGTGCCTTGTTCTACCAATGTCCCATACTTGCTCAGAAACCGAGCTAATGTCACCTTGTCGACGTCTGGCCATCCCACGGATGTTAGTCCCAGGGACCCAGAGCCGGCAGTAGCTCGAAGCCATCGTCAGAGATGGCCACGGGATGAACTAAAGGAGGTGATGTGGTGCTTTTACTATGCAAAAGCGAAAAATGGGGGCTCAGAAATAGAAGTTTTTAAGATATGGAGAGAGCGGAACCCAGATATGAGACCTACCCTAGACTCAAAGAAGCTTGCGAGTCAACGACGATACATACTCAGTAATGGAAAATTCACAGCAGAACAATTTGCTGACATTGAGAGAAATGCGGAGTATGTACTTCGCTCGAACAATCCACATGACGAACATATAGCACTTGAAAATGATGATCCCGTGGAAGGTTCATCTCTTTCCGGTGAAACACACGTCAGTGGTGAGAATTCATCTGGCAATGAATTGCACGATAAGGACATAATGCGAAATCTCCTTCGGCGCGAGATAGAAAGAGTTAGTCAACTTCCGCTTGAATCTCGTGAACCGTTGAGGAGAATATACGAAACTGCCAAAGCTAAAAGTGTGATAGAAACAGTGAATTCTGTCTTAAATGAGGTTGTACAGACCTCAAGTAGAGATCTAGATATTACTGAAATCAATCACATCATATATGCAACTGGATATCTAGTATCTCAGATAATTTTGGGGCCAGCCAAGAACACCGACGGCCGACAGCAAAACAGAGTAAACAGTTCTGTACCCCCATGGATGAACAGAATTATGAAACGGATAGCGAACACCCGGCGCGAAATATCACTCTTAGCTGAGGCATCTTCTAAATCAACGCACACCTCTAAAGTTCAACGAAAAATATTCTATGTTGAACAAAAATACCAAATTGGAAATGACACCAGCAGGCTAATGGTAGTTGAGAAGCTAAAAGAGAAAATTCAAGCATGGGCTCAAAGAATTAGACGTTACAAACGTAGAATAGATTTCCGTATACAGAACCGGTTGTTTGAAACAGACGCGAAGAGATTCTATCGCAGTCTGACTCAAAAACCGAATGGCAAAGCTGTTACTCCTTCAAAAGATGACGTCGAAGCATTTTGGGCAGGAATCTGAGAGGACAGCAGATCCTACAACAAAGACGCATCTTGGCTTCAATCTGAAGTTGATGCTGCCGATGAACTTGTAGAAACAGTGGAAGATGTTCACCAATTCTCGGAAGAGGACCTCTTCCAAGCAATTAAGAACATGGGAAACTGGAAGTCCCCCGGGATTGATAAGATCCAGATTTATTGGATTAAGAAATTAACAGCAATACATTCTCATCTAGCAAAGGCTGTTAATAAAATTTTTGAAAACCCAAAGGAAATCCCGGAATGGCTCACACGCGGCATCACGTATTTGCTACCCAAAGTGGGAGACAGCTCTTTGGCGAAGAACTACAGGCCAATTACTTGTCTGCCAGTCCTGTACAAAGTTATAACTTCAGCCATAGCTGACAAAATGTACAGACATCTAGATAAGAATCATCTAATGCCAGCTGAACAAAAAGGATGTCGTAAAGGCTCTTATGGCTGCAAGGAAATCTTGCTACTGAATAAAGTCATCTTGAATGATGTAAAGAAACGAAAACGTAATTTGAGCATGGCTTGGATTGACTACCAAAAGGCCTTTGATAGTGTACCACACGATTGGATTTTGAAGACCCTGGAGATCTATCGATTTCATCCTAGACTTGTTGAGTTTTGCAAGGCTAGTATGAAGTCGTGGAGCACCAGGTTACTAATCCACAGCGGAAAGGGAGTAGTAGAAACAAGAAGTATTCAGATTAACAGGGGAATTTTTCAAGGAGATTCACTATCCCCTCTGCTGTTTTGCATTAGTTTGATCCTTCTATCGAGACAGCTGTCGCACACTGACTTTGGTTACAATCTCCATGGTCTGTTTCACATTTATTTTACATGGATGATCTTAAAGTGTTTGCTAAAAATGAAGCGATTCTCTTCCAAATGCTGTCTGTCATCAATGATTTTAGCAATGATATCTGCATGAAGTTTGGTCTTGACAAGTGCAAAAGTCAACTTAAAAAGAGGCAAAATGACCACGTTAGAGAACATTGAAGTTGATAGACACACTGTGATTCAAGATCTTCAGCCATGTAAAACTTACAAATATCTGGGCATTGAAGAATGTGAAACCATCTCGAATGACAGAATGAAAGAGAGAATTCGTAGGGAGTATTATAGGAGGGTGAGACTGGTCCTGCAGTCCGCTCTGAATTCCAGGAATAAAATATCTGCAATAGGTAGTTTGGCGGTACCTGTAGCCGAATACAGTTTTGGACTAGTGGACTGGACTGAGCAAGAAATTCTCACCATGGATCGAAAAACCAGAAAACTGCTAACAATGCATCATGTTTCCCACCCTCGAGCTGATATACATAGACTTTATGTGTCGCGTAAGGAAGGAGGAAGAGGCCTCAGACAAATTGAGGCCTCCTGGCACAACGCAATAGTCGGTTTGGGGAAGTATGTAGTCAGCCATCAAGATGACCCTCTAATGAGGCAGGTCATGAAATCTGACCGAAGAATGGGAAACAGAGGCATTGTTAGTGTAGCAAGAAGCATTGCGAACAAGACTATGCAAGACACCCAGAATGACAGAGACACTGAACTTCTGATGCTGCTAAACATGAAGTGTGAGACACAAAAATGTTAAAGAAATCGTGGGGAGACAAACCACTCCACGGAAATACCTAAAAAGAATGGATAAGGTGCAGATCAATAAAGATCAATCATTTATGTGGCTTAAAAGGGGAAGAATGAAGCCAGAATCGGAAGCACTTGTAATAGCTGCCCAAGATCAGGCCTTGAGAACACGACATTATGATAAAGCGGTTCTCAAAATTTCCCAAGATGATAAATGCCGCATTTGTCAGGAACACGTAGAAACCATCGATCTTATTGTCTCAGCTTGTCCAATCCTAGCAAAGACCGAATACCTTAAAAGACATGACAGGGTGTGTAGCTACCTCCACTGGCAGATCTGTACCGCCCTCGAAGTTCCGAACACATGCCCCAGGTGATACGAACACTCACCGAAACCGGTGACGTCTATTGGATTGTGTACGATATTGTACGACCAATAAATTCAAACTGATCGCACGATACCGGCAAACAAACCGGATATAGTCATCCGGGATTTGGCGAAAATATCGTGTTTACTTATCGATGTTGCTGTACCTTGCGATCGAAACGTTACCAAGGAGGCAGAGAAACGTCTTAAATACAAGAGTTTGGAAATCGAGATCAGCCGAATGTGGGGCGTAAAAGCACAGGTCGTCCCGATAGTTATCGGAGCTCTGGGATTTGTTCCGCAAAATTTGAGTAAGAACTTGTCTAAACTCCCAGGTAATTCAAAAGACTGGGAAGTGCAAGAAATTGCTTAATTGGAACAGCCTACGTTTTGCGTAAAGTATTGTAGAGGCACTGATAGTCACCGGATCTGCTCCTTAGGTAGCTGGTTGCAACCTGGAGTAGATTTTATATTCAGCCGACTCATAAGATCTTTAATCGTGATGTAATGGAATAATAATAATAATGATAATAATAATAATAATAATAATAATAATAATAATAATAATAATAATAATAATAATAATAGTTGTATGAAGACGCCGAAAAAATTTTTCAATTTTCATAATGAAACATCAGATGTTTGAACCAACATGAGACCTGCGCCATCTTTTAAATTTCCTTCAGACTATCCAACAACAAAATTTAATTAAAATTGTTGGCACCATTTTTTAAAATTTTGAAAATGTCCTAGGGGCTTCATGTAAAGTACCCCCCAAAATTAAAATATCAGTTTCAAATTCAAGGGGCCACGAGATCAGCCAAATCGATCGGATAATATCAATTTTGGAGAAAATAGACAGAACGATGGGATGCGTTGCAGTTTCCCATAGTTTTATGGGACGGGCAGGGCAGGAATAACTACATTATGCAAACTAATCCAATTACAGGTAACAACATATCTTTATTTCATTTTATGAAATGAAAATGTTAATTTATTTTTAACTTTCAAACATTTGAAAATGAAATTTACATTTTTCATATCATTCATTTTCTTTATTCTTACAGGTGAACAATAAAAAAGTATCAGCGATGAATTATCGCTTCCAGCAACGTTCAGTGGCATCCTGCAGCATATGCATGAATATGCACAGAATGCCATGACATTGTGCGTATGGTCTCGCCGACTTCACCACATTTACTTAAACTCCAGCATTGGACGAGATAAAAGAGCTTCTATTGCCCGGTCAGCTACCATCCGATCGACATGATTTGACTGTACGAATTTTCAAACAAAAACTCACTAAATTGATGGTTTTAATTGTGAAGTATCACATTGATGGTGAAACTCGCTGCTGGATGTATGCAATTGACTGGCAGAAGAGAGGACTTCCACATGCTCATATTCTCATTTGGCTCAAAACGAAAACAAATGCATCTCAAATTGATGATGTCATTTCTGCAGAAATTCCTAATCCTGAAGACGATAGACTGCTGTTCGATATTATGACGAAAAACACGGTACATGGATCATGCGGAGCAATGAATCCTCGATTTCCTTGCATGGTAAATAACAAATGCAGGAAAAAGTTCAGACTTGGTTCATAAAACACGCACTGGTGATGACGGATATCCACAATACAGACGCCAAAAGCCAGAAGATGGAGATCATACAACAATTATCAGAATTAGAAATGCTGACGTTGAAATAGACAACAGATGGTTTGTGCCATACTCTCCTTTGGTATATCACATATCAGCAGCAACGATGTTTTTTGGCGTATTTTGAGCTTCCCAATTCACAGTTGCTATCTCAATGTGGTTATCTCAGTGTTCATCTTGAAAATGGACAAAGAGTCTATTTCACGGCAGACTGCACAAAACATTGTTGCTGAACCAGCGCACTTACAAAAGTTTTAACACTTACAAAATTTTACAGAATTCGGCTTGCTAATTGTGAATTCAGTTTGTAGTAGCGCTTACTCAGTTATACTACAACAGTTTGTCAGATATTTGTTTCTTTCTTCTTGAAACAGCTTTTCAATATCCAGGATCCTAATTCTCATTTCTTCATTAAAAGATAGAGTCAACATTCGCGGATATGACATTCGCGATGTTTTTGGGGATCCTAACTCTCGCGAATGATGGGGGATTACTCTATTTCCAACCAAGTAGTGGACCGGGGAGGGCTGCAAGAGGCTGGGAGGGGGTAGTGGTGAGGGGGGTGAGGGGCGGGGAAGGGCAAGCGACTGTCGGCGGGGAAGGGTAAGCGGCAGTTGGAGGAGGAGCTGACATGAGGAACGAGGTGTCTCTACCGCTTGCGTAAACGGAGCCTCTGGTGAGACCTAGCGCGGAGGGATTCACCATGAAGCTGACAGTGAGTGCCCGTAGAAAGCCACGTTATTACAGATGGCACTAAGTATGAATTTGGAATTAATAAGTCCTTTTTGAAACATAAAAAATATATACTATGCATGCTTTCCGTTAAAAGTTCCTCCTTTCAAACATCCAAGTCCAAAAATGTGTAGATGGGTACTTGTAGACGTAGTATGAAAACTAACTTTTATCCTTACGTCGATTTTAAAAGTGTGCACTAAATTCCTGCTTTCTGTTCACAAAGAAGAAGCGATTCCATGCGTACGACGATCGTTTCATTTCCAAGAGAATTCCTCGCGACTGGGATTTTTCGTTTTACTACGACGGCAAACCTTTTCATGGTTTCGAAGATAGCGACATACTGACACAGGTAAGACATCAGACTAATGATAAACATTTCTATGCATGATCGCAGTGCTGACAAAACATGGTGTGTGATGTACATGGAAGTTATTGTTAATGACGAAGTTAATTTCACAAAATTAATGTTTGAATAGTTAAAAATTAAACAATGTGGCTGTACTTGTGTGTGACAGCCCGTGCATGCGTATATATGTGTGCATATGTGCAGGTGTGTGCGTGCGGGTGTGCGTGTGGGCGCGCCTGTGGGCGTTCACATGTGTGTGTGCGCGCGTGCTTTCGTGTGTGTGCGCGTGCATGCTTTCGTGTGGGGGCGTGCGCGTGCGTATGTGTGTGCACACTTGTGCGCGCGCGACGCGTACAAGAGTGTGCGCGTGCGTATGTACATGAAAATATATTTTCTGGCTGATCCCGACTGAACGGTACCTTTTGCTGTCACGGCCTCGTTAATATGTTCGTAAGTACGCAGTTTGAATACTGAAGTGATTTCTTATAAAAGTGAATTGGTAATTATGCGATGGATAGACCCAAGGTTGTTTATAATGAACGCGAGGGCCGAAGGCCCGAGCCTCGCCGTGACTTGGATTCGGGTGAGCGAAGGAGAAAGTATCTTTGAAAGTAATTTGGCGTTCTAATGCGGCGGGGACAAAATCGCCTATCGGTACAATACGTACGAACCTATTTAGGAGGTCGTGACAGCGAGGGGTACCGTACAGTCGGGATCAACCTATTTTTTTTTTTTCATAAAATACGAATTTAATTGATGGTACCGTATGTGAAACTGCTTTTGCATTACATGAATTAAAGCTTTGTTTTACACAAGTTACGGAAAACATTTCGTGTTGGTTTTTGTATAATAGAAAATGTGAACAAATGTTCAACGAAATGAAAACAATATTCATTTCTATGTAGAAATTATGAATATGTAGACATTTACGTTCACCAGTTCTTGTCAGACAGTAATTGCGTTGTTTCAGGCTTCAGGCTGACCAGCAAAATTTTTCCCTTATCTAGTATCATTCCATTGTCATAGATTTTGTTTTAAATTTAGGATGTGAAAGAATACGTGCGCGAGAAATATCGCGAAGCCCTTCGACGCGCTATGGATTTTCCTGCAGGCAACACTGGGGTTCTTTTCCCAGTTAAGAAAGACGACACATTGGACGCAGCTGGAACTTGGCCTGTGAAGCAAAGGCGGAAACCAATAATGACTTCACCGGACTGTGCACTTGACCTTCCGGAGTTTAAAGCTCTTTTCTGTGAGTATTTTATAAACGATTAACTATTTTGCTCAATAGCGTGAAAGTGAATTGCATACGTAATTTGTTAATGTGTAGGGTTACATAGCCTTAAGACTTGTGCATAGAGAACCTCTAGTTAATGGCAGTGACTAAGTGAAGGGCGACAAAAGCTTATCAGGGACTCGTAGCCCGTTTTGTACATTTGTAATACACATATATTTTTTTCATCCAATGTAAGACAGCTTTTTCATACAAAATAGAAAATAAAGAAAACACACTTGTGTAAAACGGTTGGTTCATGATAACAAAAGGAAGGAACATTTGTTCGACTGTATAATACTCGATAGAAATGTAGTATACAATTACGAATAATTTTCTGAAAATTTCTTTCAAATAATTAAATCGTAATATTTAAACAAATTTTGTTGGCATTTTAATTTTTATATAAAGCCATCGCAGCACATCGCCGACTACGTATCGTAAAGAGAGAGTATTGTAATGTCACAGCGGAAAGTGGCTATTGTTCGGCAGAATATCTCGAATTGTAAGTCCCTGATATCAAAACAGAGGTTTCATCTTGCTCCGATGTGCAAATTACTTCCTCTAATACATGTAGTGAGGATTAAGGTGTTTTGTGGGTCCTTGATATTCAAATATTGGTTTACAGCAGAACATCTGTTGACCTACGGACAATACTAGCATCAAATAGGTTCCGAGAGATGTTTTTAATATTTATATTCCCCGATCAACTTGGATGAACTCGGGGGCGAATCGAATTTGAAACATATTTTGGTTTTTTGGAATACTTTGCCTAAACCATCAATATTTCAATATTTTAAAACATGGTTAAAAATTTTTGGATTTTTTCCTGAAGAGAACAAATTACGCTCCTAAAAATGACGCAGGTCCCATTTTCGTTGAACTCTGCATTTCCAAAAATAGTTAAAGTTAACAAGTTTTTCGTCTTCCGTCAACTACAGTATGGAAGTCAGATATATTTTTCATACTGAAATCTGTTCTTCAAAATTTGACTTTGAAATAATGACGTGCAAAATCTTCATCTTTCTTTTTAAAGCATCGGAAAGGTTGTTTTATGTCACTCTTGTCAGGGATAGCGTGAAAGGCGTGCCAAATCCAAGAACCTTGGTTCCAAACCCAGTGTATAAAAAGACGCTGGTTGGAAACCAGTGGCGGCTACTCCTGAAAGACTAGGGCGGCGCCCTCCCCAGAAAAGCCAACCTCGGGAAAAGTTCCAGAAAGCATTAAACTTGCAATAAATCGACTCGATTAATTTGTGCATATCACCAGCGCAATTTCGAGGACGAATTTAGATGTGCTCGCTTAAGTGAAAGAATATTTTGGAAAGGGTCTATTGGAATGCATCTATTAACCAAGCTAAGAATACCGACCCTTTCATCTGATTTCATAAATTACTTACTATTTTGTTTGCTGGAAATATCTTTTTAAAATCTATTTTCGCGTGAACACAATTGTTTCTTCCTTTATCAAGTTGTCTTAGACAAGGATTTAAATCCCGATGTGTGCTAATTGGTTGTACATTTGCAAAAAATATATGCTATAGTTTTCGTCCTTCAATAAATATTTTGAAGAGGTAAAATCTGTGATAGTTCGGACATATTTGCCGCCCCTCGTAATTCCCAACCCACCGGCCGCCACTGTGGGAAACATTTTTGAAGGTTCAAGTAGTGGTATTATAGTATTGCGCGGAAGTTGCAAGTAATGCGACAGCTAGTTTATTAAAGAATTCGTTTCCCGTTCGGAGCTTGATGAGGTTTCTTGAAGCTTCAGAAATAAATGAAAATCTAAACTTATCTGTAAAACTTACCGTTGTTTCTTTTAGAAATATCGGGATTTTACTCATTGATATCTTAATGATGACCTTGAACCCAAAATCTAAAAAAAACAAGGTTTTCTTCGTATCTAAAAGAAGGTTGAAAATTTAACCGCTTTTTTGCTTTCTCGTTGATTCATTTTAATAATAACGGATGATATCATTATGAAGAACGTTTGCAGCTGCAGCTGCATTCTTAAGATGGATCTTGTTCAAATTGCTGAACGAAGCGGATATAAAAAAAATCCAGTTCAAGAAACCAGAGTACAGTACTGCGTATTTTTTAATTACCGAATAACCAAAAATTAATGATTGTCCCTCAGGAAGAAGAAATCAAGAACTACGATAGTCCCCTACCCAAGGCTTCTAAATATTTATGAAGGAGAACGTAGAATTGAAATGAGCCGGTGTATGTATGTTAGTTCTAATTTCCCATTCTGGATATCACTTTCTGCAAGTTGATAAAGACATGTTAGCAAAAGTGCTTATTTTGACATCTTTTAATGTCTATTGTAAGTACAATATAGAATTTGAAATACGCAATAGGATAGGTTCAAGCTTCACTATTTACAAGAATTATTTCTTCAGTAGTCAACTTTGAAATGTAAGATTTATCGTCTTTTTTAAGCAATATATTAACGTATGTTATTGTGTTTGTCATAGTTTTCTGACCTCATTAAAGAAGACACCATACTATTTATTTAACAATATAAACATATTTAACAATTTATTTCTTTGGCGTCTCGATCCTAGTTGGGGTCTTTTTCAATAATCAAAAATAAATATTTTTTGAAAAAGACCCCAACAATGGTCAAAACGTTAAATAAATAAATTCAAAATAAAATGTTGTAGCGTCTGCTTTGAGTCAGGTGAGAAAACTATTACTATTACAATTCATCGTCTTTTCACTTTCCTATCTTAATACGTGGGTTGTTAAGAAAAAGCATTGTAATCGTGCGGAAGAAATCGACGATTTTTTTAACAATAAAACTCTTATTGCCGGGCACTAGTAAGGGAAAATGGATAAATCCTGTTCAAATTATTCTTACTTCCTCTACCACGTTGTGTAGGAGGAGTTCAATTATTGTGGTTCCTTGATACCGAAAAATCGATTTACGGAAAATCTGTGTGTCGGTCTCTCTGTATCTGGCTATGTGCGTCTCTTCCTTTCTGCATGTGCGTCTCTTCCTTTCTGCATGTGCGTCTCTTCCTTTCTGCATGTGCGTCTCTTCCTTTCTGCATGTGCGTCTCTTCCTTTCTGCATGTGCGTCTCTTCCTTTCTGCATGTGCGTCTCTTCCTTTCTGCATGTGCGTCTCTTCCTTTCTGCATGTGCGTCTCTTCCTTTCTGCATGTGCGTCTCTTCCTTTCTGCATGTGCGTCTCTTCCTTTCTGCATGTGCGTCTCTTCCTTTCTGCATGTGCGTCTCTTCCTTTCTGCATGTGCGTCTCTTCCTTTCTGCATGTGCGTCTCTTCCTTTCTGCATGTGCGTCTCTTCCTTTCTGCATGTGCGTCTCTTCCTTTCTGCATGTGCGTCTCTTCCTTTCTGCATGTGCGTCTCTTCCTTTCTGCATGTGCGTCTCTTCCTTTCTGCATGTGCGTCTCTTCCTTTCTGCATGTGCGTCTCTTCCTTTCTGCATGTGCGTCTCTTCCTTTCTGCATGTGCGTCTCTTCCTTTCTGCATGTGCGTCTCTTCCTTTCTGCATGTGCGTCTCTTCCTTTCTGCATGTGCGTCTCTTCCTTTCTGCATGTGCGTCTCTTCCTTTCTGCATGTGCGTCTCTTCCTTTCTGCATGTGCGTCTCTTCCTTTCTGCATGTGCGTCTCTTCCTTTCTGCATGTGCGTCTCTTCCTTTCTGCATGTGCGTCTCTTCCTTTCTGCATGTGCGTCTCTTCCTTTCTGCATGTGCGTCTCTTCCTTTCTGCATGTGCGTCTCTTCCTTTCTGCATGTGCGTCTCTTCCTTTCTGCATGTGCGTCTCTTCCTTTCTGCATGTGCGTCTCTTCCTTTCTGCATGTGCGTCTCTTCCTTTCTGCATGTGCGTCTCTTCCTTTCTGCATGTGCGTCTCTTCCTTTCTGCATGTGCGTCTCTTCCTTTCTGCATGTGCGTCTCTTCCTTTCTGCATGTGCGTCTCTTCCTTTCTGCATGTGCGTCTCTTCCTTTCTGCATGTGCGTCTCTTCCTTTCTGCATGTGCGTCTCTTCCTTTCTGCATGTGCGTCTCTTCCTTTCTGCATGTGCGTCTCTTCCTTTCTGCATGTGCGTCTCTTCCTTTCTGCATGTGCGTCTCTTCCTTTCTGCATGTGCGTCTCTTCCTTTCTGCATGTGCGTCTCTTCCTTTCTGCATGTGCGTCTCTTCCTTTCTGCATGTGCGTCTCTTCCTTTCTGCATGTGCGTCTCTTCCTTTCTGCATGTGCGTCTCTTCCTTTCTGCATGTGCGTCTCTTCCTTTCTGCATGTGCGTCTCTTCCTTTCTGCATGTGCGTCTCTTCCTTTCTGCATGTGCGTCTCTTCCTTTCTGCATGTGCGTCTCTTCCTTTCTGCATGTGCGTCTCTTCCTTTCTGCATGTGCGTCTCTTCCTTTCTGCATGTGCGTCTCTTCCTTTCTGCATGTGCGTCTCTTCCTTTCTGCATGTGCGTCTCTTCCTTTCTGCATGTGCGTCTCTTCCTTTCTGCATGTGCGTCTCTTCCTTTCTGCATGTGCGTCTCTTCCTTTCTGCATGTGCGTCTCTTCCTTTCTGCATGTGCGTCTCTTCCTTTCTGCATGTGCGTCTCTTCCTTTCTGCATGTGCGTCTCTTCCTTTCTGCATGTGCGTCTCTTCCTTTCTGCATGTGCGTCTCTTCCTTTCTGCATGTGCGTCTCTTCCTTTCTGCATGTGCGTCTCTTCCCGTCTGTGTCCCCCTGTGTCCTCTGCCTGTCTGTCTCCCTCTGTCTCTCTGTTTTCCTTTTTCTCTCTTCTCGTGTCTTCTTTTCTCTTCTACTCTTTCTATTATTTTCTACAGCTCACTCTTTTGTTGCTATTGATCTATTCCCACAGATTATAATCTACTGGACTGGGGAGCAAGAGGATACTTAGCTGCAGCCTTGAACTGGTCAGTATTCCTCTGTGATCCTAATACAAGTAAAACGATCCATTTGACACACATCGACAATCCAGATCATTCACAAAATCATGACGGTCAATTTGGTACATCTCTCAAATGGGACATTGATGGAAGGAGACTTGCAATTGGGACAAACAAGTCAAATGTTCAGGTAAGTGATCATTCAGTAAGTACATTTTTTCAGTAAATTTTATAAAAATGGTCTCGAATTGGAATAAATCTGATATAGTTTGTTATTCATGTGTTAGTCTTACGCTGAGCTGTCAATAAACTGAACTACGATGGACTGCGGCCTTTAAGATACCAGTAGTGAATATTAATTACACTGCGGACTTACGGATTTTGTATTTTGCTGTGTTGTTAAATCGTTGAAATGATGACTCGTTGCTAAAGAATTGAACATCTGACGGACACTGAAGTTGTACCGTTCTTGCTCTCTACTTTACTATTAGGGTATCCACTTTTTGGTGGTTCTTGATTACCAACAAATTGGTTTAAAATGCCTGTCGATCAGTAAACAATACTAGTGCCTAAACTGTTCGTTCTCGAATTTTCTCCAAAACTAATTTTACTCGATCGATCTGACAGAACTCGAGCCATACGATTTTCAAATGGATATTTTGTTTTGGGGGGAATCTTAAATAAAGTTTGAAGGAAATTTTATTTTTTTCTTCAAAATGACTTCAAACGTTTTGATTAATTACATAAGATAGAATAAATTGTGTTTATAAAAATGGCACGTGTCGTATTTTCGTTGGTCTCTTTAACTTTTCGAAAAGTCCAGAAGTTTAGAATTTTTCGGCGTGTTCTTACGACTGCAATATTGTAATAAGTTTTTTCTTAATGCAATCTATTCTTCAAAATTAGATCTTTAAATATGTTCAGTTTTTAAAAATTAATGTTTCGCCTAATTTCAGAGGAGCGCCTACTTATAAACATGTAAGCTGGATTTTCGCATCATTGAATTTTTCTTGTGTTTTAGTCCAACCCGTCCAATTTTCAAACATATGAATTTTCGAAAATTTCAAATGTTCAACTTCCTTTTTCAACCGTCGGAAAGGTTGTGATATTGACTCAGCCAGTTGATGTAGTGGTTTCCGAAATTGCTTGCTAAAGCCTAAGTACCCGATTTCTAATCCTAGAATGGGCAAACATATTCGCGAGCTGGAAACATTCCCGCGAATTCAAGTATTATATTTCGTAATCGTTACAAAAATGCAAGAAAGTGCTGTTGTAGTATCAATAGATTTATAGGCCTTGTATCCCTGGAATAAATTTCCCTTTCGTATCTACGAATGGGTTGAAACACATTGTGCCCGGCCTAGCACTTTCCTTGGATAATTTTAGTTTTCAAATTCCGCAGAGCTTTTACTCTGTATTCTTTGTGTTCTTGCCCGTTAAATTTACTCGGAGATACAAGAGTTTCGTCAGCATCCTGAGCAGCCCAAATATATATCGAGTTGCCAAAGAAAAAACATCAACTGGTACGTATGACGCTTTATGACGAGCTGTCCCAAATAAAAGTGACTGCCGAGAGCAAATTGTAGTGTTTTGTTTGCAAAAATGCATGACAGGAACGCAACAGAGTGCAAAAAGACACGCACAAACGGGTTCGGGTAATCCAGAAGGACTGTTGTAATTAAATTCAGTCAAATGTCGCAGTCAGCCCTCTGAATAACTCGACGAACAGACAAAAGCTTGTTATCACACTGAATAAACACTAGTTACTACCCTAAGCCTCGTTACAGGATAGCGAGTATACATTTATTTCCATTAGAAATAAAAGTACCTACCTCCGGATCTGTTTTACCTGTGTCAAGGAATTGTGCACGTCTCCCATACCAGCACTCAGGAAGGCTCTGCTGGGGACGACGAGCCCCATGCGTAACCAGTAATTCATTTCATCTGGCCCCACGTTATGGGCGCCAATGTAGCCAGTAATTCGTTTAATCTGGCCCCACGTTGTGGTGCCACTGTAACGGGTAATTCACGGTAATATACTCCTTACCCTCTCGCCAAAATCACTACAATTTATTTCAATTAATTACTTAGAAATGCCCGAAATTTGTCAAAACATTATATCACGTGGTTACAGAAAATTTCTTTGGTCGCAGGTCGCAGGTCGTGGCTGGCCCCTATGGGAATTACCTGTAAACTAACGTTCAATACTGCAGCATACCCAGGCTTCTACTTAATTCAAAATAACACATTTTCTGTGAGAGAAAGGAGAACTTCGGCAAAATTCCGTTCTCATTGGTTTATTTCTTTTCAAAAAATAAGTAATCACATGGAAATTCTCTTCGCTTTCGTAAAGCCCTTACCCAGTAACTAGACTGTAAATACAACAATACGAAGACACACACATACACACTCGCTTGCAACATCAACAATACAAAATGATACAATAACACTTAAAAATCCAAATAATAAAACCAACAGACTGACTATTTAATTTATGTAGGAATTCCTCTTTGTAAAATATTTATCTATTTTTTTTCGTACGTACGTTGACCATTTGTTAATAAGAACATTTATTTTTTTATAATTTTGCTCAGCGACAACTCGCATGCATTGTGTTTTAGAAAATACTTCACAACATCTCTCTCAACTAATTTGAAAAGAATTTAAATTATTTTTGTCTTAAACATTCTTGGTCTTGTACAGATTTTAACTGGAAATACTACACAAAAAATGCGAGCACTTCCCTTCGTCGAAATACAGCCAGCACGTCATCGTTGCCCCAAATACGGTCACCAGTTTTGCGTGCCCAATTGCACGCGCCGACAGATCAGCTTACACCAAAACTGCATTCACCAACTTCCAAAAGAAAACCATAGCCTCCAAGAATTTCTTAATTACTCCGAGACTGCATTTTTGCGAAGCACATACAAAAAAAGCTTCTTCTTTAAGCCTCGCGAAAATAAAGTTCACTATGTAAAAATGAAATTACAATTCGTTCGATAAAACTTTCGACCGTGTCTCACAGAAATAATTGCAGTTTTTTTCATGTTAAAACATATTTGCCGCGTCGATTAGCTGCGAATGCACTAAGTCCAAAATCGTTCACGTTTCTCAAAAAAAAATTATATGTCCACTAGCACTGCACTGTTCGATAAAAAATATTCTAAGCCTGGTTTGCACACAAAATTTTAAAACAGCCTAACATAAATTCGGTGACTTGCCTCCACGAGCTCTGACTCAAAAGTGACGCAAAATCAGCGTTGATTCACCACCTAAGTTCGTGTAGTCTTCTGTTTTATACAAATGCCGGCGAATTCCATTCTTGTATCCTCTATTGTTTCATAAAATTTTCTAAAATCTAAAATATTAGTTATTTTGACATGCCATTAAGTTTCTTTATTACTACTTGTGCTCAACGCCCGAGTTTTATTGCCAAAATAGACGTTTCTAACGCTTAATATGCCGAAAATTATGAATTTCTATGTCGAAATTATGCACTGCTTCGGCAATTGTTTTTCGACATTGTTAACATACAAGATTTCTTCAAAATAAATAATTCCGACGTTCTATAAGTCTTTTAAGCATTCCATAATTTCGCAAATTTTAAATTATGCTGATTTGCAACGCCTTTCGTCGCCCACATCAAGGTTTCTTCATAAAATCTTGAAATTTATGCTATTGTATTTGAACGTCTCAGTGAACTTTTTCTTCCATTTCTACATATTCAAAATTTAAGCGAACCCGTCGTTCGATCGCGTCCAAACAAACACCAAAATGTTTATTTATTCCATCTCTAATTCGCTATGTTGTTAGACTTTATTTGTGTACGCGTTTTCAAAAATTATAAAATATGATTTTTCCGTGGCGCGTCATTCTTTTGTTTTGTCACTATCGATTCAAGTACAGGCTGGCCGCTTAGCTATGGTTCATGTATAGTTGGGCCGCTTCCTGTTATAGTCTATTCAATGTTTACATTTATTTCGAAAACTGTTTATGGGGGATTTAGGGGTTTTTATGCAATAGATGAAATCATTACACATGCGAGACATGTGGCGCGTGCAGTAATCGAGCACCTGTTGGAGGGAGGCAGACGATGGTCGCTGCAGTCAAAGAGCGAAGTGGTACCGAGAAACACACGCTCGCAGGTAGTCCCGTTCTTTGCTGATCACAGGCTGATCACACCCGTCCTCGCTGCAACTCTTAGCTATCTTGCGACTGTCCGGTGTGGAAGGACATTATTCCCAAAAGCTTCCGCCAATTGTTTGTGACATCCTAGGGCATTTCTTCCACTGTTTCTTGATGTAGGAGCGTTTCTCGGAAGGGTTACATTTACCTCGCATGGCGGTAGTCAGACAAATGATTTCATATTGCCCTCTACGCCAATAGATAAACTCAAAGAACCATCTGTGGTTGTGAACACAAACTAGTACTGCATTTCTTTCTCGCGAGAAATAAAACTTTGTGATCCGATAATATTTCGTTTACAAAAAATTAGTTGCCAAAACCAGATGTATATAGATATTATAAACATATGCTAGTGCTAGTTGATTACGGTGCTGTACGCAGTGCACACCCATAGCGAAATGCAACAGGTTCAGCTGCGCGCAAACGATTTGACGCCTGGATGGTTGATCGTTGTGTTCCCCTGCTAGCAGGAAATCACGGACAAATAGCGCGACATCGCCATGAGAGCGAATTGGTTGAAACTTCAAGTACAAAAGCCACAAAAAGAAAGGGTATATTCGAGATGTAGTTTCCTGCAGATCTAACAAATGGGATAGGGGAGAAATTAAGAACATAAACTCTGCTACGTGTACACGAAAAAGCGAAAAAAACAACATTCCCAGAGAGCCATGATTGATATTCAGCTGCTAGGTTTCTTTATTTCCTCGCCTTCTAGAATGTGCTTGAGGGTTAGATGGTATAACTGATAGTGTATCGGGCTGTTGTGCACAAGTTTGCCAGTTCAAACCCGATCGAAACCGTGGATTTTAAGGGCGAAACAAGTCCTTCGTATGCCTTCCTCTGAGGGAAAGTAAATCCGGATGATCCATGTTGATTTACAGCATGTAAAAGATCCTAAAGTCCAAAAGAAGCTTGAGAGTTAAAGTTTAGAATCGACCATTTCGTCGCCCAAGTGATACCTTCTTTCTACGCTAGATGGTGAAAGCGTGCGGCGTGGTTAGGCCTGATGTCCTGTGTCTTGCCAAATAAAGCTGAATATTCAGTCTGTGCTAAAGGAGACACTCAAAGAATCATCTGCTGTTGTGATCACCAATTAGCACTATATTTTTCATGCGACAAATCAAATTATGTGATCCGATGGTAATTATTTTTTTAAAAAAAGGATAGTTGCCATGACTTTTCCCCAATCCTTCAATCCAATATGAATATGTATATGTATACGAGTCATTCCATGTAAAACCGGACAGACGAAAACTTGAGTTTCAAATTCTCTATTTTTTACCTTTTTTTTAAAAAAAAGACTCGATTTTTTGTTGGGCCTAAAAAATTATTTTTGGAGTTAAAACTATCGAAAGATACGATTTTTTCTGCAATATCACAATGATTCATAATTTTAACCCTAAATGTGTTGCTTCTATAAACTTACTTTTTATTTAAAATTAAAGGTAAAGAAGCATCATTCAGCGAATGCTTAAAAATAATTGCATCTTTTGATATTGTATTTTTAAATTGTTTATAGTTTTCAAAACAAGTTTTTAAAGGTAATCCCCAGACTTTTGGTTTCAAACTTGACAGCAATAATTCATTAGACTTTCATCTTCAGCATGGTGGAAATATGATCTTCATCTCTGCGAATACTTAAAGTGGCTTCTGTTTTAAAAACTCTCATAAAAAATAATATTCAACGCTCCGCAGAATATTATTTCGACCGCCGCGGTCGGTCATATTCCTCGCTGAGAGCTATATTTAACGAGATGTTTTATAGGACGTGAGATTTGTGAAAGAAACTTCATTCCTTTTGCTTTATTGAGTTGCGGTTCAAGTTTGGCAGAAACTATCAGTAAACTCTTTCTTCATATACTTATGCAATTTCCTGCCACAACTTCGGAGAATTAAATCCGAGGTCTTCCATCGACATTCCTTTCAAAAATCTCGCGTAACCCCTTTGTCTCTCGGTTGTGCGGCTCAGAATAATTAAAGGTAAGTTGATGCATTCATTTGATTTTAAAGCTTACTGATGCATATATTTCATAAGTCAACTAATTTTTAATTAATTGATTCTATTGGAAATCAGTGTGTTTTTTTACAAATTCTCACTGATAGTCAGAATTAAATATAAGTATCCAGCGTCTTTTTGTAAAACTTGTTAAAAACATTTTTATTAACAGATTTGGGATACAGAAGAGAGAAAATTACAAGAATATACTTGGTGCTCCTGTTGTTTTCGACAAGACTGTACTATTACGTGTTTGGTTTGGAGCGTTTGTAATAAATACCTTGTGAGGTAAGAACAAATACAATATTTAATTTCTTTATTCAGGTATAAATAAAATCTATTGTTTTTTTTAAATAATGGAATGCAATTGTATTAATTTTAATTAGACAAATACCCAGGTAGCAAAACAAGTCTTCATGAGAACTCATTTCGTCCCCCACATAAATCATTCACGTGATGGCACACTTCACTTTTGGATAATGGCAGTCTTTTTCACATTTAAGAGAAAACATAAGCGTCTTACATGCCATCACAATGCTATTGGGACCTCCAATACAACTTCATCAATGCAAACATGCTATACCTTAAACACACTTGTATGTCTAAAAGACGAACATGTCACCATATACACTTCTGTTTATATAACGTGGCGCATCAGGGCCTATCTTCACGATGGAATATCTCACAGCACTTCGCGTCTTTCTAGACACATCGCACTGCTTGATACGGTTGCGAGCATGCAACATCTAGGGGCATAACCGAGAAAGATGCGAAATGCCGTGAGATATTCCATCATGAAGACAGGCCCTGACGCGCCGTATTATAAAAAACCGAAGTATAATGACCTGATCTCACGACACCTATCATTATGATAGCGTGATGCTGTTGGCATCTCCAGGATGCAAGAATGTACCTATTGTAAAACGTTTGTGGCTTGAAAGATTTTATTCAATATTCAATGAAACATTACTAACAATGTAGTACACAAGACGACGAAGAAAAACTTTGTGTACGTACTTACATTACTTTATCACTACAGTAGATAAAACTCAACGATCATGTCGCAACAGCATTCACTAGAGCATTCTTGAAGAAAACCTACTCGAAAAATCAGAAACACTTCTAACACAATCGCAATGCCAACGAAAGAGGTTTCGTGCAGTTTGCTTGTTAAGTGTTTAAGATGGCTTTGTCATTACCGGCCGCTTATTTGTACGCAACACTGTGTTGTCAGTGCAACAAACAGATTGCAGTGAACAGATCCCTGAGATTTATGGCAATATATGACATCATCTCAAATGATTCTGCTTGGAAATGCTAGCGCATCGTAAGAAAAGGCGTGTCATTCCAGGATGTTCATTAATAATCCTGAAAGTGACCATTTGGAGATGTCCCAAATGTATCATGTGCTATAAAAGAGATGGAAGTGACAAAAACAAAACATTAAGATGTGTCTTTGTTACCTACGTACTGACAATAGGAAAGCAATTTTTATATACCAGCATTATAAACAACCTTTCCCATTACAAAACTTATTTAATATGACATTTTATGACAAACGTGGAATTTTGTGGCATGGCCCATCATCGACGCCCGCCCTGCGTGAAGTCATAATACCAATTGTGTCGCTAACTGCTAAACTGGCTTGGAAATTAGTTACCCTAATTCATTTTGATTACTTAATAAATTGATAACGCTGGTATATAAAAAATAGCTCATGCAACTTATTTATAATGATGGTTTATTGCATTCGCACAAACTTGAAAACTGGATCCTAACGTCGCTCGTTTTGAAAACGTGCACTTCCGCAATAAAGCTTAGTATTACAAACTACTTGCAGATTATACTATTACGACACGAGAGTAAAGTACAGTTTTAATTACTTGTGAAGGTTTTAGCCCCGGTGCACTGACAATAACAGAGAGGGTCTATTTAATAAGTGAATAAAATCAATTCACTTTATCCACCATATTTATGCAAATGAAATCTAGAAACTTTAATTGAAAATGTATTTAATGTGTTCTAAATGAATGCATCTTCCCTTATTTTAAGAAGTGTGTTTCAATAATATTCTAAGAAGTTTTTAAAGAAAGTAAACAAATTGTACCATTTTGATAAGTGAATTAAAATTTTTAATTCACGAGTTGTCAATTCAACCTCTTTTCTTGTTAAGAGCAAGATACATTATGGTTTATGTGCATGTAATGGATCAAATATTTTAGTAATTGCCCATTTAAATTATCGATTAATTTTAACTGCATGTTTAACTTCAAAGTGATATGCTTTTTTATTTTTCAAATGCCTCTTCTCTTGTTTTCAACGAAGATTGATTTCCCTTTAATCTTTCATCTTTGCTTTGGCCTCACTTGTTTTCTCTAATTATTTCACTTTTTTGTGTGATATTAATAAATGATAGAGATACTCTATTAATATACCAGTTGTAGGTGTACGACTCTCACCTGTTGAGTTAGTTCAGAGGCAACAGCTGTTGCTACTGCAGTAACTTTTCATCGAGAACCGACGGTGACCGATTTTTCGACCGGCTGCTGTTATCGATAGTTCTCGTTGGTTTCTCTGATCAACATCAAATGAATTTGGAGCAAGGCCGTAACAGTTCTGGTCATGGTCCGCATACGATCTTTCTTTCCTTACCTTTGTCCCCTTACACCAAAGGTTCACAACCTTTCCAGGACCACCGCCCCCTTCATTTAATGTATGAAATGTGCAATAAAATTATTTATTAAAATTTTAAAATTAAACACAAAATCAATAAGAAATAAAACTAATTAAACAGAAAATTAATAATAATAATAATAATTATTATTATTAAAAATAATGTAATAATTAAAAATAATAATTAAATATAATAATAATTATTATTATTATAAACTAATGAAATGGTTGAAGCTGGTGGAGTTTTAACAAGATGTCAGTAAGTTGGCAGTAAGTAAATCTTCCTGTTTTGCAGATTGCTGATAATGTGGGAAAGTGTTTGTATTTACCTCTACCTAGATTTCGTTTGAATAGAAGTTTTCCCGCAAAAGCTGCTATGACGCTTTTCTATTTTAATTAAATTCCACTCATTCCCAGCACCCAGTGTCATAGAATGTTACCTCCATACGGAATATGAACTGGTAATATTGCAAATTGTAATCGCCGTAAAAATTTATTAGCGGGCTTGTGCGTAGTTAGAATTTAATACAGCTAAATTTCGAACGCTTTATGGTAATATGCACAAAAATGCAAATAAAAGATCACCGGTAAGCTGTTCTTCAGCGTTATTCTCTAATAATGTTATGATCAATTAGTTAAGAAAATTCTGTCGCAAAGTGTTCAACTTCATTTGATTCTTCCCCGGCTTTGCTTAACACAATGTTTGCCAACTCAATGCTCTATGACGTCACAGAAATCTGCTCTCTTTCTCCAAGCAGGAAAGCAGGAAGCAGGAAGCAGGAAGCAGGAAAGGCAGAGCCTGACGCGGCGGCTGGCGCACAGTGTTCGATGATGGTACGGAAGTGGAGGGGAAAGGTTCGCTTGGAAAATCGATAATTACGTTTTTAAATAGTAATTATTATTTAGAATGTTTATGATTCAATAACAATGTGAATTATATAATAGAACATTGTGTAAAAAATACATTATTACATAACTCAAAGCAATATCCGACTCAGTGCTACAATTCCACTTCCGTTCTTCTATTGGATTACAGTTTTGGAAAAGATAGTTTTAACATTTTAGGACAATAATATTTTATATAATACTATATGGTATAACGAATTAGTTCGATCTGAAACAATAATGTTATCAAATAGGTGCCGGTGGGGGTTACGTGAGAGAATTTTGACCCTAGGCTTGATTATTTTTTATGTACAGTGTTGTTTGAGTATGTAAATCCTCGTGATTTTAAGATTATTTTCAAACCTCTTCAATCTGCAAATTCCTTGATTCATCCCATGATTCCGACCTATCTCAATTATCAGAATTTATTTAATCTCGCATATTTATCTGGGTCACAAAACTAATGCTTCTGTAGGTTGGACTTTTTAACGTACTGCAGTTCTTTCGAATTGTTCGCCATTGTTCTAATATCACAAAAGGAAACCTTTCTTCCTAGCAGAACTAAAATTAACGGGTGTTGTGTTTTCCCATTCATGTTGCCTGAAACACCGGCAAAGGCCCACTGCCAAGGCTTTTTTAAGGGGCGACCGCCGTCTGCCCCCTCCCACCCTTCCCCCTTTGCTTGGGCTCCCTCTCCTAGCACCTTATTTCGGAGAACAAAGCTGCTCCGACGTCATTCCGTGTCCAGTTGGCAATCGCTGGCTTAACACTTTGCCCCCCGATTTTTGAAACTCCACAAACTCATTCTAATTTGTGTTCACTTCTACTTCCGCAATTGCTCTTTTAATAGTTTTGTAGGCGTATCTCTACAGACATTAAAAGACGAATGTTTTGTATGTATGTGTATTCACGGCGAGACGGGGTGAATAAGGTATTAGTTTTAATTAGAATAAGTTGTTAGTCTCATTCATCTGAAAATCTGTATTTGCACGCTTAAGAACGTAAATGTGAGAAGTCCAATGTAAGAAAGTAAATGTCCTTTCATTCTTTAACATTACTCAGTTTGGTTTTCTCCGTATTCACTTGAAGTTCATCAAATTTAATATTTCAAGGCAATACTGCAAATTTATTATTAATAATACAGTAATTCGGATGAAAAGGAAATTTGCCGCGCAATTTTTTTACTTAGACATGACAACAATCAATATTACCATCCTCGTGAAAGAAAATTATGATGTCGTGGAGTGAAAATTGCCTCAGAGTACAGGGGTTTAATCAACGCCACCTACATAAATCAACTTAGGTGGCGTTGGTTTAATTCACCTAAGTTGGGCACCTAAGTTGATTTATGTAGGTGGCGTTGGTTTAATTCCTGATCTTTGCACTAAAATCGCAGCGCCAAAACACCCCAAAACACGTTTTTGGAAATTTCGTAGAATATTCTGGCGGGATCCGAAAACAACTTATCTGGTCCCCACCAGGAGACCCCAGAAGTGTCGAACTTCATATGTCTCAATTGGTGCTCCGGAAGTGGTCTAAACGTGTGTGATACACGCACACTCACAGCTACTCAAATTCTATATAGGGATAAATATTTTTTAGTTACATTTTTTTTATTTTTCAAAAATTGTCGGTGTTGACACGGTAGGTATGCCATGGCTGCCCTTGACTGCTACAACGCCCCCCTTCATTTGTTCCTGAATCCACCCCCGCTTATCTTGGAAGGTTCCTGTTCCCACTGGTGGGTCGTATCTCCTCCCTTAGAAATGCATATTGTATATTTAGCTGTGCGGTAATTGCAACAAGCTAAATTGTGATCAATTTCACTAAAGTAACCTCAAGTTAAAACTTCACAAGTGATTCGAGTCACCTTGAACCGTTGCCGCGTGCAATTTGCATTGTTTGCGTGAATTGTGTTGTGCTTTGTCAGACTCCCCTAAGGCCTGTGTTACACGAGCGTTGCGTTGACGCGCGATAAGTAACGCACGTTGTAGATTAACACTATCTTATGCGGAACGGTCAAAGCACTCATGCACCCTTTCGCATAAAATTCACTGGTATTCTAAGACGCACGTCACTTAACGCGCGTCAATGCAACGCTCGTGTGCAGGAACCCTAATGCGTGGGAGTGCACGCTTTAAGGTCTCCTACAATAACGTGCCTCGTGTAGAGGTCATCTTCAACCATACTGCTTATCTCTCGCGCTGGTGCACTCTATAAATCAGCGCAGGTTGCAGACTGCCTCAAACCGTAATAAAGAGTATATCTATTCACATGCAGTGGAGCAAATTTGGGTGCTATTTCAAACACGAAAACATTCGTTCTTATTAGGCTAATGCTACAAGTTCAATGTGCTGCAATTATAAACACTGTATTCAATTTTGTTAATTATTTAATTGATTATTAATGAAAGTTATTAATCAGATTAGTTGAACCCAGAGGTGACAATCCTCACTGTTACTTGAATGGGCCGAACTGTAAATTTAACGATGCATTTTTCTCAGTGAATATTTAACGAAATTTTTCTCAGTGTATTGAAGTATCAAAAATGCTTATTTATTATGATCACAAATAGTTATACATAACTGTAGGATACATATTTTAAAATCTACATTAATAAATTATTTTAATTAGAATGCAACTTCTGGTTTTGGCAAGATTGAAAGTATTTATAGTTTTATTTATAAAGGAAAAGGTGATAATACGAGCACCCACTTTTAGTTTGGGATTAAAATATGAATTAAATGCTTTTTTAAAAAACAAATTTGATAACTTCATCTTCAACATTTGTGTAAATTTTATAAAAAATATGAACTTTATTAACTGTTGAAAAAGTGGGTTAAAAATCAGTAATTCAAAAGAAGTTATGTTTGAAAAACTATAGGTGCAACAGAATGGCACAGACTTTCTTATAGTAGTTTTCTATTTTCTTTGGTCAGGGCTAGCTATTCGGACTTGCTGTAAATCCAACTAGCTGCAATCTATAGCCGCCCAAAGTACATTTTTTGAACTTTTCTCAATTTTTCGGTTTCCTAATGGTAAAATCAAAATATTACTTAAAGAATATTAAATAACAGTGAAACATCATTCTAAATGGCAATTTTCATTGAAAAATTTGGAGCTGTCTTTAAGCGTTACTGTAAATTAAAAATTTGAAGCTCTTTTTCACTGAAAAGTTCTGAGTTTTCGAACAACTTAAGTGGAAGTCATTTAAAATACCTTAACTCAGAAATACAATAGTGTTTACAAATTGCAGCTTATTAATGGCATGAGAAATATTTCAAAAAATTACATTTGTGTAATTTTTTAAAAAACAAAAGAACATCCCAAAATCAACTTTGTCGTATTAAACAATGCATTTAGCACTATCTATATATGGATATATACGTATGTGGATATATATACAAATTTTGCAACTTTTTGAAAACTCAGAAGATTTCAGTGAAAAAGAACTTTAAATTTGGCATTTCCAGTAACGCTTAAACACCATTTTCGTGAAAATGGCACGAAATTTTCCAATGAATATTTCCATATAGGATGAGGTTTTACTCTTCAATAATATTCTTAAAGTAATTTTTCATTTTTGTTATATAAGCCCATTAAAATTTGGGGCTCCTATATGAGCCATTCCATTTCAAATCGCACAAGAGTTGCACATGACTTTTTTTAACTGTAAGATATTTTTTCTTAAATCTGGACATCAAAAAAAGACCTGTTTTTTTTATTTGCCTGAAAATTGATTATTTGTATAGTTATGCCTATGTTAAATTTTAGAATTTATGGGTACTTCACAAAATATGATCAATAGTTGCTCTGAATGTATTTAATATAAAAATTCCTGGTTTGTTTCATTTAATACTTTCAAATGTGTATTTTATTCCTTTGTAAATTAAGTATTCAAAAAAAAAATTTTCATAAAAAATGTATTTTTCTTTTTAAAATTAAAATTTCTATATAAACTCAATGAGATAAAAATATGAAAAAAATACAGGCATATCCCTTGTTCAATATTCTACATATACAACAAGAAAAAAAAAAAAAGGCACTCCACACGTACAGGTAAAAAAAATTGTAAATGTGAGAGCACCCTCTGCCTATCCATGCACTAACGAATTGTGTTCAGTCAGTCTTTGATGCAAGTGCTGAAGAAATAAAAAAAGAATGACCGTCTGCCTGATTAGGGTTTCAAGAGTTATTATTTTAGAGGTTCACTCTGCCCCCAGAATGTATGACATTGTGTCAGACTTGTTGTTGAGTGACATCGTGGGTGACTTGTGGATCATCCATGTTCTTGTGGATGACTGCGAAACCAATTGAAATACGAGCCATTCCACATCCAATCACCCAAGAATTTACTTTTTTTTTTAAATGTATCTAATTTTTTTTAATGAAGGACATGAATGTATAGCATTCATTCTGGACATCAAGAAAAGAGGCATGTGTTTCTTTATTTACCTGAAAATTGATTATTTGTGTAGTTATGCCTGTATTAAGTATTGGAATTTACGCATACTTAGCAAAATATGATTGATTGATGCTCCAAATGTACTTAACATAAAAATTCCTGGTTTGTTTCATTTAATATTTTCCTGTAAAATGGGAAAAGGCAAAAAGAAGAATAAAATTTGTTAGGAATTAGAATCGGTCTAAGCAAACTCAAACTATAATTAAAAGCCAAAGACTTATTCCAAAAAATCTAGAAAACACGAACACCTCTGTTTCACATCAGCTCGCATTTACAACTGAACCACAGAGCTATGGTGGCAAAAGGTGTTATTAAACTAGTTATTAAAATCGTTCCTCCTAGAATGTTTGCAATGCATGAAAAGATACCAAGGGGGCTCATATTATACCTCTAACTATATCTACAATAAATGAGAAATACTCGTTCTTTTTGAGAGTTAAAATTTGAGTGTTATGACTCATGATTTTAGGCATGAAACTGTTTAATTTCTAAGTAAATAATGTTTAAAAGCAAAATATAATTGAAAGAGGCTTTATTAATAAAGAATATTCATAATATTGCTGAACATTATCACGAGTTTACTTTTTTTCTGAGAGTTGAGTTGGTTGATTGATTGATTTGTGATTCTGGGGTCATAAACTGCTGAGGTCATTACTCCCATATGTGTTGTGCATGTTTTTACTGTGGGAGATGGCGGTGATCTTCCTCTGCTGGATGGGTAAATCTGTTGGCTAGCAGGGATTTTCCCCATCCGTTTATCTCCCACCAGCGTAGCGTGGCACCGCACCTGCTGGGACAAGCTCTAAGCTCCCAAATGTGGTAGTGTAGTGCAGCTAAGTGTAAGTAAAGGGAGAGGATAGAAGAAGGAAAAGGAAGGAATGATCACGCACGGTCCATGGCTCGTTTGTTAGGATACTGCTCCGGCATTTGTCTGGTATTGATGGGAGAAACCATGGAAAACTATTGATCAGAGCAGCCAGCAACTAGAATTTTTATTTCTTAGCTGCCTAACTAGTGCTTAAAATGCTGCCACCGTGAGGACTTGAATCCTAATGCCTCCCACTCAGAGGACTGCAGTGACATCAGTTGATGCCACGAGCCATCTTTGTTGGTGTGGGCTCCACACTCTATTTTTTCCTGGAGGAACAAATTTGTTAACAGCAGGTTCTTCCCCAAGGATAGTTGCTGCCCCTCTGGAGGATTGTTCTCTCTTGGTTTTCTATTAGGATTTTTCTTCCCTAAGACTACAGACGTCTTGTGCCAAAAGATGAAAGTAGGTACTGGTCTTAAAAAAACAAAAAAACAAGAGTCCATCATGCATTTAAGTACAACACTGTCTAATGTAATATGTAATATTCATATGAAATAAATATATTCAGAAGAGAAGAAGATTAATTACATATAAAATCCAATTTACTTTCTTGTATTTTGTACAGTAATAATTTATGGTAAAAGATAATAAAATACGGCACTACTTTTATGTGAAAAAGTTTTGTAACTGATGTGGTGATGGGAGCAGGGAAGATAAATTCATATAAGAGTATAAATGTTTTACTCGAGTGGATTGCGTCATTTGATCCATTACTACTGTGTAAATGAAAATAAGATAGTTTGTAACTTCCAAGTATGGCATGTGTGCCCAAACAGAACAGAGCTTTTGCTGGTGTAGAGATGGTGAAAGAAACAAAAATTGACCCCATTGTGATATATAAATAGACATAAATTGTATTGGTTGTGAAAAAAACATGTCTCACCCGTGGTTTCAAACTTTCTATTTACCACTGAAAAAACATTTATTTTATTCTTGTTAAAACAATCAATTTACACAACTGTAATGAATAAAAATCATTAAATCTTTTCCTTTTCTATTGTTGTAGTGGATGTTCATCTGGTAAATTGACACTAATACTAACACCAAATAGACGAATGGATTTCAGAACAGCTCATGATGGAAATATTGTCACTTTGAAGTCTTCCCCAGATGGCAAATATTTAGCTTCTGCAGGCAGTGACAATGCTGTTCGTTTGTGGTCATGGCCACTATTGACTCCACATTTTGAAATTGTGTTTGATTATCCAGCCAGGGTATGTTTCATCCTAAAGTTTGATGGAAATTCTTGCTGCAGAGATTGAGTAGAGAATTTGTTCAGGCAATGGCGTGGCATCCTTGGAAACCTTCCCTGTTAGCAATTGGAGGTGGAATAAAACATGGAACAATTACATTGTATAATGTAAATAACTGCTCAAGAATTGCAAGCAGAACACCTCATACAAAAAGCTTTGTTTTAAGTCTTGCTTGGAGTTCCTGCACAGGAGAATTAGTGGCAAGTTACTGGATCAAAAAAGGCATGTACAGTTTTATCTTGTTTGAAGTTGTTTCAAATGATTCACAAGAAGTGATCAGCAATTTGAACAAGCAGAACACACGTCTTTTACCCTTATTTTGTATTTACAAAATGGATCGCTCTGTAATGAAGTGCATACAATACTACACAGGCAATAATATACCAGAACTATAGATTTTAGAAAAAATACATTTTTATTAATAATTATTATTTTTATTTATGTAATTTTTCCAGATTTGCACTCTTCTAGGACTGGATATAGTGAGATTGTGGTGCTGTCAGATTTGAACAAAGTGGTAGACAAATTCATGTTGGGCTACCAAACTCAAGTGATGTATCTTCTATGGAGTCCTGATGGGAAAAAAATAGGTAAAATTTAATGAAATAATGCAATTTTATGGACATAAAGGATAATGAAATACTATAACTTTTAAACTTGCATTCAATTCGTAAGTGATAATTTAAAGTTTTAAATGAAGTGTTGATCAGAATCAGCGTTAACACAATAACTGATTATTTTTTCTATTATTTTAGCACATTATTTTGAATTAATACAAGTGACTCAACAGGGGGATCGTTTGAAATCTCTCTGGTGTGGGTGGGAAATGCAATGGAAACTGGTCTCATGTCCCTGATCACTAAAAGAGCATAGTTCTCCAGAAGTCAAGTACACTGTAAATGTTATGCTTTTCACATACACAAATGCAAATATAGAGTAGAGAATCTCTATCATAAATGCTGAGCTTGAAATAAAATGTCCTAAAAAAATCTCATTTTGTAGATTAATTGATAGAAAAACAAAACCTATGCCCCTATGAGACACAAAAATCTGGTTAGAATGCTCTAAAATTCCTCATATTTGAGTTATGCACAATAGTAGGGTGCTGAAGTGTGTTGCTGGTTGCATCCGAATACTATATACTATTTTGTTTAATTTGATCAATTTGTAACATATATTATACATAAATTTTAACTTTCAGCATTCCTTTTCCATATAAAATTTAACTAAGCCAAATCTCACTTCATGTGTGTAATATGTTTAAAATGGGTTATAAAGATTTCTTTTTGCATATTAATATGTAGATTGTATAAGAAACATACATGAGAAATAAATTATTAGGCATCTAAAAAGTTTCCATGAAGTCAACCAGGAACAATATTGCTGAATGTTCTAACAAACATTTGAGTATGTTCATATTTTTAAAAATATGTATGGTTATGATGAAACTTTTTATTTCAGCCACTGCTAGTACTGATGAAACTCTAAGAATATGGAATTTCATACACTCTGACAGAGATAAGGAAGATGGAGCTCAAAGAAAGAAAAATGTTATACCTCTAAAGAGGTTTCCACAGTCAAAGGCATCTTTCGCAAAATATGTTGTTCGTTAATATTAATTCAACATACTAAACTTAATAACTTAATTTTTTGTTCCATTATAAAATATCTAATGAAGTTTTAATTTTAAAGTTGAGTTTTTGATATTTAGTTTTCTAGTCTCTTTCTAGTCCTATTTATTTATTTATTTATTTGTTTGTTTGTTTGAAGAGTATATGGTTGAAAAACATGTACAGGATATATGATATTTGAATGAGAAAAATAATTATGAAAATTAGAATTTTTTTTTCTCTTTTAATTTATTGTGTATTAAGTCTTGGTTTACAATTTCTTCACTTTACCTCTATATGAATTATGTTCTTAAAATTTATTAACCAAAAATTTGTTTACAGCACCTAAAAAGTGAATATTTTCTTAATTTTGGGAATAAGAATGCCTAAATTTGTTAAATTGTGAGTAATGTTAGGATCAATTGTAAATGTTACCGTAATCATTATTTTTTGCTGACTTGAACAGTATGAATAGTTTTATAGTTCAAATGCTGAAGAAAAGGCTTTGAGGAAATATAATTGAATTGTAACTGATGCAAAGTAAAATTTCATGTTTAAAACATTATTTTCAAACTTTGCATATCAGACTAATTATAAGGATCATGTGACCGTGTTTACCAAACTTTTTTGACACAGAAATCTTATTTTAGGGTATGTGTTTGAAAACAAAGCTAAAATACAATAATTTCTGTGTCAGCTTAATAAAATAAAATAAAATTTATTAAATAAAAATTGTTTAATTATGACATCCAAAGTTTAATGTTCTTCATCCAAAGTTTAAGTACTACTTAGATCAAGTAGTACGCATGAAAGGAAAAAAATCATATGGGATGATTCTCCTTCTAGTCTGACCTCTCTTTATATTGTTACAACACAGGGTTCAGAGATTGACCAGTTTACTAGTGAGTGGGCTGATGCCAGTTCACTACCAAATACTGGAAATTTCCTCCCATTAGTGGGGCAAGGAGGAGACAAAAGATCATTGAGAAGTGGTTTCTTCTTAACATTGGTTCCTTGGTACTCAATTGAGAAAGTGCACAAAAATAGCTAATAGAAAGAGTGAGGCTGTTACTTATATCTTAGAATGAAAGGTGTTTTATAAGGGCAGAAATACTCGGACAGAAAACTATGTGGGAGAGTGGTCTCTGGGGGCATGTTCAAACACACCTACCTCGAGAAAGGAATCTCCTGAAAACAAACCAGTCTCATTCCTTAGTGACACGTTTGGGGGAAGAGACATCCAAGACGTTCAGTAGAGGTAGAAGCAGGGGCATCCATGAGAATGAGCCCCTGGGGTAACTTGCCGCAGGTCACAGTTTAATTGAGACCCTGAAAATGTTTTTGTTTTTTCATTCAAAACAAAATAAAGATGTGTTAATTTCACTCCTGATTCAAATTAACTATTAAAAGTTAAATAAAATGATTAATAAAATAATGTCTGTGAAATAATAAATAAAATAATTTCTGTTGCAAGGAGAGATTTATTCTTTTTATGTATTGGGGAGGGGAGGAACTTTTGTTGGAAATAGCCTCTGAAGATCTTCTTTCTCTGGGCACCATTGAGTGGAAGGGACAATTCTGCTTGATTGGGTAATAGATGAGCAGACTTGAAGAAATGCCTAAGAGTTGGCAGCATTGCTATTCTTCTTACCTTATCACTAGGACTCAGATTCTGATGACATATCATCTTTTCATTGGTGCATTCTTGGCATAGCTAACTTGTAAATGAATGTTTATTATGACATGTAAGTAAAAAAGAAAGTATAGTTATTAGGTCATTTTTTTGCCATTTTTCAGTTTTAGGTCATTTTTTGGATATTTGTGCATTTTGTTTCCTTTTCGTGTTTTTGTTAATGAATGTTTCATAATTTACAATGACACACTAAAACCGTGTATACTGCATCATTAGTGCAAGATGAAATTCACTACTGCAGTGGACTCTGTTTTTCTCTCAAAATTACACAGATCTTTGGTAACTTTCTCGGCCTTTGAAAACTGATGGTTGAAAGATTGGTTCTAAGTATTGCATTTCCTCCTAAAATAAAGAATTTATATTTAATATAATTTTATATTAATAAATTTTATATAAAATTGTAAAATTGATTGATTAAACATTTTCATAAAATTGTTAAGTATTTTTTTTTAATTAGGCCATTTTCTGCTTATATTTTTAAGACATTTTATAGATTATTTTCATCTGATTTTTACGTCGTTTTATAGTTAATTTTCAAAGACTTACTAGGCTATTAGAATATGAGCCCTGCTTATCATTAGTTTCTCCAAGGAACATGGATTTACTTAAATCTTCAGAGATAAATGTGCATTTTGAACGGTTTTTCTTTGTGCAATATTCTCTGTATGTGACCTTTTGTAAAGGAAAGGATCCTATAAACAAATAAATAAAGATAAAGAAATAATACCTGTTGACTGGTACAATTAAGATGGCAAAGCAAAGTCTAAGGGTACAAATAGTAAGGTCTTATGATTCGGAATAGAAAACTCAATGAGACTCAGGATTTAGAATGTTAAGAGACTGACCAGAAAATAATTAAAATGTGATAAAAAACTAAAGGAACTTCACATTGCAAATCAGAATATTTGGAGGGCCAAAATTCCAATGGCATATATCAGATTTATTGGTGTTTCTAATTTCCAGTTAAAATAGATTTTGAAATTGTTCTTCATGCTTAATATGCAAATCGTAACAAAATGCACACTTCTAGAAACTTTGATATGTGCTTTCAGGTTCCAGATCACATCTTTCACTACAATCACACTAATTGTCTGCTTCCCATGTACCAATAGTGTTCAAAACCAAGAAAAAATTGTGAGGATGACATGAACAAGCAAACTGTTACACTTTTGACAGTAGTTTAGAAGTAAATGAAAATACCTATGCCAACAAAATGAAAATCAAGAATCAATAATATTGCCAGGCTTAGCTCTAAGTAGGAAGGACAAAGAATAAAGAAAAAGATAGTTTTAATCTGCTTTCTCTTGCCACTGCGTAAAGAACAAATATTTTCATAAATCAGCCTAACTTGTTGTATTAGCAATACAATACTTGCATAAAATGTAATAATTGATATGGTGAGTATGATGGTACAATTTTCTTGATTTTATTTTGAATGTGGCATAGGGCTGAGCCCTTTAGTTTTAGATTTTGCAATGTACAACTCTCTTAAAATCACTGTTTGTCATACACAAACACACACATGTATATTGTCAAACATGTCAACAACATAGTCACCAAACTTGTAAATCTATATATCTGACTAGATCAGAAAATTGCTTAGTGAGATACATGACTACTTTGAAGTGCTGATGTTCTATCATATATGTCCTGCTGATGAGTAGCATTAATATAAGTAGGGCCTATATACATACAAAAGGATATCTATTACATAAAACTAACCTGTGCCCTTTAAAAGAAACGTTAACAGTAAATCTATATAAAAACTAAAACCGTAGCATGGGGTTAATTTGCTCCTCTTTGTCGAGGTTTGATTCTAGAGGGATTTAAACAAGGACATTTTTGTAGAATTTTTTCATTGTTTTTGAATTTTATTAACTACTTAAGTTTTAGGAGCGTCTGTTGATGTTACTATTTGCCAAACATTTACTTGTGCTTTTTATACTTAATTTCTAAACGTGTGAAGCAAAGGTCCCAGAGGATAGGGATACTTTGCACTAGCCTTCAAAAGCAACAGTTATGGATGAATTTTTGTGTATTTAGAAGCATTATTAGAAAAGAAAATACAATTCTCATCTGAATCCAAGTAAGAATAATCTAAAAATGTTTTGCATGAGCCAAAAAAATATTAAATAGTACCTATGCATATGCATATAAGACTGTTAATTGGAAGAAAAGACTTAATACATTTCATATAGTTCTTTTCCACATTTCCTGACACAGAAATTCAACAACAATATTTGACAGTGCGAATTTGCTCCACTTTTGTTGTGGAGCAATGTATCCCCAAATTGGGGAAATGTGTAACCTCTTAGGAAAATCGCTTTCTCATATTCATAAAACACAGCTAAGCTCAGAACTAAAATGATATGGAGGCAAAGATCATGAATTCTTACAATGAGCACAATTTACCCATTGATTGTCTTCAGTTTACCGAGTTTTTAAACGATTTTTAATGACACTTTTTCTAATTCTGAACATAAGCCTCACTTTCAGCTGGCCAAAATCTGACACTGATGACTGATGTGAAGAAACTGGACTGCCATTACTAACAATTTGATTTCCTTTGCCAAAAATAAATTCCTACATAGTGATACAGGTGCTCAGATAATACATACAAGCCTATGGAACTTTTAACACACCTGGAACAAAATTTGACTCCAAGGAGAAAGGTATCAAAATTATCCTACATTGAAGTTTGGACCTATATAATAGAGAAATATCAAGTTCCAATACAAATAGGTAGTAATAGGTAGTAAGAATTGTGTAGTAAAAATTTCTGCAATTAAAGATCTATAAAAAGAAGTGTCGTTGACAAATATGTCCAAGACAAGAAAAAAAGTAATGCCTTACAATTGAGAGGTTTCTTACAAGACCCAAACAAGTCCAACGTTCCATAATTTCAGATTTCACTAAGTTACAACTGGCACCATCTTTTGGGATATTTCCTTTTGGCAATTGCCAAACACATTGAAAGACATAAGCCAGGGAAAAATCAGAAATTTATAACTATATACATCTACGCTGTGAAGTTTTTCGTGCCTTCTGAAAAATCTCAAATTTGGATAAGTTTGATTCTTGTAAGATGTCCTTCAATTGTTTAAATGCCAAACAAATTGGGATAAAATAGAATATAAGACATGTGGATAAATTTGGAGGGAAACACTAAAAGGTAATATTATTTGTAAATTTTGTAAGTTGGGAGTTGTACAGCTACACAGCTCCTTCCCCAATACAAAGTGAACATTATATATAAAAATATAAATGATAAACATTACAGTAATTGATTCGATTACAAATGAGAAATAATATGAGTTAAATACACTTACAAATGAGATAATACATACATAGAATTATAAATACATTAAAAATTCAAAACATAATTGAAAACCATTAGGATAATACTATAGCTATAAGGTAATATTTTTAAATATGAAACAACTTGTATCAATAGAAGTGGAAAAAAAAAGTTATTATGTAGTTCCATTATCATGGCTATTTCAGTAAAAGGAGATGATTGATGAATGGGAAACACTTTAAATAATTTTAGACATGATGAAAGAAATATCTGTGAGAAACACATGATGAAAATGGCCGAAGGTTAAGAGAATCTATAGATGTCACAGCTTTGTGATTGTGATATTTCTCAGGTTGTTTTTATTACATCATTACTCTTAATACACCTCCAATAAACAGTATCATCTTGTATTTGTTTTTGTATGTACTTATTTCTGCAGAACTTCATAGCTGTACTGGCATTGAAAGGCTTTGTTGATGTAATTTGCCATTAAGAGATTGAATATAATAATTGTTAAAATCGTCTGATGAGAGTTCAATGGTAGCACGAGATTTGCTTATGCTTTCTATGTTTATTAAAAGCCAGTGAGCAATGTGTTACAGCACAAAGTTTAAATTCAAGCTTTTGTTTGTCAGATATTTTTTAAATATGAGTGCTTTTATATACTACTCTGTAATTGATTCATTCTTAGTGTCTCAGTAGACACT
This sequence comes from Acheta domesticus, assembly GCA_031308135.1. Classification (NCBI taxonomy): domain Eukaryota; kingdom Metazoa; phylum Arthropoda; class Insecta; order Orthoptera; family Gryllidae; genus Acheta; species Acheta domesticus. Next base: position 73,791,989 of record JAHLJT010002406.1, on the reverse strand, counting down.
TGTTTAATGTCTATTTATTTATTAAATAAATAAATAAATAAATAAATAAATAAATAGACATTAAACAAATGTTTGACATGTTGTTTCTTACATTTAAATTCATTCTTATATCATTTGACTCCAACAGGTCAAAGATGGAGGGACTATTTTCAAGTTGAAATAATCTACAGAAATCGAATAATGCCTTCAAAATAATGAGATCTCTTAATAAATCTGAAAAATGTTATCTCAATTGTATAGAACTATTAATTAAGAAAAGTCGCAGAACAAAGAACACTGGGCTGGCATTGCACAATCTGAATGAATTACAGAATTCCTTCATCCCTATATTTTATTTCATAACTGCTAAAAAATAAAGAAGTAAAAACCATAAAAGACAGTCTAAATTAATTTAAAACAAGAAGAGTCATGGAACAAATATTGTTTAATAATTAGCTGATAAAATGTTCATCAGCTTCATTTCAAAACTGACTTTTAAACTTCATTAACACCTGCTAGATATCCAAATAATAAGAGAATGCTAGAAAAGAAAATCACATATAAATAAAATCAATATTGAAAAACAATATTACCAACAATTAGGAAACTTACTTAGTTTAGTGAAATTGAGATATAAACTAAGTACCTAAAATATTATCTTCAGTAAAATATGACTATTAAATTATTAGACTTAATGATAAGTATACTAATTACTGACCGTTAGGATAAGAACATCTGTATTCAAGTACTTTTGTAACAACATTTCAAAAACCACGAAGAAGACAAAAACCCAGGGCAAATGTGGTTCAGGAAGTACAATCAGCTTGAAATTCCTTGAGGGAAGATGGGATGATGTGTAAAGGATTAGTAATTAATGAAAATGAAATAAGAGAGTTGATACAATTTTGAATTATGATTTTCATTTTATCAAATTATAGTGGGAGATTTACTCTATACCTCATATTTAATTAAACAAGAATATTCTGGCTGATCCCACATTCGATCCGCAGCGCACTGCATAATAATCTTCATCTTCAACTTCATTTTTGCCGCAGCGCACCATAAGATTGAACCAAATTGAAAACAAATCCAATGAAGACGTTGATATACTAGCCTTTGTACTTTGCTAAAATTATCAATAAAAGTCAACATTTACAAGGGTGCTTCTCATGAGTGGAAGGGGTGGATGACCATTAACATTTCAGATAGGTCCGGTTTTACTGAAGATAAGCAAAACTGAGTAAATTTTGTCTTAAATATTTTTTGTGATTACAGAGTGAAATAAATAAAAAGTGACACTGTAATGTAATTTTTAAATGGTAGTAAAGCCATTTTATTTCATAATATCTGGAATAAATGATATCATAAGTGTTCTTTTTGGCATAGTTTGAGATCATGCTTTCAGTAACACAGATCTGAACTAAAATAAGTGAATTCTGAACACACAATATTGAACTAAACTAAAATCTCAAGCATCTTCATCTTCTTCATCTTCACCTTCATCTTCTTCTTCTTCTTCTTCTTCTTCTTCTTCTTCATCATCATCATCATTTTCTTCATCTTCTTCTTCTTCATCATCTTTTTCTTCATTTTCATCTTCATCTTCTTCATCTTCTTTTTCATCATCTTCATCATCCTCTTCTTCTTCATCATCTTCTTTTTCATCTTCTTCTTCATCTTCTTCTCCTCCTTATCTGTTTTTACTTCTTCTTCTTCTCAGCTTTTTCTGTCTTCTCTTTATCCTGTTCTTCTCCTCCTCCTCGTCTTCTCCTCTTCTTCTTCTTCTTATATTTTTCTACTTCTCTTCTTATCTTTATCTACTTCTTTACTTCTTCTCTCGATGGCTAGGACGAATTCAATCATTGTCTGGAAGAGAATTCTAGCGACCGTCAGTTCTGATCGGTACTTTTCCGTGGTTTCTCCGGCCATCACTAGGTGAATGCCGGAGCAGTATCATAACAAATGCGCCACGAATGGCACGCCATCTTTCCTTCCTCTTCCTTGTCCTATCCTTAACTCTTACTTACACACACACTTGCATGCACCACACTACCACATGCCGGGAGACCGGCCGGGAGTTAGCTTGTCCTAGCTGGGGCGATGCCCCGCTGGTGGGAGATTGGGAGATACCTGGTTGGGGAAAACCCGCAAGACAACGTGTAGGCGGTGCCGGATCTCGCTATCCAGGGGGGGGGGAAGATCGTTACCACCTCCGGTGGAAAAAACATACCCTACACTTACGGGACTAATGAACTTAGCAGTTGGCGCGCCCGAAATCAGTAATCAATCAATCGAGTTATGCGCGATGGTAAAGTACATTGAGGCTTAATGCGTTTTGCGAGTTGCATATGCGCTTAGTAATCCAAATGCAACATAATCGTGGTACTTCTATGTTTTTCGTTTTTAATCCTTTATGCACCACTGGTGAGTATATCCCTATCCAGCAGTATTACACTTACGGGATTTTGTATCGATGGTTTCTAATAAAAGGAATTAATTCGTTATATTGTCTTAGCATATTACATAGAGGGGATAATTTTAAAATAACACTGTAACTGATAAATTAAAATACTGTTATAACATTATGGGATAACTGGATTCGAGCAATGTATGTTATAGTTCAGTTAGTAAACACTACCCCTGCAGAAGATGGATTACTTGCTCCCGTGTACTTCAATTGCGGCTCTACTAATCTGTTTGTATAATGTCATTTTAAATAAGTGTTTAAATAAGTATTTTTTCTTAGTATAGCGATAGTTCTGATGTTATCATTAATGAATTCTGAAAGTATTCAGTCGTGACGCCGATAAAAGTAAATTATGAAAACGTAGGAAACGTGCGTATACAGCATTGCAATAGTATATCGTAATAAAAATCGCAACTCCTCGGATGATCGTGTAAAAATAAATTGCAAATAAGAGAAATGCAAGTACTGGCACTGTGTTGCCCGGACGGTACGCCGTGGGGCCGGATGGCAGGCGGGGCCATAGCGGGGCGCGGGAGTGCGGAGGGGCGGTTCGCTCGTCGACCTGCAGGTGGGCGAATGGGCGGCAGTTAGGACGCCTATCTGGCCGTCGCCGCAACGATAGATCGACATTAGCCATTCCTAATAGCTCCCGCTTCTCCGCTAACAATCTCATAATGAAGAGCCCACGAGGTACTTAGGCCAGCACCATCCAGGGTGCTCCATTCGGCCTCCAACTCTCCTCCCTCAAGGAAGAAAAGTGAATTCGACCTGCTAGAGTTTAGACATAACATTTGTTCATTTATTTCAGCGCTCATATTAATATCGTCAGATAAACAATAAATGTTATATTTTATTGTTAATTTGTACATTTTCTAAACTGTTTTCGGCGACTAAGTTGATGAGACAACCAGAGGCGTATGTTGGTTTTCAGGCGCCCATGGCATGCTTCGAATTTGCGCCCCAGTCAGGATACTTCAAATTACAATTGCTGTTACTTGTTTTAACGGGTATACTTTAAATAGCGCCCCTTGTGAGTGGCGCCCATGGCACGTGCCAAGTCTGCCATACAGTATATACGCCTCTGGAGACAACTACCAATCATCTGCACGTTGTAGGGAACATTATTCCATGAAACGTTTTGTTTTTTGTGGGAGAAAGCAGGATTTGTAAAAATAATATCGATTCGTCCATTCTCTTCTCTTACCAGTTGATTGATTCGTTCGTGTATCCGAGTGCGCCAACTACTAATGACATTAGTCCCGTAAGTGTATTCCATGTTCATCGCGGGAGAGGCGGTGATCTTCCCCCGGTGGATGGTGAGATCCGGCGCCGACGTAGCCGTCGGCAAGCGGGATTTTCCCAATCAGGAATCTGACACCAGCGAGGCACCGTCCCAGCAGGGACAAGCTCTAAGCTCCAGGCTAGTGTGGCAGTGTAGTGCATGTAAGTGTAAGTTTCAGTAAGGGTTGACAATAGGGCAAGAAAGAGAAAAGAAAGATCGCATGCGGCCTGTGGCCAGTTTGTTAGAGTTCTGCTCCGGCATTCGCCTGGTGTTGATCGGAGAAACCACTGAAACTAGCGATCAGAGCAGCCGGCCGCTCCTCGAGACAAGGTCTGAATTCGCCCTATGGTCCTATTAAAATAAGTTGGTGATTGACAGTTGTCCTTCTGAAGCTGTACCTTCATACAATATGAGTGTATGATTTGGTTACTTTGATAAATATTTATTTCAAGTGTAAGGAGCTATGTAATTAGAGTCGAAAATCCTCCCACCGTTCAGACCCAAAAGCTAGGACCTCGCGGTCAGAGGCATTGCAGTGATATCAATTGATGCCCTGAGTCTCCTAAGCCGATATGCTCTCATGAGGAAATCATTTAGCGGAGAAAGAAATGTTGCTAGAACCAACAAAAATAATCATGAACAGTAATTACCACCAGTAATCATGAACCACCGCACAAGGCATTTTGTGTCGAATTCAAGTCTCGTTTTGCGAAAGCTTAGAGTACAGAAACGCCCATTCCTTATTTTATCTCGTTCATTCCACCTTCCCAGTCGGAGATGGGTCGAGCGCTCTCCTTTTCTTTAAAGTCCACTTCATGTTACCCACATCTTCAAAGGAGGCCGGGCCACTTGTGTTCGAAGTGGGCAACCCTGGATCGTGCGCGCAACAAGGGTTTGGGAGAGGTCTTATCAAAAATAACCATGTAAGATTCCTAACCGCAGGCAGGCGCACGCTCCCGCCGCCGCAATATGCAGTAAAACATGGGCGCCCGCCGCCCCACCGCCCCCAGCCGCGCTCAGCCCCGGCGCAGCCACGGCGCAGCTACGGCTTGCGCTGCCCCGGGCGGTCTTGCAGCCTGTCGCCCTCCCCCCCCCCAACACATCAAAGAGAAGACTTCCCTAATTCACACGAACGGACCAAGATATGTTTCGGTATCTCTGTCTTTCTTTTCCCCTCAGTCTCCTTTCCCCACTGTCTTTCTTTTCGCGTCTCTTTTCCCCCTCTTTTGCTCCTTTTCCCTTTGTGTCTCTTTTTCCCTCAGTCTCTGCATTTCCCTCTGTGTCTCTTTTCCCTCTATATCTCTTTTCCCTCTGTGTCTCTTTTCCTTCTGTGTCTCTTTTTCCCTCTGTGTCTCTTTTTCCCTCCGTGTCTCTTTTCCCTCTGTGTCTCTTTTCCCTCTGTGTCTCTTTTCCCTCTGTGTCTCTTTTCCCTCTGTGTCTCTTTTCCCTCTGTGTCTCTTTTCCCTCTGTGTCTCTTTTCCCTCTGTGTCTCTTTTCCCTATGAGTCTCTTTTCCCTCTGTGCCTCCTTTTACTATGTGTCTCTTTTCCCTCTGTGGTTCTTTCTCCAATTCGCTATGCGCAAGAACGTCTGTAAGCCAAATTTTAACGTCTTATTACTTCAGTTTGATAATAGTATTGCTAATGAGAAAATTGGTTTTTGAAATTTTTATATGAAATTTAGGTCTGTCTGCTCCCTGCCTCGCACAGCGTCTGTCCGTACGTATACTTCTTGTCCGCTTGTGAACAAACAGCCCCCTGAACCATAAGCGACTCTCGTGCAAATGTTGAAATCTACTTTAACTGACAGCATTTCTTTCTCCGCTAAATGATTTCCTGATGAGAGCACACCGGCTTGGGTGACTCAGGACATCAACCTCTGATGTCACTGCAGTGCCTCTGACCGGGAGGTCCAAGGTTCGAGACACGACGGTGGTAGGATTTTCGACACTAGCTAGGTCAAATTCAGCCCTTCTCGAGGAAAATTCAAGCTGCCGGCTACTCTGATCGGTAGTTTCAGAGTTTTCTCCGATCAACACCACACGAATGCCGGAGCACAACCCTAACAAACGGGCCAAAGGGCTCACGCGATCTTTCTTAACTCTTTCTTGCCCTATTGTCAGCCCTTGCTTAAACTTACACTTACATGCTCTACACTGGCCCACCAGTCGGGAGCTTAGAGCTTGTCCCTGCTGGAGCTGTGCCCCGCTGGTGGCAGAATCCTGATCGGGGAAAACTCCGCTCGCAAACTCTCGGCACCGACAATGGTGCGTCCGATCTAATTCCACCTGCGCCCCTACTCTCAGCTCCTCCAGACCTCCGCCGTCACCGTCGCCGCACCCCTCCGTGCGCCCCGCCCCCGCCCCCCGCCCTCCGCAGTAGCAGTGCCGGGGCCGCCGCTGCACGAGTGAGGCGCGCCCATAAACGGTGCGGGCGGCCCATTAAAATTGTTGGGATCAACCGCCTTCGCCTTCGACCGAGCGAGCGGCTTTATGGAGGCGCGTGAGGGCCCAGTCCTGCCCCCCCTCCGCCCCGCCCCTCGCCAGCGCTCGCGTTCCGAGGGCGGCGCTGCTCCCACGGGCCCGCCAGCTGTCGCGTCGCCCCGCCCCGCCCCGCCCCGCTCCATCCTCTCAAGCGGGGGCCAACCGGTCGCCAGCCATCTCGCCAGCTCCCTTTTAGCACGGCTGATCTGTCACTCATCGCTGGAAAAACTTTTTCTCCAAGAGGATGCTTTCTTTTACATAACCTCTTTTATTTTCGCGTGCATGAACCTGTACGTGTCACTTATTGTTTGCCCCGCTCCATTCTCACACGCGGGGACCAACCGGTGGTCAGTCATCTCGCCTGCTCCTTTTGCTCTGTCACTCAACACTGGGAAATCTTTTCCTCCAAAAGGATACTATCTGGTACATAACCTCTTTATTTTTGCATTTACGAACATGGATATGTTACGTAATGCCGCCCCGCACTGCCCAACCAGTGGCCAGCGGCCACTGGTCACCGGCCAACCAGTAGCCAGCCATCTCTCCAGCTCCCTTTTAGCACGGATGATCTGTCACTCATCGCTGGAAAATATTTTTCTCCAAGAGGATACTTTCCCATAAAAAATCTCTTTTATTTATGGATTACGGACGTGGATATGAAACTTAATCTATGTCTGAGTTCGTTGGTCCCTTCTCAATAATATTTGAATTAGCCGGGTTCCTTTCTATATAGCGCTATCTAATACCCGTATTATAATGTATGTGAAAGATTCCGGAGATTTAGTTCATTCGATAATCATTTAGATTTTCGAGAAAGACCCATTCGTCCTGCCTCTAATTTTAGAACCTTACTGCAATCTCAGGGGGACGAAGAGGATTCTCGTCAGAGACAACGCACAAATAGAATTGCTAAGTACAGCACAGCGCTCGCGAGACGACATTACATGTTTTAAGGAAATACGTGCTTCTGCATTCGAAATCATAATAGGTATGTAGAATTCCATAGAATCTCCAAACCGTCATTATGCATTTGGTTATTTGCTACTGGCTTACCAAGCAATCAACTCAAGGTAACCAGCATTTTTTTATTTTAAATTTTAATACGTTTAAAATCTTGCATTTGAGTTTTCTACCAACCTGAAGTTAGACAAACACGTAATTCAATTTTTAAAGTTCAGCTAAAGCTTAAGAAAATTTTGAAGTTTTTCAACAGATCATTCATCTGCTATTCTAGATACGCGGTGCATCCAGAAAGATCCGTACGCCTAACAAATAGTCCAAATTTTTTGAAAATCTAGAGCGCGTGCCGCTTAGTAAGTCACATGGCAATCGTACGCGCCAGAATGAAGATACTGACTCTGATTCCATTTCCTATACCGGCTGACATGGTTCAGGGCATCATTTGATGTCATTGCAAGGCCTCTGACCGGGAAGTCCTAGGGTTCCAGACCGGAAAGTGGCAGGATTTGCGGCACTTGCTAGTTTGATATCTTTTTTTTCCAAGCGGGTGGCATGCCTAAGCCGGAAGCTGTAGTGAAAGGGCGCACCTGAGCTAAAAATAAAGACACTCCAGGATGTGGCTGCTCCAGGAAACACCCCACGCAAACAAACTGTTGAGAAAGGTTAGTGGCGAGAAAGGTTAGGGACGATTGTGCAAGATCCCTGGAATTGGCTAGCCATCGAGCCTGGGGACGCCGACAGCATGACGCCGGTTGGGGGAGACGGGGGTGTATATGAGGCGGCGCTTTCTGCGCTCGCGGAGATTCTGAGAGATCCGTAGAGCTTGTGTTAGCCGAGAGGCTGTGTGGGATCTCCAGTGCACTGCAGCACGTGGTTTCCGGGGCGAAGACAGGTTTTGACGCCAGGTCATGTAGGTACATGGATACCGGGGACTTAACGTTCGATTGCATCGCATCACACGTTGTACCTGCTTTCGAGCAGTGGCACTGGGCTGTAGGGCATAGGAACGGTAGCGGGGTTTTCTCGGCTAAGAGGAAGAAAAAGGTTGCCGGGGTTTAATAAGTATTTGTAAATTTCTTGAATTGTTAAGTTCTTTGTAAATAAATGTAAATATTGAAATGTACCGACAATGTCTCGTCATGAACTATTACGAGATCGTTGACATCATTCACCTTAGGACGGTTATAATCGTGACCCGTTCCGAATTTATAGTAAAATTTTGGGCGCCAGGAACAGGTTACGTTAATTAAACCAATACTTCCACAGCTAATTTAAACAAAATGTATAAATGTCCGGCTAGCTGGGTCAATGGGTCCCGTTATGGATAATCGCTATCGCCTAGATAGCCGATTACTTGATCTGCCAACTATACAGTATGGCGAGGAATCTGAAAGGGAATAATTATCTATTTCTAACTACTTAACAATTGTGATTGTCCAAATGAAAATCTTTTCATTTCCAAAGAAAAATTCAACAATTTATTTAACAATTTTGACAATCGTTCTAGGTCATGACCTTTTTAGATAAAACTTTTGTACTGCAGTACTTTAACGTCTTGATCGACGACGGTCCGTAGTATCTTCCCACTTGAATGCAGATGATCCCAAGTCCTGCTTCTTTCTTCCAATCTTGCGACGCTGCCGACGCATCCAGCCCTCACTGCCTAGAATATCTACCGGTTCTTACTTGATATTCAGAGTTCATAGTCCCCCCCAACTAATGGTAAAACATTTAAAGTCCAACACTGCAATATAAAAAACTTTCCAAGTCCTACGCGAATTCACTTCTGCACATTACCTTTCAGAGTCCGAAAAACTATTACGTCTCACTCAAAACTTACAAGTCCCACTTCACTAATATTATACTCGCGAGCGATCTGTACTACTCGACGACCAATATCAGAATGTCCAGTTCTGCATCGTTCTTCCGCCCTCAACGCTTCGGTATCCGTCCTTCGTTCCTCTTTTTTAAAACAAAACTACAAAATTTGACAGTCTATTCTCCCTTAGCCAATCCATCCCCCTTTTATCAAACCAAGTAGCCATGCCCTCGACAGTCATTCCTTTTCAGACCAATCCACATTATTTTATCTGTCTATCTAGCCAGCGCCCCCACCTATTCAACGCCTGAATGCAGTTTATTTACCTTGCCAACCACTATGCCGGCGTTGCTAAGGCTGTATATCGCCATTTGCAGACCCTTTTATCCAACCCATTTACAGCAAATGTTATTGAAAAAAAATATATAATATTTTGGTATATCACAATATTGTTATCTTCAACGCAGTGTCTGTGTCATCTTCTTCAGTACGTCACACTAGACAGCTAGGTCGAATTCAACCGCTGTCCGGAGAATTCTAGCGGCTTGCTGCCTCGGTAGTTTCCTTGATTTCTCCAATCAATACCAGGCGAATGCCGGAGAAGTACTTTAGCAAACGGGTCACTGACCGCGCGAGATCGTTCCTTCATTTTTCTTGTCCTATCCTTACCCCTTACTTACACACACACTAACACGCTGTACCACTACCACACACGCCGGGAGGCCAGTCGCGAGCTTAGAGCTTGTCCCGGCTGGGGCAGTGCTGTGATCTCGCTATCCTGCGGGGGGGGGGGGAATCACAGCGACCTCCCGCGATAAGACATGCACTACACTAGCGGGACTGGTGACCTTAGCGGTTGGTGCGCTGCTGAACCAGCGGTACACGGTTTTATGTGACAAATAATATAACAAACACATTAAGGACCAATCTTTTTACTGACAATCACCTTTTAATTACTTTATTCAACTACACATCGTTACGTTTCGAAGAGAAATATTTTCTCCATCTTCAGATAACTGAAAATTGCACATTTATACATAATGATATTGTGATTCATTACACAAGTATTATCATCACTGGTATACATACATATTCATTACATTCGTAGTTAACACTTGTGACCTCCCACTCGTCCGTTATGTTAATCGCAACTGAACATTTCTAGTTGAAGGTCAGCGGTGATGTACATCGTCTATAAATCTAAAATAAAATAACATAAACTGACATAAATTTACATCCTAATAAAACAATACAACAGCGCGAAATTATTTACAGATTATTATCTTTATATTTTTTCCTTTCCAGTCAACCAAATTTTTCTCCTTGCGTCCCATTTTGAAGGAAGTATGTGCGAGGTGGGAGCCACACCAACTGTCACAAAACAAAGTGCATTGGATACATTTTTAAAAATTGCGTGTATTTCACTTCAAATTGCTCGAAAACTACTAATATTTTCAAAAAATGTACTGGCCATTAATTAAAGAGCTAATTGTGGAGAAAAAATTTCATTTGAAAAAATCTCTATCTTCAGTATCGTAGCTGTAGGACGATGCCCTAAACGGTTATGTTTTGTAATTTTCGAATATTCAGAGTTACAATATATTAAGAGGTGAAATTCAGAGTTACAATATAATATTCAGAGGTGAAATTCTACGAACCTTAAACTACCGTACCTCAAATTATTTTAGTAGGAATTTTTTTACTCTAGGAGGTAGTATTTCACTCTATACTCACAAGAAATGTAAAGAAATAACTGGAGCTACTTTTGAAGAAATTTTGAAAATTTCTCCGGGGCTTCAAGTAAAGTACCACCAAATTTAAAGAATGTTTCTCACAATGGCAGCTTCGAATCAGGCTAGATCGATCAGGAAATATTCAGTTTTGAAAAAAATTACAAATAGTTTTGGCGCTAGTGGTGTTCATAGACAGAAGATTGGCTGAAGTTTTGAAAACAACCACTTTTTCGGTGTCAAGGAACCTCAAAATGCGCATTTCTGTTCAAATCTTGAAATCAATTTTCCGCAGCATCATATGACTTCCTCTCTCTTCCCAAGTTGAATTGCATTCAAACATTTTGATGGCGACACTAATTCTGTGTCTCAAAATCTTCAAAAAGTTTATTTTGATCTTTGCCAAGCACGGGATGTGACTGAGGAAGCTCGCAAGGATCTAAAAGGTTTTAGAAGTGACTTTGTCAAAGACAAATCCGATGCAATAGAGTTGGCTACATCTTGGGGCGTAAAAGGCGAGATTTGCGAGAAGCGTATATAAAAAAACAACAAAAGACAACAACGAAACGTCATTTTGATGTACTTTGCGAAGATCATCATTTATCTGACCGCGAAAAACGATCCAAAATTATTGCTTAGTTCGTTTGTTTATTGTGATTAGTCAACTGAGCCATCGATTTATTGGCTTGAATCAAATAATTGATTCGTTTACGATCATTCAGCCACAAACTTCGTTGCAGCTTTCAGTCGAAGAACTTACGAATGAATGCAAAAATTAGCGAGAAATACTATGACGTAACTGATCAACTGTTGACCGAACTTTATCCTTGCATAGTTGTCCGAGTGTTCGACTTTGGAAGATTCATTCAGAGAGTTGGCTAACTTGATCCTAATCGAATAATTCTCTCTTTCAGCTAGTTTTCCAGACGTCTGCTCAGTAATATTACTGTTTCTAAAGTTTCTCGAGCCGGTTGCGACTGTAGGGGTAATCTTTTTCAAAATTGAAAATTATCAAAAATTACGTGTGAAATTCAATGAGACAGGGGGGACTGGCGGACCTTAGCATATTGTCTATGGACAGTAAAGTGACGAACTCCTTAAAAACGAACCTGGGCGACGGTGTAGATAAGTTCGTCAAAGCGAAAGTCTGCAGGGTTCGATTTTGAATTTTCTGATTAATTATGATTAACTTATCTTAACTTTCTTTCAATTTTAACTTTTTTAAAGCTTTTTTTGGTGTTTAGCCCCCTTTTTTTAGTTGGACTAACGTTTTTGAAGGAGAGGGGAGGGCAATTTAGTTTCGATAGTATTAGGTTGATTTTCACTTATATGAAATAATTTTGTGACTTTTTTTTTACTAGTTACGGCGTTTGATGAAGAGAAGTTCCCGATTTATTATTACAGCCTCATCGCAAAGTGTAGTAGGAGCAGCTTACTGAAGCAAGCGAGTTGTGTCGAAACGCTCCAGTTTCTCTCGCTCGCCGAGGCCACCCACATGCTCAAGACGTCGAGCGAGCTGCATGTGCACCGCAGTACTTGCATCATACGAGCACCGCTGCAATTCGAGAACACCACTCACCGTACCTTCTTATCGAAACATGCGATATCTATCGTTGCATTATTACCAGTGGCTTGCTTTTACACGTCTGATTAACCAATACGCCTACCCACGTCCATTATACTATAACTAGTGGTGCTACTGTAGCGCGTACTTTTCCACATTAATTCTAACTTTTGCAATTTTCGAAAATTCAGAGTGTTTATAGAAAATGAGCCCCGCGCCATTCTTTTAAGCAAGCCTTGTTCCATCCATGTAAAAAGTTTAAAGAAAGAATTTGAAGCGGTTTTTGAGGACATGTTTTTTTAAAATATAAATTACATTAATTGCAAGAAAAAATTACGCAAAAACTGCTTTTTTCAAAAAATTGTACTCGATCTTTTTTAACATTCCAAACTTACTTTCTCGCGTACTTCTTACGCAATGTAGAGAGAATTGTAATGCTGCGGGAAAATACGTCGAAAAATCGTACTGTAAGGGCCCTGGTAACGAAAAAGTAAATATATTTTGTTCCTACAAATATTAAATAACAATTGTACTTCTTCTAACAGGTTTTGAATCCATAATTTGTGGGTCCTTGATGCTGAAAAATGTAATAATGGCGATACCGTCTGTCCGTTCGTCTGAGCTTACGACGGCGCCTAAACCGTTGAGTTGAAATTCCCCGATACCCCAATTGATATTCCCCAATTGATCTAAAAGACATCGAGGCCCTGCAAGTTTGAAACGCAGATTTTGGTTATTGGTGGTATTTCAAATGGTGCCTAAAACACTTTCAAGATTTAAAAAAAATGCCCCAGATTCTTATATTAAACATTGTCCTCGAATACTATGAAGAACTCAGGTTAAAATCCTAGCCTGTTTGTTTAACTTATCAGGAAAATGATACAGGATTTATTTATAGATAGTCGGTTTTACTTCTATTGTCACATTTATTGGTATAAGTTTATTATCCAACATTTAGAAACTTCTTCCTCAAGGTTTACTAATATAAATCACTAGCTAAAGTACCCCGCGTTGCTGGGGTATTTATCCGCATTTATTAACCAGAGAAAAGAATTTAATCTATTCCCGCCCTGCGGTGGAGTCTAGTACTATCTATTTTGTTATCTCCCCTCCCCGCCCTGCTCCGCCCTTCTCTGCCATGCACCCACCTGGATATAACCGGTGTTCCTGCCTTTCTCACGAAAAAAATATTTGTAGTGTTTCTTACTGTGATCCCCTCCCCCCAATTTCACTCACTTTATAACTAACATTTAAAAAATGTAAACAAAAAGTAAAATGCATTTACTCACGTGTATTCTCTTTGCGAAATTTTGTGTATTATAGTGTAGTACCAATACTGTCTATCAATTGCCACATTGTAAAACATACTCTTTTTCATATTTATTTTTCTTCTCGCGTATTTATAAAGAAAACTTCCAAATTTCTTTTTTACTTCAATTATACTTCTTGTCGAACTTACTATTGTGAATTTAAATAATCATTTCTTTACCATCTAAAGGTACACTTTCACTCTCCACTATAATAAAACATTTCCTACAAAAAAATAATCCATTTGTCACAGTTTAAGCTTAACATGTAAAAATTTCATAGTATGTTTCACATTGGCTCGTTCAACTCGCAAATACGTCATAAACATGCTTAATTTACTATCACCAACCCACCAACTGTTTCGAGCAGAACATGTGTGCATTCACACCTTTTACGACAATTTCAAACACTTCCGTCAGCAAAATTTGTTTTCTCAATAATTTCATGTCTCTTCTATACTTGATACATTCACGTATAGATGCAATTAAAATCAATATCCAAGTTACTTGCATACATAAGGAAGCTGCCATTATCTTTCCTAAATATGAATATTTCAGGTTAAACAATGGAAAATACAACTTAACAAACAGCTCTCTCCAAGGAGGTTATAGTATATTAAAACAATGCCACCTAGACTCTAGTATATGTTTTAGGTGGCATTGATTGAAATCTCTTTCCGACACTTACAGACACGCGATCCGTGCATAGTTGAACTCAAACGTAGATACTCATCACCCTCTGGTGGCGCGCAGATAAACAATTGAACATTGATACACTCTTGAATCTATGATGTAATGTCAGGCGGAAAAAAGTCCAGAAAAGTAATTATTTTGTGAATATGTTAAGGTTAGTGATTGTAAATCATAGCCTATGTTACTCCAGACCTTTAAAGGATGCTAATACAAAAAATTCATCAGTATTGATTCAGTAGATTCAGAGATTAATGCGCTGTAAGTCAGTGCAGTTCTGTCTTTATATATTAGTATAGAGTATTGTAATAGTTTAGCCATCTATTACAAATGAAATAGGTAAATAACATGAAGTGACCATTGGTTTATGAACCGGGTATAGAACTTTATGTAGAAACTTCCAGAGCGGAATGTAGAAAAAAACAAGTGAAGGTGATCTAAGAGAAAACGAGTATTTCGGACGAACATGTGAACGCAGTGGGGAATTAATGGTTGCGTGTTACTAGTCAACGCGCAAAATTATAAGGAACAGAATAAAGTTTGTTTCAGCTAAATCGGGTCACAGAAACGCATAATATCGCGAGTTTTGTGATCACGACATTGTCTTTTAACATGTTAAAGAACGAAAACAACAATGGTCGTGACGTCACTTCAGAAAAGTTTGGATATACTAATAAATTAAACGAAAACTAGTGTGTCTACCGAGATTTGGCATATACCAAAGTATTCCGTGGAATACGGGCCAAATTATAAACGTGGTGACACAATTTTAGGACGCCGAACATTAATAGATAAACATTATGTTACGTTAGTTAATTGAGAAATAAACGAGCGATGTTTGTAGGCATGAGACGCACGAAAAAAGCATTCTTTTAACAAAATGAAGCGAGAAAAGTGATGTCTAAGAAGTGGAATGGATACGAAATTTTAATTGGGAATTTTACAATATAATAAGACAATCCAGGAAGTGTTAGAAATTAATAATAAACTATTTTATAAGTTATAAAGCAGAAGACAGTAGAGGCGCTATTGTTTTGTTCGGAAAAAAGCTATAAATGCTTTAGGACAACAATGGGGGTCAGATGGGAGAATAGCTTGGTAGCGAGAGGCAGAATCCGCGTCGCTTGTTGCAAGAATAATTTTAAAAATTTGGATTTGTAATTTTTTGATGAAGTGTTCTCTTCTGGACTCGTACTAGTGAACTATTATAAACTGTGAGAGGAGTGAATAACTTCGTGGCGAGTTGTACTCCGCGTCACTCGTGATATTATTTTAACACGCGAACTTATAAAATTTCGAGAAGGTGTTGCTCCTTCGGACTTGTATTCGCAAGGTGGCGGAACTGTATGCCGTGTGATGTGAACTATTTTAGTAGTAATATATAAAGCTATGCCACGCGCGATAATAATTTTGAGTTTTGTGAAGTTTGAAAGTTTTTCTACTAATGTTTGGAACTGGTGTTACTTCGACCATTGAAAAATCGAAGCGGGTGTCGCCGAACGAGGTGTGCCGAGGTGCAGCAGACTCGAGCGCGTCTTTGCATATCGTCGCCGTGGTCAGTGCCAATTTGGGGGGCACTGGTAATTCGGCGCTAGCAGGCAGCAGTGGAGCAGAGTTCTTACGCATGACGGCGTGAGATCTTGTGTGTGGACCCGGTCGTTGCTTCGTTAACAACGAAAGGGAAGTGGAATATTTTTTTGTTTTGCAACACTCCAGTGAAGTCAATGACTTTGATTTCTTTGCTCTTGGGGGAGAATAAATGGTTTGCAAAGCCAAAACTGGAAACATTTTGGGGGGGATTGCAATGTAATGGGTGTGGCCACAGTATTGAGCTCATTATTTCGTAATAACGTTTGGGTATAATATGTTTATTGATTTTTGTGATTTTTATGATATCGTGTTTTGTTGATGTTGTGTGGTTTTGATTCTTTTATGAGGGTATTAATGTTTATGTTGGTTAAAAAGAAAATAAACAAACGAGATTTTGAGTTCTCGTTTTGATGTTACGTAACCGGTGTTTTTATCACATAGCTACCTGATCCTGGTCCCTGCATTGGCGTGGCGCTTGTGTTCTGTAGAGAACAAATCACGGCCCGCCCTGATAAATTTATGTAAACAGGAAAACTCCGGATAGTAAAAGGGGGGGCACAGTGGTGTGCATTGTAGATATTACAGGTGATCAGCAAGGAAGTTTTTCGTGAGCAACAATAGGAGTTGAGAGGGGAGATTTTCATTACATTAGTGCCCAGTTCGTAAGGCGTTTTAGTAAATAGGAAAGGGGGGTTTTTCGTTGCATTGGCGCCCGTTTCGTGGGCGTGATCGATATCGGTAGCAGTGTGAGAGGGGGTTTTTCGTTACAGTATATAGATATAGATTATCAAACCATAAAATGTATTGTCCTAGATCTTCATCGTACAGTAATGGAACTGAATTTTAACCACCTTTTAAATTTAAATAAAAAGATTCATCCATTTGACATGGCGTATTGGTGTGAACCAATTAGTGTGAACTAATACATTTTATTGTTTGATTATGATTTACGTAAGTTTACCTCGATAAAGAGACCGGAAGATTTTCGAAATGTTCGGTAATAAACTTATACCAATTAATGTGACAATAGAAGACAAGTGATGCTACAGAATGACACAGACTTTCCCGTATTAGTTTTCTATTTCCTTTGGTCTCGTCTAGCTATTCGGACTTACCATAGACTTTTGCCGGCTGCCATCTATCGCCGCATTTAAAGCACATGTTCTCGTAAATATAATAATGTGAACGAATCGCCGCTAATCCATATTAACAACGTGATTGATATTCAATAAAATTACATTTTTGTAATAAAAAGAACAAAAGAATAAATAAATATGGCGTTAATGTCATCTCATAGAGTACTATTAGCACTATCCCTAACAAAAGTTTAAAGAAAAAAATTGGAGTCGTTATTGAGAAAATCTTGTTTTTGGAATTTTTAAAATTGCAAATATTGCACGCAATATTGCGCGAAAACTACCAAAAAAATTGATTGCTAAATGGTAATTTAATTGTTTGCTAAAATGCTAAATATTCACTGATCTATTGAAACCAATACCTGGCTGGAAATGCCCGCTCTCATTTTTTGCTTTCTCACCCTTAGAGTCGCCTAAACATTCAAAAAAGAAGGTTTCTCAAAAGGATAAGAAGAAAGAGAAGGAACGCCATAAACGGCGGAGATCATCTTCAACATCATCCAATGCTTCCTCTTCATCATCTTCCTCCTCTTCTTCAAGTGATAATGGGGATTCTAGTTGTGGGTCATCTTCCAGTTGTGACAAGAAACATCGTAAAAGAAAGAGCGGAGCAAGCAATCCACGAAGTCCAGTGATCATGGTGATAGCAACGCTAAGGAGAAACGGTCACATTCAGAGAAACGACGGCCCTCTGGTAGTAGCAAGAAGAAGTGTGGGTCTGCAGATTGTGATACTGATAGTGGTCCAGAAACTGATAGCAAATCTACAAAAAAGCGATCTTTGGAGAAGGGAGAAAAACATCGGGCAAAGCATGTGGCATCATCTCCTTCACCACCTCGCAATAGATCTCATTCTAATATTAACAGAAATGGCAGTCGTGATAAAAGAGATAAAAATGATATCAAATCCAAAAAGGGTCCTGACAGTGATGATGAAAAAAAAACGTAGTAGAAAAGATCGTGAAGTGAAGAAAAGAAAAGACAATGTAGACAACAGTATCACACAGCGTTCAGTGGAACGGCAAGCTAGGCTTTCCAGATCTTCGTCTGTGAAAAGGGGTAGTGTGGACCAAAGGAAGAATCGCTCATCCCCAAAAGTTCAGTCAGGAAAAGTTACTCTCGTTCTCCCTCGGCTAAGCATCATCGGCTAAAAGATGGAAAAAATTCACGTACTTCCGTATCTCCCAAACGTCGCCGCTCACCTTCACCTCCAGCTAAGAAGTTTCGTAAATCAGCCTCACCAAAAACAAGACCAAAAAATCGCCGCAGATCAGAAAGTCGTAGTAGGTCACCCTCTCCATTGAAAAGTAAGAACAGTAATAGAAATAGAAAATCATTGTCACGTTCTCCTGTTGCCAAAAACAAGCAATCCCAGCACCGTCGTTCCAGAAGTAGAACTCGTTCCCCTTCTGTTAAAAATCATAAGCAGAAGTTTAATAAAGAAAGTAGATCTGAACTTGAAAGTTCTCCTAAGAGAAAGCGTTCTGCTTACTCAAAGTCACCACGACCACGAAGAAGGTCTAGAAGTAGATCTAAATCAATTGCAAAAAATCAGCAGCCTTCAGCAAGAACATCAAAATCTTCTCTTTCTCCCAAAACAAGATGATCAAGGAGTAGAAGCCATTCTCGTGATCGAAATACTCATATGGTTGAAAACAAACGAAAAGGTCATTCTCCTTCTCACAATAAAAATAAAGAATTTAGAGCTCACAGCAAAAGTAAATCTCCTAATCGAAATAATAAAACTTCAGCCAGGTTATCACCATCATCATCTCTTCTTAAGAAGGAACTTCTTAAGAAGAGAAAGCTATGTAATCGTGCGCCGGAAAACAGCGAATTTTCGACACAAAAACTCTTATTGTCGGAACCTGGTAACGAAAAACTGGAAGTTGAAGCCAGTTGCTAAATTTAGGGGGAAAATCCTCTAACACGTGGTGTAGACAGAATCCATGTTTTTTTGATTCTTGATACCAAAAATCTATTGATGGCAAAACATCCGTCCGTCCGTCCTCTGTAATCAGCGCTAGCGCCAAAACTGTTTAGCCGATTTTCTCCAAAATTGATATTTCTCTATCGTTCTTTCTGATGTTGGGACTACTGGGATATGAAATCGACATTTTAATTTCGGGGGGTACTTTACATGAAGGCCCTCGGCCATTTTCAAAATTTTTCAAAAAAATGGTTCCAAATTTTTTGATTGAATTTTGTTGTTGAATAGTGCGAAGGATGTTAAGAGAATGATGCAGGTCTCATTTTCGTTAAAATCCCCGGTTTTTCGAAAATTATAAAAAAATTTAAAATTACAAAATTGAAGATACTGATTTTTGTCTGTTGTACAAAATTAGCTAATATGGTCATGACCAATTTTTTGAAAAAATGAGTCGTTTTTTAGTAATTTGCGCTTGAAATTTACGAAAAGTTTGTTTCTCAAAAACCGCTCCAAATTTTTTCTTCAAATTTTCTCCACTCGGTAAAAACTATTGTGATAGTCCCATTTTCGGGTATTGCTAGGTTCTTCGAAAATTGCGAAACGAATTCAAAACTACAAAATTGAGATTTTTGCTTCAGACAAAGTCTGTTGTACAAATTTAGCTCTTTAAAAAAAGTCATATACAATGTTTTGTAAAAGTTATTAGTTTTCGCGTAATTTCTATTTGAAATTAATGAAACATATTGGCGTCCTGTCGTACACAACAATAACATTGTAATATTGCGAGAAAGTATGTACTGATTATAGCACCTCTAGTTTTTCCGCGAGGCATCGTTGGCCAGAGATGATCGGCCTTATACGTAAACAAATGAGGCCGACAGTGCCTTTCCTGTCCCCTTTGGATTTTGCGCTAATCACGTTGACACTAAATTTTTAAGTACTATCGATTTGTTAACGCGCCTCTCCTCCGGGTCGAGGGTTGTCGATGTTTGCGTGCATGGTTGCGAAGATAGAATTTCATACGATTTTTTTAGGGGGCGAGTGTACTGTTCTCGGGCACTAGCTTAGCTCGTTTCTTATCAGTTTTCAAAATATATACAATAACAATGCATTTGCAGACTATAACCGGTGAGATGAGAGATCAGCTCACTTCTTTTCGACTGAACGATGATTTAGAAATACCTAAGAGAAAACTGAGAAAAGATTTGGATGGTGGAAAAAACATGTTGCTTTCTATCGGCAGGACCGGCAACGCTGCAAGGGGTCGATCAGAAAGGAGCAACAGAAGTGGTACGTGACAACGTCCGTGTGATGTGAATTGCAATTGGCGATGAACATGAAGTCAGGGTTGGGTCAATAAAGAAGCAGCTTAGGACTCCCGCTGGATTTGAACGCCCGATACATTTTCCAACAAAAATGTAAATGAATTTATAAACATGTGAATATAAATGTTAACTAATTTATTACCACACACAGAGATTTTAATTTTAACTCTCATTTAAGGAAATAGGTTAGTAACGCATCTTGGCATCAGCTGATGTCACTGCAGTGCCTCTGGCCGGGAGGTCCAAGGTTTGATGCCCGAAGGTGGCAGGTTTTTAGGCACCAGCTTGTCAGTTAGGTCGAGTTCTGTCGCTGTCTGAAGGACAATTCTAGCGGCCGGCTGTTCTGATCGGTAGTTTTCCGTGCTTTGTCCGGTCAGTAACAAGCGAATGCCGGAGCAGTACCCTACCAAATAGGCCACGGACCGCGCGCGATCTTATCTTTTCTTCTTCCTCCTCTCTCCACCCCTTGCACGCACATACTTTCACTTATACCCACTTCACTACCACACATGCCGGGGGACCGGTTCGGGAGCTTACAGCTTGTCCCGGCTGGGACGGTGCCCCGCTGGTGGGAGATACCTGGTTGGGGAAACCCCGCTAGCCGACGGTAGGTCTGCGCCGGATCTCACCATCCAGAAGAGGGAAATCATCGTCACCTCCCGAGAACAAAATCACTACACTTACGGGACTAACGACCTTTGCACTTGACGCACCCGGAATAACTAATCAATAAAAAAAAGCGTTTCTCGCGGCGCGTGCACCCGTGGGCAGCGCGGGCGCGCGGGGGCCGCGTGGCAGCGCGCACCGCGGGGCTTCGAAGGACAGCCCGCCGCCGCCACCAGGCCTCCCCTGGCAACAGCGCCCCGAACCGAGCCGCATCGCCCGGGAGCGCAGTGGGCCACGCCCAACCACCGCTACCAAACGTTAGCTACAAGTCCAGCGAGTGTTTCGGGTTTCCGGTCGCGGCAACTACTTCGGTCATTAGCCTCGTTAGTAGTGCCTGTTATATCCGGGGACTTATATCAAGCGCCCGCCCGGGAACGTTAGAACCTAACAGCTACCCTCTCGATTGATCGATTGACTTATTAGTGATTCCAGGGGCGTCAAGTGCTAGGGTCATTGGTTTCGTAAGTGTAGTGCATGTTTTATCGCTGGTGGAGGCGGTGTTCTTTTACCTGTGGATGGTGAGATCTGGGGCCGACCTACACGTGGGTTTGCGGGATATTTCCCAATGGCGTACTCTGGTTAGTAGTTTTCCGTAGTTTGTCCGAGAAACACCAAGTGAATGACAGAGCAGTACCCTAGCAATCGAGCCAAGGACCGCGTGCGATCTTTGCTTCCCCTTCCATGTCCTATCCTCATCCGTTACTTACACACATGCACTATATTTCAATTGTCGGGAGACCAGTGGGGAGCTTAGAGTCAATCCCAACTGGGGCGGTGGCCGCTGGTGGGAGATACCTGGTGTGGGAAAGTCCCCGCAAGTCGACGAAGACCGTTGCCACCATCCAGCGGAGGAAGATTATCGCGTCCTCCAACGACAACACATATACTATACTTTCGGGATTAGTGACTGTAGCCGTTGACGCGGTCGGAATCACCGATCAACCTACTCTACGAGGTGTCTCACACCAGCAGCGCACCGCCCCAGCCCGGACCGGCTCTAAGCTCCCGACTGGTCTCCCGGCGTGTGTGATAGTGTAGTGCATCCGTAAGTGCAAGTGTGTTTAGGTAACGTGTAAGGATAGGATGAAGACGAGGAAAAGGAAGGAAATATTTCGCAAGGTCCGTGGACCATTTGATAGGGCTCTGTCTTGTGTTAATCGGAGAAAGCTCGGAAAACTACCGATCTGAGCAGCTAGCGCTAGAATTCTCTCCCATAGAGCGGCTGAATTCGACCTAGCTAGTGTCGAAATTCCTTCCGGGACTTCAACTTTAGGATCTCCCGGTTAGAGGCACTGCAGTGACATCAAATGATGCTCTGAGCCACGTAACCCGATTTTCTCTCTCTCGAGGTATCTTCTCCCAGCGTGCTCCAACCTGGATAATTTGTAAGTTATCGATTGTTCTCCCGACATGTGTGGTAGTGTAGTACATGTTTCTGTCAGAGGAAAGGAGGGGACAAATATGGGAAATGGAAGTGTACGTTTCTGTAAGGGGAGGGGAGGGGGTGAGTACGGAGGAGCAAAGATCATGCGTGGTCCGTTGCCCGTTCGTTCGCTGCCACTCCGACCTTCACCTGCTACGGAACCAGGCAACAACGAAAATCTACCGATCGGGGTAGCTGACCGCTAGAATTCTCCAATCAGTGTCTGAACACTATCGAAATTACACCACTGTCGGAACTCGAGCTCTAGATCCTTTCGGTTAGAGACGCTACTGCGGCAACTTATGTTATCACTGAGACATCACAGCCTCTTATAACTTGTTGACCGGTCCATGATCTGATCCCTGATCCTATAAGCTTTAGTTCAGCAGCTTCGTTTCCTCTGCAACATCAATAGGTATTGGGAACGTGTTCCGACGAGGTCGGTTTTCGGTGCTGTCTAAATAGGTCGAATTATACCACTGTCTGGAGGAGAATTCGAGCGATCAGATGCTTTTATCGGTCGCTAGAATTACTATCATACTTTTTCTCTTTTACCCGATTAATATCAGGCCAACGTCGGAAGAATACCCTGACAAACGGTCCACGGACCGCGCGCTATCTTTCTTCCTCATCCTTGCCGCTTTTTCTACTTACACTCACAAGTATGAACTACACAACCACACACGTTGGGAAGTAAGTGGGGAGCTTAGAGTTTTAACGGGCTGGGGGACCCGCTTAGGGCAAAATGAGGAAGGGGAAACCAGTAATCTGACGTGTAAGTCGGCGCCGAATTTCAGGTCCCAGCGAGGAACTCTGCTCCTTTCAGAGACATAAAATGCACTACTTTTACGGAATTAAGGTCAACATAATATTGCATTTTCGTCAAAATGTTTCATAAATCTGCAATTTCTATATCAAATTTTTTAATCGTCGTCTTACGAGACTTACAAGAGACTTACAGCTGTTCCCCGGCTTACCAGTGACTAAACTTACCATGTGCTGTCTGCCGCAATGCTTACCGGAGGAAACGATGCCTTCTCTTCGACACTGACATTTGTTGGCTAGGAAGTTCCTTTCAGGGGTGGAAAATAATATTGAGTTCCTTGTATGACGCTTACGAGAGATCTAATATTCTGAATTAGTTTCAATGTGAGGAAATGCATTCCCTGACATTTTACCAGTCAAGTTATATGATCTTCCACAATACTCTGGAGGAAGCTATTCCTTCTTCTCTACACTGACGTTTATTGGCCATGAAGTTACTTACAGGGGGAGACATTTATTGCGTCATCGCGAGTTCTTTGTTAGATGCATAAGACTGATCAAAATTTCTACATTCGTGCCTAAATGAAAAATGTTTTACCAGAATAGCTTTTAACTTTGCCTTTCTCTCAACAATGACGTGTATTCTTTTCGATTTGAATATCAATTAAATATACAATTTAAAAATGTGAACTAAAAAAATTGTTGTAAAATTGTTAAGTTATGTAATGTCAAATTAGTGAATTCTGCCACCAAGACCTCAAACTTAATTGCAGAATTAGTAATAAATCTAATCTAACCTTAAAGTTATTATCTGTATGAGGTGTAGACCATTTCCGCCAATGCCGCCGCTAACAATCATTCTAAAACAACTACAACACAACTAATAATAATATAAATAATATAAAATCGCCTGATGACAAGGGTTATGGGTGGTATGATTATTCGATGTCAACGAAAGTAAGAAATTTGGAGGTGAAAAGCAGAGGTTGCTGGAGACCCCCCCCCTCCGAGAACATGCGGCAACCCAATTTGTCTAGCACGAAGTGACCGGGCTCTGAAGCCCGGTTTGCAAAGGTACAAGACTTTTATTACCATTATGTTTATTTTCTTTATCTATCGTTATATTACTTTATGCAGAGGCACACCCAGCAATTTTAACGGGGGAGGGCAGACGCAGGTATTGTGTCCAACCAATTTGATGCTTTCTTATAAAGAATTTTTCCTTTGTGCTGAATATGAAATGTATTTTACTTAATATTGATTTACAGTTACTATTTAAAAGTAACTACAAGTAGTAAATATTTATAAGGTTAGCAATAGGTATATTTAATGACATTTGTTAGCATAGAAATAAAAGCTAGATTGTTTAATATGCATTGATTTCTGGGGTCTCGAGACCCAAGAGCTCTCTAGTTGCGTTCGACAGTGTTTTTACGTATTATTCACATCAATATATTATCAACTTTTTTAGAGGAAGAAAATTCTTGTGGCTTTTATCTAATGTGAAATCTTACGTTACAGAAACCACAGACAAGAAGACTTTTGTGTCTATATCCTTCCACAAAAGATATTTCACCTGATTTTTACGAAACTCCTTATACGCGTTATTTCACGCAATGTGGTCGGCAAGAAGATTTCATGTACCTACCAAACATCTATGCATAGGAGATTGTCTGACAGTCAAGGGCAGATGTTACATGTATTTATGCATAGCATCTTAAAATCAGGCTTTCGTATCCCGATAGGACAATATTTTTTTATAATAGATGGGGACATGTGGGAGATACGTACGGACAGGCGAAACAATTACGACAATGGGGATAAATATACAGAATGTTAAGCAATATGTGGGAATCGGGAGAAATGGCTCATTGCATCAACTGATGTCAGTGCAGTTCCTCTGACTGGAAGATCCTAGGTTCTAGTCTCGACGGTGGCAGGATTTTCGACACTAGCTTGTCAGCTAGGTCGAATTCAGTCGCTGTCTGGAGGAGAATTCTAGCGAGCGAATGCTCTGACCGGTAGTTTTCCGTGATTTCTCCGATCAACACTAGGCGAACGCCGGACTAGTACCCTAAGAAACGGGCCATGGGCCTCGCGTGATCTCTCCTATCTTCACCCCTTACATACACACACTAACATGCACTACACTACCACACATGTCTGGAGATCGGCCGGGGGCTTATAGCTTCTCCCGGCTGAGACGGTGCCCCGTGGGAGATACTTAGTTGTGGAAACCCTGCTAGTCGATGATAGGTCGGCGCCGGATCTCGCCATCCAGCGGGGGATGATCAGCGCCAGTTCCCGATGAAAAGCATGCACTACATCTACGGGAATAATACCTCAGTATTTGGAAGAACGGAAGCAGTAACAATCAATCAATATAAGGGACACCTTTGGAAGATAGATGGAAGACGCCCCGAAAAGCAAACAAGGTCGTATTAATATGATAACTTCCCATCATTTTCAAATTACAGACACTTTATTTTCCCGCATTACTACGTAAATAGAAAAGATAAAGTATTGTAATCGTGCGGCAGAAATGTTAGATGTCAGTTTCGAGAACGAAGAGTGGTAGTGCTGATAGGACTGCGGAATTTTATCTCATTTAAAGACCATTCAGATGAGACAATAAAAATTTGCAACATTTGCAAATTCGCAAACAATTTCCAACTTCTGCAAATACAATGCGGGAAGGGAGCTCCGATGTCCCAGATTCAAACGAATGACTTTAATAGTTGACTCGCACGGAATCAATACTCGGTCACTCACTTACTGGAACCTGTGAATTTTTAAGAGCGAAGAAGGAGGCTGATTTACATATTGTAGCGTCGCGAGGTAGCTCACGCTCCGGCGTGCCGTTTCGCTTGGAAATCCCAGTGTTAAGCCGGATGGGGGATGGGGGTGGAACGCGGCGGCGCCTCGCCGGCGCGCGCGGGGCAGGAAAATCCCAGTCCCAAAATAACTTGGACAACAGGGCGCGCGCGGGCGCGAGTGTAGGTAATGACGGTTGCTCCCTGGAGAGGGCTGGCTAGCGAGCCGTATGACGCCCGTCGCTGGTAGAGTGGGGGACGAGCCGTGGGATATTTATTGCGGCGCCGACATGCGCTCGCGGGATACGCTAGAGAGTCGAAAGACGGGAGGTATCTCCAGTGCAACCTTGCACGTGATCTTCGGGTGTAAGATCAAAGTTGGCATCAGGCCATGTAACATTTCTAGTTACGGGGACTCTATGTCCGACAGCTCGCACTTCGCGTAGCTTTCTCATGCTCTCGAGCAGAGGTACTGGGCTAGGCCTAGGGACGGTCGCGGGGTTTCGCGACTAAGAGTATCGAAAGGTTGCCAAAGGGATTCAATCTTGTATCATAATCTTTTATTTTATTATTGTAAATATATTGTAAATACTATACAAATTAGTCGTCTGTGTTCTTGTCCAGGACGTCACAATATGCTACATATTTGCGTCATGTAAACTATCCTTAAACCTAAATAAAGGCGTTTGAACTAAGAAAGGAGAAAAATAAATATCAAATGGCTTGAAACTGACTTCAACCCTGAAAAAGAGATTAGATTTGGCGTAAACGCCTTCACCTGTAATAACACTTCAGGAAAGAATGGAGTAACTTGTAATCAGGTGTCACCGTTAGCATAATGTGTAAACGCTAATGTATACGAATATAGTTTAATTGAACATCGCATAGTTGAACTGAAACTTCGAAAACTCGGGAGAGTTCCTTGTTTGAGGCCGTCAATGGCTAATTTTCGATAACGGCGGAGTAGCTTTATCGGACGTAGTCCCTGCTGGACGGTCTAAGGAGACTGGACGGTCTCAAATTCACTTCTTTTTTTTTGAGAGACGATTATTGTCGGATTCTGGAGAAGTACGGACGAACCATGAAACGCGTACAATTCCTCCTCCCCGTATGGCCGTTCACCTGTCACCTGAAATATATCTGGCAGTGCTGAAATACGGAGATGTCAGATCTAGGAGGTACGGAGATGTCTGGTCTGTGACGATGTACGAAGAACATTAACCTTCCGGTGGGCGCACCTATTTTACTCACATATGCGGGCGCGTAGGAGCACTGTATGCTGCCTCGAGGAAATTGTCTTTTGCACTCTCAAAAATTCTGTTATTTAGTTGAAGAAGGAAGAAGAATATATTTTATAAATCACAGAAATATGACTATTTTTAGGTATAGAATAATAAAATCACTGTTTTAGATGACCTTATAAAACAAAATATAACAAAGAAAAAATTACTAGAACATTGTTATTAAATAGACAATTTAATGAAATGAAACAATTACTGTCCTTAAATTTAAGAAAAGCATCAATTGGTTTTCATGAAGCCGTTTCCAGTAACTTAAGAAGATGCCTGATTTCTTCGTCTGTTTCAGCTCTTCAGCAAAGAACCACAAAAATAAGACTACAAGTAATAGGAAAAAAACCAAAAAATGTTCAACATCTTTGATTTTGTTTACAGTGATCGAAAATACTTATAAACGAACAATCTGAATAGGTAAAATGTTCGTTTGGAATTCTAAAACTACTTACACGAGCGGTAGAGCACGGAGTGCTGCAGTCAGCATTTTTTTATTTTGAAATCGTCTCTACGACTGATAGGGAGAACGCAACTGGACAGAGATTTTCGCATTTCGTTTAGAATGTTGCGAAGTGAGATTACTGAAACCTTCTGACATGACAAATAGCCGAACTCCATTTTAGAACAATAAAAGCACAAAGGCACGGAATGCTGCCGCGCTCCCGCCGGAAAGTTAATACAATACGTAACAAGTAAAGTATAAAAAATAAAAGAAGATGAAATCTCATTGTAGTCGATGATAATTAATATTTTTACTTCCTCGGCCTTACGAATACTATTTTTCCATAAACATACCCCAATATCTTTATTTTCAACATTATAATTCTGGACAGACTGAAAGAAACTGTTTGCAGTTACTTATTCCTAACATAATAAAAAAACAAATTTAAAATGTTTCATTGACAGCACCAGCCGTTTTGCAGTTTGTTGAAGAAAATCTTTCACGGATGTTCCATTTTATATCATTTCATGAATTGCAATTTAGTATAGTTGAGAAATAAGCAATTGAATCTGAATTTCCATTTGAACCATCAACAGATCCTCCTAATGGAGATTTCCACCCCTTTCTCGCACTCGTTTCCGGCGTGTTTGCGACAGCCCGTTTGGGAGCGGCGTGTGGCGGGGATTCCCCGCCCACCTCGCTGCCACGGCGCTCCCTGGGCTGCACTCACTGGACTTCCCACAGCGCTGTCACAGCTCCGCTGTCACTCTCCCCGAGATCCAACTGACTACCTTCCGTTCTTGCGAGGTTTCTCTGGACCTAGTAGAAGATGGCTAGCGAGTCGCTCCCCTCATCGTCTCGAGTGATCAGAAAACGGCTCGAGCAGTGTTAAAGCATTTTCTTAGACATTGGTCATTTGTAGAAATTAACATCAGAAGTTATGTCCATTATAATGCTATTAGCTAACGTAAATATTGGCTAAACAACATTTGTATTGAATAAGCTGACATAAATACTTTACTGTGAAAGAAGTGTTTTATCCATATTAGTTTTAATGGATTTACAAGATTTGCTACCTTTTTTTATATATTAGTGTTCTGAATTCCATGAATTAAATTCCCGTCATTCGATGGAGGAGAACATCAGCAGCCACTCGTGTGTATGTGTAGTATAAAAAAGATGATGTCACAAGGACGAAAAAGGAAAGATCGTGCGCCGTCCGTAACACTTAGGGTACTGCTCCGACATTCGCCTGTTATTGATAAAAAACACGGAAAAATACCTATCGAAGCAGGAGGGAACTAAGACTACTCCTCTAGGCAGTGGCTGAATTCGTCCTGTTCATCACCATCATGTGATTTTGGCTAGGTTTTAATGAGCATTGCACTGTTAAATCAATGACGATCAGAATTCGAAGCTCTGGCACTCTGTTTTGGTCAGAGCGACTCTTCTTTTAAAGGTCTGCAATTACATGCGAGACTGGTTTGTTGCATAATCTAGCCAACATTTCCTGTTCAACAACTTATGTTGAGGTTTTTGCCTCTCCAAAACTTTTATAATTTAAATTGAAAATGACCGTTCATTACGTTTCTAAAGAGTCAATTCTGTGACATGATTTTCTATAACATTGATAAAATTGTAACTGAATTACTATAGTAATAAAAGAACGTATTGGATCCTTTAGTATGTACAGTTTCCCTCCAACAATCTTATAATGGAATTTTGATCAATAATTAAATTTTGGTTGACAAAATTAAGAATCTAAGAAGGATTGTGAGCTCGCATACAATTTTTAACTCAAATATAAATAAGTAAATTTAGGTTGTTTTGTAGAAAACGTTGCCAATGAGAGGAGTACAGAAAACGTACGAGTATAGCCTTGAAGCTGCACATTGTGCTTTCACCTAAAAGCCATCCTAATCAACTTTTACGATGATCTCTCCAAGATTAAAAAAGTGCTTAAGATAATAAACGAATAAGATACCTAGACAACGCTGGTCACTTTATTGCTCATATCAAAGTTATCGCGTATTTCAACACCTCTTTATTACGTCCTTATTCAGTATTACATTTCATTCTAATAAGATAAATCTTATTTATTCGAAAAGTACAAATAGATGGCACATTGCTTAAATAATTCAATAACAATTTTCTTGCATAGTCTTGCAGTGCTCGTACCGGCAAAGGTGGCTCAGGGCATCAACTGATGTCACTGCAGTGCCTCTGACTAGGAGGTCCTAGGGTTCCAGTTCCGACGGTGGCAGGATTTTCGACACTTGGTAGAGAGGCTAGGTTGAGTTCAGCCGCTGTCTGGGGGAGAATTCTGATGGTTAGATGCTCTGAACGGTAGTTTTCAGTGGTTTCTTCGATCAAAACCCGGCAAGTGCCGGAACAAAATTGTTTCTGAGTGCGTCAATTCTGAGTCAATTAGACCCGTAAATTTAGTACATGACATAATCCTGGTCCTTGTTGCCCCCCCCATTGGAACGTGAGTAATGCCGCCGCCGACCTACGTATGAGCTTGCAGGTTTTTCGCAAGCAACAAACATCCCCCCGTGGAAGACCATCCCATCCGAGACAACTTCAAAGCTTCCTACTACATGTGTTGTAGTTTAGTGCATGTCTGTGAAGGCAATGAAGAGGAGAGAGATCAGAGACAAGGAAGGAAAGATTGCGCGTGGTCCATTGGCCGTTTGATGGGATGGTGTTTCGGGATTCGCGTGGTATTGATCGGAGAAACCCTGAAAACTGTTGATCAGAGCAGCTCCCCGCGAGAATTCTCCTCCAGATAGTGGTTTGAAACGTCTCTACTATGTCGACAGTCGAAAATCAGCCACGTTAAAACTCGAAGCTTGGTTAACGTTGTAGAGGCAACCGAATTGTCGTTGAGATATCGCAGCCGGCCCTTATTTCGAGAAGAGTTTTCGAAGAGCGTCTCGCGCAAGGAGTGAAGAGCCCTTGGGGTACATTTTTGGCGATTGACGTGGGCTCGCCCAGCGATGCGCAGCGACACGAGCGGCACCGTTCCAGGCCAAAGGAGGGGTTCAGGAGGCGTGCGTGTTGCCCCCAGGCGACGAGTGCTGCGCAGAGCAAATTATTGCACGGAAGCGCCGGGGAACTCGCCCTCCGTCACTCGAACGCCCTCGACAGCTGCTCCCAGCAGCCCAGCGCTCGCCTCAGTTCGCCTCTCACTTCGCCTCTCGCTTCGCCTGGTTTCGCGTCACTTCGCTTCGCTTCTCCTCGCTTCGCTTCGCCTCGCGTCGCCTCGCTTCGCCTGGTTTCGCGTCGCTTCGCCTCGCTTCTCCTCGCTTCGCGTCGCTTCGCGTCGCCTCGCGTCGCCTCGCTTCGCCTCGCTTCGCCTCGTTTCGCCTCGCTTCGCATCGCGTCGCCTCGCGTCGCCTCGCATCGCCTCGCTTCGCCCCGCTTTGCCCCTATTTTCCCCGCTTCTCCCCGCTGCGTCTCATGTCGCCATATCACTCATTAATCTCATTTTACACATTAGTCATTAATCTCATTATTGGTAGCAGCTTCCGTAATAATTGGTTCCGCTGCAGCGCCAGAGGCTTCGCAGCCCGCCGAGCGAAGGCGCCAGACCAGAGGCTCCTGTTGGGGCGGTGGACGCGCGTTTGCAAGTCAATGCGCAGCGAAGAGCAGCGAACGCTTTGGACAAACAGGCGCCCACTGCCCCTCCGACGGTGCACCTGAGGAAACACGCGAAGCGACACATGCTCATATCAAAGCAAAGGCAAAAGAGCTCAACGAGTGTATTTTAAGAAAAAGTGCTAGGTAACCTAAAAGTACTCGTTTCTGCAATGGTATGGAAATGGGGATTGAAATAAATAAGGGTGAGAAGATCAAAACTTCCAATTGATGCTGAATCAGTTGCTGTTTGTCAAGAAAATTTTGAAGATATAGTACCTCGAAAAATATATTGTGAAGGTGTAGTTAAAAAAATATAAATCCATATTCACTCTTCTATAGAAATACGCAATTTACAAACAATTTATTTCTTAACCCAATAAGAGCTTAAAAATGTTCGCAAATGAACTGGCGTTACGTTACAGTTGTGGCGTCGCGGGGTAGAGCGCCGCTGCGGCGGGCCGCTTCGGGAAACCCGCTCCTAAGCCGGAAGGGGGATGGGGGTGGAACGCGGCGGCGCCTCGCCGGCACGCGCCGGGCAGGGAAATCCCGGCACCAAAATCACTGGGAGAAAAGGGCGCGCGCGGGCGCGAGTCTGGGTGATGTCGGTTGCGACCTGGAGAGGGCTGGCCAGCGAGCCGAATGACGCCCGCCGCTTGTAGAATGGGGGCGAGCCGACGGATACTTAAGGCTGCGCCGACACGCGCCTTGCGGGATACGCAGGGTGTCGAAAGACGGGTGGTATCTCCAGTGCTATCTTTGCACGTGATCTTCAGGTCGAAGATAGGTTTTGGCGTCAGGCCATGTAACTTCTGTAGTTACGGGACTCTATGTCCGACAGCTTCGCACTTCGCGTTGCTTTTTCCTGCTCTCGAGCAGCGGTACTTGGCTAGGCCTAGGTACGGTCGCGGGGTTTCGCGGCTAAGGGAATTGAAAGGTTGCCAAGGGGTTAAATTTTGTATAATAATCTTTGTACTATAATTGTAAATACATTGTAAATATCAAACAGAAACAGTCGTCTGTGTTATACTTTTCTAGTACGTCACACAGTTTTATCTCAGAAGTACACGATTAAAAAAGTGAACCGATTTCACTGACCTCGAAAAGGGACAAAATCACGATGAGGTTCCCAAATTGAAAACATTTTGAACGCCTCTCTGTCAAGCTAGCTCACCCAATTTGCATGTCCTATTTAATTTTTAATTGTTTTAAAATTGAGCACATATTTTGATGTTGATAGGGGATTTTTATGTTGATTTATGATGAACCGGGCACGTCGCCTCTCGTCGCTTCACCTCGCGCCGCTTCACCTCACGTCGCTTCACCTCGTGTCGCGTCACATCGCGTCGCTTCACCTTGCGTTGCTTCGCTGCCCGTCGCTTCACTTCCCGTCGCTTCATGTCGCGTCGCTTCACCTCCCGTTGCTTCAACTCACGTCGCTTCACCTCTCGTTGCTTCACCTTGCGTCGCTTCACCTTCGTCGCTTTATGTCGCGTCGCTTCACCTCGCGTCACATTGCCTCGCGTCGCCTCGCCTCGCGTCGCTCCGAAAACAAACGCGGCGGCCGCGCTGCGCCCGGCCGAGCGCGCAGCCCACAGCGGCCGTAAACATTTGCAAGTCAATGCGCGCGCGGGCGGTGCACCGTGGGTAAACAGCGGCCGCCCCGGGCGCGACCCTAATTGCCCGCGCGCAGGTTTACGGCCGCGTTTATTGGGCGGCGCCTCGCGCCCCCGGGCCCCGCTGCACTCGCGCGGTCTGCGCCGCCGCTCTCTCCGCAGCGGCGCTGCGCCAAGCGACACGGTAGAGGGTTTTCGACACTGGCTGGAGAGCGAGGTCGAATTAGGGCGCACTCTGGAGTGGATTTCTAGAGATCACCTGCTCTGATCGATAGTTGTTATTTTTTTGTTTCTCCGATCAACACGAGGCGAATGCCGAAGCAATGGCTAAATATATCGAATGCTACCATTGTCTGGACGGAAATTCTAGCGACCAGATGCTTTAACGTTACTTTTCCTGTTTTATCCGATTAATATCAGGCTAATGCTGGAACAGTACCCAAACAACGAGCCAGGGACCGCATGCGATCTTTCTTTCCTGGTCCTTGTTCTGTCATCACCCCTTACATTTACATGCAATACCCTACCACACATGTGCGGAGACCAGTCTGGAGATTAGAGCTTGTCCTTAGAGATTGGGGCAGTGCACCGCTGGTGTTAGATACCTGGTTGGGGAAAACCCTTTTAGTCGACGTGTAGGTCGGCGCCAAATGTCACCTTCCAGCGGGGGAAGATCATCGCCACCTTCCTGAATATAACATTCAACATTAACGGGACTAAAGACCGTAACAGTTGTCGAGCACAGAAACATCAATCAATAAATGAAAAGGTTTTACGGGTATTAAGAAAGAATTAATAATGAGGCAATGAGCTCTTAGTACTTTAGTACGGCAACGAGCTCTTACTACCAATGTCTGCTTCTTTTGCAACCCCAACAGGTTGTGTGATGAAGAAAACATTAAAACCTAGCAACATAGCTAGTTTCGAAAATCTCACTACCGTCCGGAATCGAACCGCAGGACTTGGCGGTCGGAGCCACTGCAGAAACAACGATAAGACTGTCTCTAAGCTAGCTCTGAAGGTCGTTTACTCCGATATTTCGTAGATTCAGATTGACAAGGTTCTACCTAATATTCTTCGAGAAAATGACCATTTGATTCTTCATAAATCTTCATTGTAAGACCTACATCACGTTAAAAAAGTTTTAAATTAAACTTGTAGAACACATTCTATAAAGCTAGTGACATACTAGTTCAATTTGCATTTTTATTTTCAGCTTTATTAGTTGTCACCACGCTTTCAAAGAGTCTTCATATTTTAAATGCCCCGAAATGTGCAGTCAGATAGTGCGAGAGAAACTTGCCGAGGTCGCGAATCCGCAGATACAGATTTAAAACATGGAATAAACTGTGGAGTTCTTCAGTCTGAGATATTGCACATGATGCCTATAACACCGTTTAAGTCGACCGCTTCGGTTGCTTTCTTTTTGACTGAAGCACAAATCAAGGTCAGGGAAAATACGATTTTATCAAATGAATGAATTGACATTTAATAACTGAATCAAAAGTAAATTTTACCGCCACTTTCAATATTATTTTTGTTCTATATTTTCTACATAACAGATATAATTTCATTTCATGTGAGATCCAGACTACTGAAAGAAATGTCTTCTTTCGTTTTAGAGATGAAGTCAAACGCTGACTGGTGTATTGTAATGCGTTGAGAGTTGTTTCTAAAGAAAGGGGTGAGAGAATCTCTCAGATTCTGCTCCCCTTCAGTTCGACTTACAAGATGATTTGAACATGTTACTAAAATTGGGCAACATTTTGGGCATAAGTGTGGTATGTAAACATTATAAGAAAAGAATGTGTGAATAGTAAAGAAGAGTGGTTTCTGGTAGCTTATGGAATGACGATACAAAGATATGAAATAATTACAGTTCATGAAACTACATAAAAACGTATTACAAAAAGAAACCCTGTAAATGAAAAATGTTGCTGGAGTTCACTAACAAGATCTAAAACTTAAAATTAAGGTTACTGCGACGTAAAGATTAAATTTTAAAACGTTTTTTCTCTGCATTCTAATGGTACACGTTCTCTTATTTTTTGTTAAACTGCATGCTTGAAAGAGAAAAGTCCGAAGCTGCGCGCTCTCCGCGTCGCCTGCGCCCACTGCGCTGAATGTCTTGTGTGTTCTAGCGGCTGCACCGCGCCCCCCCCCCTCCGCGCCACAGCGCGATGGCTTGCCGCGCGCTTGCCCTCGTCGAGACACGAACCCGGCGCTCGCCTGCCCCGCCGCCCAGAGCAACGCCCTCGCGTGGTGTGCGCCTGCGAGGTTGCCTGCCTTCGCACCCCCCCCTCCCCGCCCCGCCCAGCCCCGCTCCACTCAGCACCGCCTCGCTCCTTTCTGCACCGCCCCGCACCTCTCCACTCCGCCCCGCCCCGCCCCGCCCCGCACTGCCCCGCCCGGCGCTACCCCGACCCACGACACCCCGCCCCGCGCCGCCCCGCGCCGCCCCGCGCCGCCCCGCGCCGCCCCGCGCCGCCCCGCGCCGCCCCGCGCCGCCCCGCGCCGCCCCGCGCCGCCCGCGCCGCCCCGCGCCGCCCCGCGCCGCCCCGCGCCGCCCCGCGCCGCCCCGCGCCGCCCCGCGCCGCCCCGCGCCGCCCCGCGCCGCCCCGCGCCGCCCCGCGCCGCCCCGCGCCGCCCCGCGCCGCCCCGCGCCGCCCCGCGCCGCCCCGCGCCGCCCCGCGCCGCCCCGCGCCGCCCCGCGCCGCCCCGCGCCGCCCCGCGCCGCCCCGCGCCGCCCCGCGCCGCCCCGCGCCGCCCCGCGCCGCCCCGCGCCGCCCCGCGCCGCCCCGCGCCGCCCCGCGCCGCCCCGCGCCGCCCCGCGCCGCCCCGCGCCGCCCCGCGCCGCCCCGCGCCGCCCCGCGCCGCCCCGCGCCGCCCCGCGCCGCCCCGCGCCGCCCCGCGCCGCCCCGCGCCGCCCCGCGCCGCCCCGCGCCGCCCCGCGCCGCCCCGCGCCGCCCCGCGCCGCCCCGCGCCGCCCCGCGCCGCCCCGCGCCGCCCCGCGCCGCCCCGCGCCGCCCCGCGCCGCCCCGCGCCGCCCCGCGCCGCCCCGCGCCGCCCCGCGCCGCCCCGCGCCGCCCCGCGCCGCCCCGCGCCGCCCCGCGCCGCCCCGCGCCGCCCCGCGCCGCCCCGCGCCGCCCCGCGCCGCCCCGCGCCGCCCCGCGCCGCCCCGCGCCGCCCCGCGCCGCCCCGCGCCGCCCCGCGCCGCCCCGCGCCGCCCCGCGCCGCCCCGCGCCGCCCCGCGCCGCCCCGCGCCGCCCCGCGCCGCCCCGCGCCGCCCCGCGCCGCCCCGCGCCGCCCCGCGCCGCCCCGCGCCGCCCCGCGCCGCCCCGCGCCGCCCCGCGCCGCCCCGCGCCGCCCCGCGCCGCCCCGCGCCGCCCCGCGCCGCCCCGCGCCGCCCCGCGCCGCCCCGCGCCGCCCCGCGCCGCCCCGCGCCGCCCCGCGCCGCCCCGCGCCGCCCCGCGCCGCCCCGCGCCGCCCCGCGCCGCCCCGCGCCGCCCCGCGCCGCCCCGCGCCGCCCCGCGCCGCCCCGCGCCGCCCCGCGCCGCCCCGCGCCGCCCCGCGCCGCCCCGCGCCGCCCCGCGCCGCCCCGCGCCGCCCCGCGCCGCCCCGCGCCGCCCCGCGCCGCCCCGCGCCGCCCCGCGCCGCCCCGCGCCGCCCCGCGCCGCCCCGCGCCGCCCCGCGCCGCCCCGCGCCGCCCCGCGCCGCCCCGCGCCGCCCCGCGCCGCCCCGCGCCGCCCCGCGCCGCCCCGCGCCGCCCCGCGCCGCCCCGCGCCGCCCCGCGCCGCCCCGCGCCCTCCTTCTCCAGCCAGCCTCCGCGTGGCGACGCGACCGCGACGACGCCCGACGTGGCACCGCCACCTGAGAGCGCTCCGAGCGCCAGGCCCGCGCTGTGGCGCGCCACTCCTCCAACCCTCGGCCTCCAGCTTTCAAGTCCCGTCGGTGGCGCATCTTCCGCATTAACCAATTTACTGGGTCAAAGTCAGTCAATGTCTGGAGAGCCGACCGGCTGCTCTAATCGCGTTTTCTAGACTTCCTCCAATCAATACCTGGCGAATGCCGAAGCAGTTCCAGTACAAACGGATGTGCGCGATCATTTCTTCCTCATCCTTGGACCTTTCTCTCCCCTTACACACATACACTTACATTTATTACACTTTCACACACGTCGGGAGATCTGTGAAGAGCCTAGAGCAGGTCGTGGATGGGGCTGTGCCCCGCTGGAGGATGGCTGGGTGCCGAATTTCAAGTTCCAGCGAAAGAACACCGCCATACCTCCTGGATAGAACTTTTCGAACATGTACGGAATTAATTAATTACAAGTAGTTGACGTGCCCGGAATCAATATTCGTTCTCTGAAATTCGCACATCGGTTCCCCTTGCGGTTCTCTCGTTGACGATTTTACGATGGAGGATATGCGAACCGTAGCTTTGGCAAAAATCAATTTTTAATTTCCCGTATACGTACGTATATACGGAGTAATATACGTAGTATAGGGAAATTTATATAATTTCCCGGAAAATCGATTGCGAGATTTTAATGGAAATACACATTTTGGGGTCCCCTGATACCAAAAATGTTTTTTTCAAAACGTCCGTCCGTCTGTGCCAAAATGGATATTCTCCGGTCGATTTGATTCCACTCCAGGTGCCGCGATTTTGAAAAACTTTCTTCAAAATTTGGGGGTACTTTACATGAAGCCCTCCAGACATTTTCAAAATTTTCTCAAAACCCTCCAATTATTTTTAAATTTCTTGTAAGAATAGAGTAAAATACACTTTATAAAGGTGGCATAGGTCCAATTTTCATGGTTTACTCCGAATTTTCGAAAATTGCAAAAGTTTGAATTTTTAGCATCTTCCTACACCTACAAAATTGAAGATAGTTTTCCTCCAAATAAAATTTGTTCTACCAAGTAAGTTCTTTCATTAAGGTCATGTAAATTTTTATTTTGAAAATTTTAGTAGTTTTCCCACAATATTGCGTGCAATAGGCTCAATTTTAGAAAATTACAAAAACAATATTTTCTCCAAAACAGCTCCAAATTTTATATTTAAACTTTTGGTACGGATAATATGGTCTAAGATGACCTAAAAGCCCAGTTGCTCTATTGTTTTGTTCTTTCAAAAATTACAAAAATGTATTTTTTTACTTGTCTCTCGCGTTGTTAATATTTACATTAGCGGCGATTTGTTCACATTATATTTATGAGTATATATGCTTTAAATAATGTCAGATAAAGTTTCTCGAAAACTCAATAATTTTCTGTAAAAACGAGCTCAAAACGTCGCATTTTCAGATAAGTTCCAACGCCGTTTTGTGAAAAATGGCTCAAAATATTTTCTTCAAACTTTTCGAACGGATAGTGTTAATATCGCTTTTTAATATGGCGTAAAATTCATTTTGAAGTATTTTTTTTTGTTTTTCAAAAATAACAGCATGCTCATGATTTTGCAAGGAATTTATAAAGAATCAGGTACGCTGAATCCAAATGTCATTAGTTTCATTGAATTGGCTGTAGTTTTTGTGCCAGGAATGTTGTAATGAATGATACAATCACAAGACTCGCACTATTTAAAGCAAATATCTATCTTTATAAAAACACTGTTTCTTTGATTTTATACATTGAATATCGAATTATTTTCAAGATACTTTGATTGAGCTTCGTCTTAGTAATACATCATCTTTTGTTACAAAACAATGAGTTCTTCAGGAATACATTGTTTGGACGACCCTAATGTATTTTGCTATATTTGTGGGGGAAAATACGCAATAAAACAGATAAGAAATATTACAAACTTTACAAAAAAACATATGAAGCTCATTTTAGTTTAAAACTGAGTGATCAAGATAAGTCGTGGGCACCCCATGTGGTATGAAAAAATTTGCGTCGAATCTCCGTCAGTGCAAAACTAGAAAAGTGAAGAGAATAAAATTTGATGTACCGATGGTATGGCTAGAGCCCAAAAATAATCATGATGTTTGTAATTTTTGTGCTGTAAAAGTCAAAGGATTCAATCGTTACAAGAAAAAGAACTGGGAGTACACTGATTTCAAATCTGCAAGCCGCCTCGTACCACATGGATCTGATGTTCCCAAACCAATGTTCACAACACTCCCCGGAATTCCTGTATCCGATAGTGAGGATATATAGATTCTGGGATGTAATACAGGAGTTAGCAGAGACAATGAATACGATGGAAGTTATGCTACGAAAAAGAAATTATCACATAAGAGCTCATTTATTTAATACGTGACCTCAGAATGCCAAAACAAGCACCTGGACGTTTAGCATCCAGACTAAAAGAAACGAAACGTCTGACACC
This sequence comes from Acheta domesticus, assembly GCA_031308135.1. Classification (NCBI taxonomy): domain Eukaryota; kingdom Metazoa; phylum Arthropoda; class Insecta; order Orthoptera; family Gryllidae; genus Acheta; species Acheta domesticus. The sequence goes on along the minus strand of JAHLJT010002406.1, from coordinate 73,752,738 downwards.
AGAAGCAAAAACAACATTTTACAGGGCAAGAGAGGCAAAAATCCTAACATATTTCGGTGAAAATGGAGACTTCGTGTACCTTTCTAATATTCCTGGACCACTTGTTAATATGAGCGTTTCAGAATATCGACCCGAAGACTGGCAGCTTTTTATAGACAGTTACACTCGAAGTTTAAAGTGTTCTTCCGAGCACAGTGGTAAATGGTATCCATCAATCCCAATTGGTCACTCAACAAAAATTTAAGAAGAATATGATAATATCAAAATGGTCTTACAAAATCGTTTCTCTAATGATCTGACTAACTGATGGTCTAAATGCGTTAATTTCAAAATGGTCAACTTTTTTACTTGGACAAAGTGGATACACACGATACTAAGGTTTTCTCTGCTTGTGGGATAGTCGAGCAAAGGAACAGCACTGGAAAAAAGTGACGTGGCCGCCAAGGAAAAATATCACAGTAGGTGAACTTTGGTTTCCAAAAGGTTGATCCCGAAGGTTGATTGGTTTCCAAAGATAAGATCATTCTCCCTCCCCAGCACATAAAGTTGGGATTAATGAAGCAATTTGTGAGAGTACTAAAGAAGAATGGCGATTGCTTCAAATGCATTAGCAGATGATTCCTTGGACTGAGCACGGAAAAATTAAAAGCTGGCGTATTTGATGGACACCGAATTCGGAAATTGATATGAATGATACAAATTTCGCAAGTTCCAAGACTGATACTGAATCTTATGCCCGGCACAGTTTTGTCATTGTTGGCAAGTACTTTTTGGGCAATCAGAAAGCAGTAAATTGGGCAGAACTGGTGCAAGACTTGCTTTTAAACTTTCAAAATTTGAATGCATATGAGCATTAAGGTACACTCTCTCTCTAGTCATCTAGGGAATTTTCAAAAAATCTTGGCAATATGAGTGAGGAATAAGATGAGCGGTTCCATCAAGAAATAAAAGTGATGGAAGATAGATATCAGGGCAGATGTGAGAGACACAAGATGACAGACCACTGCTGGAGCCTACAACATGATTGTCCTGATTTGCCGCATAAAATGAAATCATACATCAAATCTTTTTCAAACAATTAATTGTGATTCGTTTCGGACTGTAAATATAAGTATATTGAATGTATTAATACTATGTATTTCAAGTGTTTGATTTTAAATAAATAGGCACATTTAGTTTCATTTAGTTCAAGTTTCATGCAATTTAGGAATGGCCTGTACTCTACAAAATAAAATAATATTTTTACGATGCGAATTTTACTAGAGCCAATCTACCAAAACGAATGCAATATTTGGAAACTGTACATCAAACATACCCAAAAACGGCTTTAACTTGTTTGACAAGAAAATGTTTTATTAACCAATGTCTTCTTTCACATATTCATTTCTAACATGTCTAATACACATGTTGTTTATAGAAAACATGTTCTAATTTCAGTGTTATTTAGACAGAAATTGCAAAATGTTACTTGTAAGACAAACTTTATTTGGAAGAAAGAACTGGAATTAGAACTCTTCCTCGACCATTTCCAAAACAAAGTCTTCAGCGTCTCACATATCAGAATAATTACCTCCAGCAGGAATTTCATCCAAAATCAATCAGATCGTCGACTTCAAGATAACAAACTTTCCAGAAGACCCGGTTGTGAAAGAGACAGTGAATATTCAGAAACAAAAGTCGTATGTATGAAGGAAAATTTTCTTCAAATTGCTTAATCGCGAAAACAACTGCCCTTTCCTGCTTAAGGACAGCAATTAATCAGAAGTACGTCGTAAATCAGGAAAGGTATTCCGTATATAATATTCCTTATCGAGAGAAGTTGATAAAACATTTTCCTTGCGCTTCTACATCAACTGACCACGTAATTGAAACTCAATACCAGAAAGATTAAAATTAAACTTAAGGAAAAGTTGATTTGCACAAATGAGGAAGTTCTACGTATTTTAAACCTAACGTCCTTTTGAACGATGGCTAACTGAAGCAACAAAATGAAGTAACATGGCCAGTTGATTGATTGGTGATTCCGTGCGCGTCAGCTACTAAGGTCATTAAGTGTAGTGCATGTTTTTTATTACGAGAGGTGGTCGTGATGTTCTCTTGCTGGATAGCGAGATCCCGCGCCGCCTCGCGGGACATGTTGACTCGCGGTTTGTTTTCCCAACCAGGCATCTCCCATCAGTGGGACACCGCCTCAGCCGGGACTAGGTCGAAGCTCCCGATCGGTCCCCCTGCATATGTGGTATTGCATGTAAGTGTTTGTAAGTAAGGGGTGGCAGTAGGACTAGGAAGAGGAAGAAGGAAAGATCGCGCGTGGTCATTGACTCGTTTGTTAGGGTTCTGCTCTGACATTCGCCTGATATCGATCGGAGAAACCATAGAAAACTACCGATCAGCGGAGCTGGCCGCTAGAATTCTCCTCCATACATCGGCTAAATTCGACCCAGCTATCTAGCTAGTGTAACGTTTAAACGAGCATATCGTGAAGAAGACCAGAAGAAATAATGTGGAAAAGCAACCTACTGAGACATTATAAGCAATAATTACGCTCATACACGCACAATAAAATTCGTCCCTCCATCGTTGATAAATCTCCAAGGTTCCCAAACTTTATGCCCATGAGTACGTTTTGCTTGTAGATACAAGCAAAACGTACTCATCCTCTTATCACCTTAAGCATCTGACGCGAAATGACTTACAAAGAACGTTGGCACGTGCAGTTCAGCGAAGATAGTATCCCATCTCAAGTGAAATGACGGAAAATGAGTGGTAATGGACTGGATCTTACGGTTTTCAATGTCGTACAACCATCATCTGGAATAAACGAGGGAAAGGGCAGAGAAGGGAACAGACAATAAAATTCCTCTGAAAAGTCAATCCTTACCTCCGAAATGGACTTCAAAGAAAATGCACCAACTTTGACAGAAAATGATCCGATCCCCCGAACACGTATGGAGTAACCTCTTCCTCATGATTAGAAGATTTCAACGCACGACTCAAAAGAATCCCCATCTGAAAAAGAAAAGGACGCCGAAGATGATACACCAAGATTCTGTGCTTTGGGCGATGGATGATGATGAACAGAATATCTGATGATGATACAACAGCGTATAATTTCTCGAATTATTTGTAACAGTTTAGGTCTATCTGGACCCACAATAGTGTTCTCAAACCCGCAAAGTATTTGCCAGGATTGAGATTTGGACTCAACCGCATTATCCACGATGTTATTCTTCACATCATAAAGGGTAATCAAGATACCAGCGCTCCATTGGCATAAAAAATAGGTGAACCTTTGTAATGTTCAGTATTTCAAAGGGTTTAAAAAATCGAACCAACACCGTAGGAAAAACGTTTGCTCTGTACGAGCGGGAAAATAACAGAAAAAAATTAGTCGTTTTTGGGAAAATCTTGTTTTCTTTTTTCTTTTCATTTGGAAAAAATGTATTTCACATTATTTGAAGAGCTAATTTGGAAGAACAAACTTCAAACTTCGTTTAATAATGCCATCATCAATAAGGTTCAAGGCATGGTTTCCAAGAGATTCAGTTCACGAGTATGCGAACTATTTGAACTTTTCAATTACCAAAAGTTCATAGTTTTTAATGAAAGCACATCTATACCGTTTTTATAAGGTACTTCATTTTATCCAAGCAAAAAATTTAAAGAAAAGCATTGGAGCAATTTTTTGGAAAGTATTGATGTTCTTCGGGCATCATGCACCCCCCCCCGCTGGTTGACGAGATCCAGTGCCGACTTACCCGTCAGATAACGAAGTTCTTTCCCAACCATTTATCTCCCATCAGTGGGGTACCGCCGGGACAAACTTTAAGTTCCCTACATGTGTGGTAGCGTGGTGCATGTAAGTGTGTGTGCATAAGTAAGGGGTCAAGGTATGACAAAGAAGTGGAAAGGAAGATCGCACGAGGTCCGCGGCCCGTTCGTTAGGGTGTTGCTCCCGCCTTCGCCCAGTGTTGATTGGATAAACCACGGAGCAACTACCGATCAGAGCCCCTGACCGCTAGAATTCTCCTCCAGACATCGGCTGAATTCGGCCTAACTATGTAGCTAGTGTCGAAAATCCTGTCATGGTTGGAACTCGAACCCTCGCTTTTTCCGGTCAGAGGCACTGCAGTGACATCAGTTGCTCTGAGCCATGATATATTATCTAATTGATCAATTAAAGTGTTGACCGCTGGAAACGATATAGATATCTTTTTCTTCTCTTCCTATTGATTATTAATCTACGTTGATGACCTATTATTAATATAGGTTAATGAGGTTTCCACGTATTCAAAAGGTATTCTTTTTATGGGTTTATGTCTTATTATATTGTGGTGTTAAGTGAAATTTGTATCCCTACGTGATTGTATATATTTATGAGTGAATAGATGTGGGTTAATGTGAATGTGAATCTATGTATATATATGTAATGCATTTGAGAATCGCTTCGCAATGCATTTGAAAAATGCAAGAGTGAGTTTTATTTTTGTACACATTACTATATGTACATTTAGATATATGCTACGGTGCACATATATTATTTGTGTTGAAATTGCAATCCGCTTGTGCTATGTGGAGGACAAAGGATAGTTTGTTGTACATTTTAAACGTACTAGAAGATAGTTTCATGCTTCAGTATTCTGTTACTGGGCAACAACATCCCAGTTGTAGAATAAAGTTTCTATCTGAGAAGTTGCAATTTTATGGCGTTATCTGAGCGTAACGTGCACGCAACCCGCACGACAGACACGGCTCCGACGCGACGCTTCACTTCTAAAAGTCTCCACCAGAAGTCTCCACCTCAGCTTGGGACAAACTAAACCACTTGTGCACTAACGTAAGGTGCTACTTAAATTCGAAATTATTATTATTATTGTTCCTCCATATCACGACTACAGATGTTAATAGTCGGCTGAGTATAAAATCTACTCCAGGTTGCAACCAGCTACCTAAGGAGCAGATCTAGGGACTGTCGGTGCCTCTACAATACTTTGCACAAATGTGAGTGTGCCAAATAAAGCAATTTCTTGCACTTCCCAGTCCTTTGAATGACCTGAAAGTTTAGCCAAGTTCTTTCACAAATTTTGCGGAACAAATCCCAGAACTCCGATAACTATCGGGACGACCTGTGCTTTTACGCCCCACATTCGTCTGACCTCAATTTACAAACTCTTGTATTTAAGACGTTTCTCTGCCTCCTTGGTTACGACGTTTTGATCGCAAGGCACAGCAACGTCCACAAGTAGACACGATTTTTTCTCAAAATCCCGGATAACAATATCCGGTTTCTTTGCTGCTATCGTGCGATCCATTTGAATTTGTTGGTCGTTCAATATTGTACACAATCCAACCGATGTCACCGGTTTTGGTGAGTGTTCGTACCATTTGAGGCATGTGTTTGGAACTTCGAGGGCGGTACAGTGACAGGGCGGTACAGATCTGCCAGTGAAGGTAACTATACACCCTGTCGTGTTTTTTTTAAGTATTCTGTCTTTACTAGAATTGGACAAGCTGAGATAATGTGATCAATTGTTTCTACTTGCTCCTGGCAAATTCGGCATTTGTCATCTTGGGAAATTTTGAGAACCGCTTTATCATAATGTCGTGTTCTCAACGCCTGATATTGAGCAGCTACTAGAACTGCTTCCGATTCTGGCTTCATTCTTCCCCTTTTAAGCCACATAAATGATTGATCTTTATTGATCTGCACCATGTCCATTCTTTTTAGATATTGTCCATGGAGGGATTTGTCCCTCCGCGACTTCTTTAACATTTTTTGTGTCTTATTATTATTATTATTATTATTATTATTATTATTATTATTATTATTAGACCGTTTAATCATTATTAGGGGGAGAGCCTCTTGCGTAGGGCAAGGAGCCCACCTGGGTGGCCTTACGTGGATAACTCATTAAAGTAATGAATTTATACTAAACACTGTCAAGTATGTTTCCTACTATTCTAAACATAAATACATTCAATATTGATAGTTTATTATACTTTCTTTTATATCACTTTTATTTGTGTTATTATTTTTGTTTTTATTATTATTATTGTCATCATCATTATCATAGCACAATTTAACTACCATTCCGAATTGCTTCCTAAGGAGCAGATCTAGTGACTGGGCACCTCTACAAAACTTCCCAATAAGGCGATATCTTACAGTTTCGAATCTGTTAAGCAACCTTTTTGAGATTAGGCAAGTGTGTTTTATCAATTTGGAGGAAGAAAACCCAGAGTTCCCATGACTTCGAAAGGACCTTTTTTTTACACCGTGCATCCGGCAGATCTATTTTCTAACTTTGTGTTTAAGATGTTTCTCTGCCTCTTTGGTGACGACGCGACGTTTTTGTCGCATGGCGCAGGAAGATACGTTTAGATGTAGATGCGTTTACTAGATGTAGGTAGTTAAGATGTAGATACGTTACTACATCTAGATACGTTTTTTCTCAAAATCCCAAAATTTAAAAAAGTAAAAATATCCGTTTTTTGATGCCACCGTACTTTATGTATGTTTTTTGGTCACACAAGATTGTTTGCAGACCAATAGAATTCACAGGTTTTGGCGTGTGTTTGTACAATTTGGAGTATGTGTTTGGAATAATAGATCTATTTATTTATTTATTTATTTGTCAAAAAACTGTATATGACGTGTGGGGAAAAAATTATCTGCGCACATTTTCTTGAGGGCCAGAATTTTTTTTTTTTAAAAAAAGTAATTGTAGACCTTGCCATGACATTTCATGTGTTGGGAATTTGCTGCATGAGGAAAAACTGAGAGGATATGATCAATAGTTGCTACCTGTTCCTGACAAATTCGGCATTTATCATCCAGGGAAAATTTGAGAATCGCTTTATTGTAACGTTTTCTCAAAGCCTGTACGTGGGCAGCTATTAAAGGTGGTTCCAATTAGGGTTTCATTTATTCGGTTACAAGCTTTATAAATAATTGGTTGTTTGTTGTTGATCTGTAATATGTTATTTCCATGGCATAATGAAGTGAAGTGGTTTGCATCTTCTTTTTCTTCTTCTTTTTCTTATCGTAATTATTATTATTTTACAATATTATTTAAAAAAGGGTTACGCGTCACTATTGCGGAAAGAGCGGTGACAGCAGATGAGCTTGCCTCATTTGCATTCGCTGGGGAAACACGTGGCGCGGTGCGGTGGCGAGAGAGCGTCACTAGGATTTCCGCGCCCCCTGCCCTCGGCGCCGCATCCGCCGGGGGACCACCACAGGTCCCCGCGGCGCCGATGGCTCGCTCAACTCGGTGGGCGCTCCCAAGTGCGAAGAGGGGGGTGGCGGATGCACTCCGCGGGCGTAGTTGGTCAACAGGAGATTTTGTCTAGGACCAAGTCTGACTTAGAAGAAATAAATTATTGCGTAACTAAATTACTTTTCTTACACGTTAAAACAATAACAAGCTGAAAAGAAAAAAAAATCTTCACGCAATATGGCCGAAAGGCTTTGATGAGAAACGCGATGGATACATAGCATGCATATCTTGTGCTAGATAGCAAATTTTTGATTGATAAGGATATTTTGTGGCCGAGGAAAGAAGGAAAGCTATATCAAGCACGCAGTAAAAGAACTATTTAAAAATAAAAAGGCGAAAAGAAAAAAGTTTAATTAGGGTGGACATGATGAGTACAAAGAAGTTGCTGGCGGTAGATGTATCAAGACCTTTGGTAGTTCTATTTCAGCAATATCTTGTTGTGACAGTCCAAGATAAAATGTGTGGCTTTTGATTCTTTTTAATTTTTCGCCTTACTTGCGTATTTAGGTAGGAATGATCAGCGGCAGAAATCGAGTTTTCGACTGAAAAACTATTGTGAGGCCCGGAATCGAAATAATTGATAAATTTTGTTCCTATTCGTAGCAAATAATTTTTTCTAACACGTAGTGTAATAAGAATCCACGTGTTGTGGGTCCTTGATACCGAAAAATTGATTGATGCACAACGTCTGTCCATCTACCTGTGGTCAATGCTAGCGCCTGAACTTTTCGGACAAATTTCTCTAATATTATACACCCACTTGATCTGGACCAACTCAAGGCCCTGAGACCTAGAAACGGGTACTTTAATTTAGGGGGAGAACTGCACATAAAACCTCAAAATTTTGAATCTTAAAAAAAATGGCTACATGTGTTTTATTAAACTTTTTTCTCATACATCGTAGTTATAAAAATGGCCCGGATCTCATTTTTGTTAAAATCTCCGAATTTTAGAAAATTGCGAAAGTTCAAAATCTTGTCGGCGTCTTCCTACAACTATAATATTAAGGTTAGAATACTTTTCTCAATCTCTCTCTGTTGCGCAAAGACATCTTTAAATATTACATTTATAAAAATTACGCAGGTTCAATTTTATGTTAATTCTATATTTTCGAATATAGAATTACAAATGGAAATGTTCAACATTTTAGTTTCTCGCCTACTGCTTTTAGAGTATATAGAAATTATTGTAAAACTGTTGAAAAAACGGCGAATTTTTGACAGAAAAACTCTTGTTGCCGGGCCCCCGGTAACGTAAAAGTGAATAAATTTTGTACATGTATGTAATAAATTGCTTTCTCTAACACGTTGTGTAGTTAGAATCCATTGGGTGGGTCATTGGTATCGAAAAATCAATTGGCTGCAAAACATTTGTCCGTCTGTGAACAACGCTAGCAGCTAAATCGTAAGTAGGATTTTCAGCAAAGTTGATATTCCCCGATCTATCTCACTGATGTCCCGGCCGCTTGAAGTTGAAATGGATATTTTGATTTTTGGCTTGATGGTTCAACATTTTCAAAACTTTGTTAAAAATGTCTCCAATTTGTTTCTTTGAGTTGTTTTCTCTATGCATACTGACACATACTGAAATTTCGTACATCGCATTTTCGTTGCATTCTATACGTTTCTGAAAACTGCAAAAATTTAAAAAAAAATCTTTGGCCTCTTCCTACAACTACAATTAAGAAGGTTTTATTTTCTAAATGAAATGTATTCATCAGAAACAAATCTTCAAATACAGTCATGTTTAATTTTTTGCAAATAACAGTATTTTGGGGTAATTTTGCGTGAAACAAGCATTTTTAAAAATTTTAAACAATTATTCTCACAAAACGGCATCAAATCTTTTCTTATGTATGTAGAAAATTACGATAAAGAAAGTAGAGATGATTTTACTTTCGGCGCACTCTATTTTCGAAAATTTAAAAAAAAAGTAAATTGAATGTAAATTTGTATTTTCTGCGTTTCATTTCACATTGTCAGTTCGCAAAATGGTAACATGGCGGTTTCAAATTATCCGAATTATTCGCATTGTTGCGGGCTGTGACTATTACAGAATGTAGATAATATTCTTATGAAAAGAAATAGATTTAAGGTAGGTAATAGACTTAACTTGGAACTAACGAATGCACTTCTCTTAATGAAAGACGTTTTGGTTGCTGATTTTGGAATTCGAAAATTGGAAGCTCAGTTTGATGTAATGAAGGCAAGCTTGCGTGAAATTATTCTTACTTTTCTGTGTAATGTTCTGCAAATACAGTAACTGTTAAATTTATTCATGTTTGTTTCATTTGTAAGAGTAAGAAATGACTCTCGAAATAAAAGCATACATGCACCACAGACGCTTTGTTTGAATTGATTGAATGGGACTTTAGTCAAGTTTTAACTGAGGTGTTAGTAGGCAGAAATTTCAATATTATGTATTCAATATGACACAACTGTTTCCAATAATGCCAGAAAGTATGCGCTGTTGTAGCACCTCAGGTTTTTTAAAGAGTTGCTGTTTGGAAACATTTTGTAGGTTCAATAATGTTATACTATTGCGCAGCTGTGATAAACAATGCAAGAATAAGTGTTGTTGTAGCAGCAATAGTTTCTGTCTCTGTTCTCCCGTCTCTGTAGAGCTGTCTGCTTTGCCCCTCTTCCACACGAAGCGTCACTGTGAACACCTGCGAACCAAGTATTCCGACCCACGCGGTTGCGGGCACGACGCGACGCGTCGCTGCTGTTTCGACTGCCGGATGCGGTTTGCGCGACTGCAAGTTCCGTGAATATCTTATTTTCTGAATAGTTGAGTACAATCGGGTTTTGGGAAATTCTACGATGATCGGATAACCGGGTAATTGTTTATTCCGGGAGCAGAAAAACAAAGGTTCCATCTCCGCGGCGTAGTAATGGCAATGGAAATGGTATATGCTATTTAGTATTGTAACGAAAAACCCCCCTCTCACTTGTACTGATATCGATCACGCCCACTAAACAGGCGCCAATGCAACGAAAAAACCCCCTTTCCTATTTACTAAAACGCCCTACGAACTGGGCACTAATGTAATGAAAATCTCCCCTCTCAACTCCTATTGTTGATCACGAAAAACTTCCTTGCTGATCACCTGTAATATCTACAATGCACACCACTGTGCCCCCCCTTTTTACTATCCGGAGTTTTCCTGTTTACATAAATTTATCAGGGCGGGCCGTGATTTGTTCTCTACAGAACACAAGCGCCACGCCAATGCAGGGACCAGGATCAGCTAGCTATGTGATAAAAACACCGGTTACGTAACATCAAAACGAGAACTCAAAATCTCGTTTGTTTATTTCTTTTAACCAACAGAAACATTAATACCCTCATAAAAGAATCAATACCACACAACATCAACAAAACACGATATCATAAAATCACAAAAATCAATAAACATATTATACCCAAATGTTATTACGAAATAATGAGCTCAATACTGTGGCCACACCCATTACATTGCAATCCCCCCCAAAATGTTTCCAGTTTTGGCTTTGTAAACCATTTATTCTTCCCAAGAGCAAAGAAATCAAAGTCATTGACTTCACTGGAGTGTTGCAAAACAAAAAAAAATATTCCACTTCCCTTGCGTTGTTAACCAAGCGGCGACCAGGTCCACACACACACGATCTCACGCCGTCATGCGTAAGAACTCTGCTCCACTGCTGCCTGCTAGCGCCGAATTACCAGGGCCCCCCAAATTGGCACTGACCACGGCGACGATATGCAAAGACGCGCTCGAGTCTGCTGCACCTCGGCACACCTCGTTCGGCGACACCCGCTTCGATTTTTCAATGGTCGAAGTAACACCAGTTCCAAACATTAGTGGAAAAACTTTCAAAATTCACAAAACTCAAAATTAGGATCGCGCGTGGCATAGCTTTATATATTACCACTAAAATAGTTCACATCACACGGCATACAGTTCCGCCACCTTGCGAATACAAGTCCGAAGGAGCAACACCTTCTCGAAATTTTATAAGTTCGCGTGTTAAAATAATATCACGAGTGACGCGGAGTACAACTCGCCACGAAGTTATTCACTCCTCTCACAGTTTATAATAGTTCACTAGTACGAGTCCAGAAAAGAACACTTCATCAAAAATTACAAATCCAAATTTTTTAAAATTATTCTTGCAACAAGCGACGCGGATTCTGCCTCTCGCTACCAAGCTATTCCCTCGTCTCTCTCCCATTGTTGTCTTAGTTCTGTAACATGTTAAAATCAATGTCATGATCACAAAACTCGCGATATTATGCGTTTCTGTGACCCGATTTAGCTGAAACAAACTTTATTGTGTTCCTTATAATTTTGTGCGTTGACTAGTAACATGCAACCATTAATTAACCACGGCGTTCACATGCTCGCCTGAAATACTCGTTTTCTCTTAGATCACCTTCACTTGTTTTTCTATATTCCGCTCTGGAAGTTTCTACATAAAGTTCTATACCCGGTTCATAAACCAATGGTCACTTCATGTTATTTACCTATTTCATTTGTAATAGATGGCTAAACTATTACAACTTCCCCCCCCTAGACGTCGGTCACTCGCTGACGTAGTCACGATGTACCGACTTCTACTACTCTAACTCAGCAAACTCGTCATGTCTTGATCAATTGTTGGCCCCAGTGGCACCTGCTACGCTTCACACTTGCGGTCTTAACCCCTGCCTATCGTACGTGCACCTGTTGCACCACCTTGACCGTAGCACTACCTATTGTACATTCACCTGACACAAATTCGCGAGTTGTCACCTGTCGCACTTTCACTCACTCACTATTCCAATCTTGCTTTCTTGCTTATAAACATGACTTACATACTAAAACTACAACTAAAATACACTTACATACTTAACACAACAAAATATACACTTAACAACCGTTCTTCTATCCCCCTTGACTTCTATCGTTCAACCATTTCTTTATACGGTTTAATATTAAACCAGTTTTGGACCCCACAATCATGTCCTTGGTTCGACAAAACAACACTGTTATTGTCTAGTACCTTTTCAATTACGTATGGGCCTTCAAAGATAGGAAAGAACTTCCGAAACAATTTCTGCTCGGACGATGACGAGTGAGGCGACTTCACCAGAACTTTGTCACCTACGCGATACACCCCCCGATAGAACTGCCCTTGAGCCCCTTTTCCACGACTGGCTGCCTTCTTCAATTGGTCATAGATAATTTGATGGTTTCCCGTAATCGCCCACTTGAAACAGGACTGCGCCCAGCGCCGATCCGCTACTGTCCGTCTGCAAGTACATTCGCCTACGGAAGTCGGGGTAACGTACCACGTACGTCTCTTCAAAAGCCCGTAGCAGCTGTTCGTAAGCTTCCTGGCATTGTCGCGTCCAATTCCACCTGTTCCCCTTTCGAAGCAAGTGTAACAGCGGCACTACCTTCTGTGAGTAGTTCTTAACAAATCGAGAGTAATAGTTTAAAATACCGAACAATCGGCGAAGTCCACGGATATTCTTAGGCGGTGGCAACTTTCGAATCATTTCCTTTTACATTCCTGAATCTCGATCCCCTCACCGGAAATTTCGTGTCCCATAAATTGTACTTTAAGTTGACAAAACTTACATTTTTCTATATTTAATTTCAGGTTGTAGGTTCGAAAAATCTCAAACAATTGCCTTAAATCTCGCAAATGCGCCTTTAAATCTGGTGAAAATAACACGATGTCATCCACATACGTTATTAACGTCTCCTTCAACTCAGCCGGGATGACGTCATCCAAGTAGCGGATTAACGCCGCCCCCGAGTTCTTCAATCCGAATGGCAACCGTGTAAATGAATATACAGTTCCCTCGAACCTAAAACTGATATATTTCTGGGATCCGGATTCAACTGCAATTTGCCAACACGCTGACGAAAAATCAAGGGCGCTAAAGATAGCCGCCCCTCCTAACTTCACGATCATATCATTAATGGTGGGTGGTGCTTCGTAGTGGGGAATCGTTACGGCATTCAACTTTCGTGCGTCGAGGCAAATCCTTATACTGCCATTCTTCTTTGCCACGACTACTAATGAACTTACATATGGGGTGATAGCCCTCTTAATGATACCCTTCTGTTCCAGTTCAGCTATCAATTGTCGCACTTGTGCCCGGTGCGCGTATGGGATAGGGTATTGCTTCGTCACAAACGGTGTAGCATCACTGATCTCCAACCGAAATTTATAACCTCTCACTGCCTCTGATGACTCGTGAAACACGTCTACAAACCTTTCCAAGAGTTGCCGAATTTCTTCCGGGCCGTTCTCTTTGTCAACGACACCTTCCATAGCACGTTCCACGCCCTGGAGAACCTCTTCCATCGAAGCCTGCACTTCGTCCCCATCGACCGCCGCCTCATCATCTTCAGCGACCACTAAGCCACCACCAATACAACCTCGTAACCGTAATGTAATTACACCTGTGCTTACGTCTACGACGGCTTGGTAGGCCCTTAATGCGTCCATTCCGATGATAATCTCGCGTACGAGTCCTCGGACCACTATTGCCGCTACCTCGATGGTCAGTCCCTCCACGCAGAATTCCAACCAAACTTGTCTTCCCGTGGTACTTGCTGCCTTCCGGTTCGCCATCACGACCTTTAGCTTCCGCGTTGGTAATTCAACCAGCTCTTGTCCATCCCTCTTCAACTCCTCACACAATTCTTCAGATATTGCACTGATGCTACTTCCCGTATCTACCAACGCATACACCTGTCTCCCATAGCACGTGCCCTTCAACACTAAACACTTGCTCGGCTTCGCACCTTCCATTGTTTCTTCACGAAGCAATTCATCTCCCGCGACCATTACACTTGTTGTTGCTAGTACCGTAACCTGATTCCCTTCCACGTCATTTGGTTCGGGCCACCCTCCCGCACCAAAGCTATCTAGTTTTCCGGCCTTCTGTCTACATTCCTCTTTGCTTCCGATTCACCTTGGTTCATATCTTGACGACCCTCACCATTTTCTTTTGGTTTTGGTTGCTGTTGTGACGGCCCACCTTGTGGCTTACCTTGTCTTGGCGCTTTCTCTCCCGTGCGCACTTCAACCGCGCATACATTTTCCTGTCGGTACTTCGTGCCGTTATATCCATTCGTACCGCCCCCATTATTACCAAAGCGTGACCTCTCATTTGGGGAATCTTGGTCATTTCCATCATTCGTCTGATCGAACCGACTAACACGCTCGATCAGCTCATCTATTGTTTCCGGCATGTTATTCCATAACAAGTTACGGACGTTACCCGGCATCTGTCGTATCAATATTCTAATAATTTCAGCGGGATCGAAATTCTCGCTACAAATCTTGAACGCACTTACTTTGCGCGTCACGAAATCGCACATGCTTTCTGCACTTCCCTTCCGGTACTTTTCCGACATCAAGCGATATCTTAACTCGAACCGATGATGCTGGTTCCAATAACGCTCTAAGAATTTCCCCCTCCACTCTTCATAACTTCTCGGAGTCGGTGTAAGAGCCTGCCACCAATACTGGGCCTTCGAACTTAACGCCTCCTCCACGAATCTTAATTTCATCGTCTCAGGCGTACCGTTCACAAGAAAATAATTTTCTAACGCCGTTAGAAAAGAATACGGCTGTTCCTTGCTTTCTCCGTGGAAGCGTAAATAATTCGGGAGTGCCGCGTGACTGACAACGTTCCCAACATTCGCAGACCTCTGCGCCGCGTACATACGTTCTTCTAACTCAGTTACCTTTTTGGAGAGCATTTCATTGACACTTCTTGTTTGTTCTAATTCATCCGGCCTCAGATTACTGATTTCTCTTTGAACTGTTGACATAATGTTCTCGCCTATCCCGTTCATGGAATCCTCGAGTAATATTAATCGCGCGTCCTGCCGTTGTGTTGTTTCTTTAACGACCTGCAAATTTTTGTTAATGTCATCGAACTGGCGGTGATGTCCGTCTACCACCTGTTGGACGGCTAATACGGACGACTTGACTTTGCCCACTTCTGCGCTAAATTGCATATTAACGGATTCCTGGACTGCGAACCGCGATTCTATCTTTTCTTCAGCGATCTTCGCGTCGTTTTCCAACTTGGAAATCTTCGCAAACGTCTCGGTTCTCAAGCCACTGACGTCGTTCCGGATTGCCAATAATGCAGAATCTAATGACTCCATTCTGCCCTCTAATTTACTCTCCAAACTGATATTATTCTCTACCATTTGCTGGCGCAAATTAACATTACTTTCTTCTATCTTGGCTTGCAAATTGTTTTCTCGACGGGCATTATCCGATTTTATTTCTGCCATTAACAATTGTAACATAGCATTCAGACTCGACTCTGTAACGCCTCGTTCTTCAGCTGTGGTACGCGCTACTTCACCGGGATCATGACCCCCATCCCCCACTACCTGACCAACAGCCATTTCATTCGCGACTAACGCGACATTATCTTCCCCTTCGACCTCCAAATTTGGTAACCGCTGATAATCCTCACCATCGTCACAAGCAGATATCGTCTCGGAATCAGATCCTTCCCTGATGCTAATTAGTTTGCCACTTCGTGTTTCCATTTTTGTTATATTTCTTTATCACGTGCTAGCTATTAACAACCTGTCCTGGTTTCCTACCCCGGCGTTGCGTTTGCTAATCACGCCCCACGAATTGGGCGCCAATGTAACGAAAAACCCCTCTCTCACTTGTACTGATATCGATCACGCCCACTAAACAGGCGCCAATGCAACGAAAAAACCCCCTTTCCTATTTACTAAAACGCCCTACGAACTGGGCACTAATGTAATGAAAATCTCCCCTCTCAACTCCTATTGTTGATCACGAAAAACTTCCTTGCTGATCACCTGTAATATCTACAATGCACACCACTGTGCCCCCCCTTTTTACTATCCGGAGTTTTCCTGTTTACATAAATTTATCAGGGCGGGCCGTGATTTGTTCTCTACAGAACACAAGCGCCACGCCAATGCAGGGACCAGGATCAGCTAGCTATGTGATAAAAACACCGGTTACGTAACATCAAAACGAGAACTCAAAATCTCGTTTGTTTATTTCTTTTAACCAACAGAAACATTAATACCCTCATAAAAGAATCAATACCACACAACATCAACAAAACACGATATCATAAAAATCACAAAAATCAATAAACATATTATACCCAAATGTTATTACGAAATAATGAGCTCAATACTGTGGCCACACCCATTACATTGCAATCCCCCCCAAAATGTTTCCAGTTTTGGCTTTGTAAACCATTTATTCTTCCCAAGAGCAAAGAAATCAAAGTCATTGACTTCACTGGAGTGTTGCAAAACAAAAAAAAATATTCCACTTCCCTTGCGTTGTTAACCAAGCGGCGACCAGGTCCACACACACACGATCTCACGCCGTCATGCGTAAGAACTCTGCTCCACTGCTGCCTGCTAGCGCCGAATTACCAGGGCCCCCCAAATTGGCACTGACCACGGCGACGATATGCAAAGACGCGCTCGAGTCTGCTGCACCTCGGCACACCTCGTTCGGCGACACCCGCTTCGATTTTTCAATGGTCGAAGTAACACCAGTTCCAAACATTAGTGGAAAAACTTTCAAAATTCACAAAACTCAAAATTAGGATCGCGCGTGGCATAGCTTTATATATTACCACTAAAATAGTTCACATCACACGGCATACAGTTCCGCCACCTTGCGAATACAAGTCCGAAGGAGCAACACCTTCTCGAAATTTTATAAGTTCGCGTGTTAAAATAATATCACGAGTGACGCGGAGTACAACTCGCCACGAAGTTATTCACTCCTCTCACAGTTTATAATAGTTCACTAGTACGAGTCCAGAAAAGAACACTTCATCAAAAATTACAAATCCAAATTTTTTAAAATTATTCTTGCAACAAGCGACGCGGATTCTGCCTCTCGCTACCAAGCTATTCCCTCGTCTCTCTCCCATTGTTGTCTTAGTTCTGTAACATGTTAAAATCAATGTCATGATCACAAAACTCGCGATATTATGCGTTTCTGTGACCCGATTTAGCTGAAACAAACTTTATTGTGTTCCTTATAATTTTGTGCGTTGACTAGTAACATGCAACCATTAATTAACCACGGCGTTCACATGCTCGCCTGAAATACTCGTTTTCTCTTAGATCACCTTCACTTGTTTTTCTATATTCCGCTCTGGAAGTTTCTACATAAAGTTCTATACCCGGTTCATAAACCAATGGTCACTTCATGTTATTTACCTATTTCATTTGTAATAGATGGCTAAACTATTACAGTATCCCTAGAAAAATCAGAATGCTTCCGGCCGAAGTGAAATGTTTCCAGAATGGGTGAGTGATCAGTCAGGTCTGCGATATTTATAAAAAAATCCTGCCAATGATCGGACTCAATTAAATCCTCAAAATTTCCCCGGCTTTCGTTTGTTCTCATCCAGGGAGTAGAAAATTTGTCCGAAACCGTTAATGTGGTGGCTTTTGAGGGGAATTCAGAAGTCAACATTAACTAGCAGATCGTAGGATATTAATATGGTAAATTCCAAATAGTGATGGAGATCAGGCTACTGATAGGCTAATTTATTTACTTCCAAGAGTCCCAGCAATGAAATAACTCATAGAAGTACATTTGAGGCATTGGTTTTCCATCGTAAGTTTTTATACAATTTTTTACGATGGAAAACCAATGCCTCAAGTATATTTCTATGATGAAAACAGCGTAAACTCCGCACCATTTCCAACCAATGAAAGAACTGCAGAAAAAGATTCCAAAGAAATAATGAATATACATTTTTACTACCCTCAGATAAGAGTATGTCACCCATCATTGCATATACCAATAAACTGATAATATTATTCATTGTTGTTTATGTCTCGTAAATTAGCATTACGTTATTTGATGAAATATCAAAAGATTTATGATTGTTTTTTCCTGAACCACAATTTATTCATTTATTAATTGTATTCATAATTGGTAGTTAATGCTGATGAATCCTCTTAAGTACGCATATAATATTTCGGATGGACTAAGTAGGCTATCATATCTCTCATCGTCATAAAGACAACTAGTGGTGCTACAGAAGCGCACAGACTTTCCCGTATTAGTTATCTATTTCCTTTGGTCTTGGCTAGCTATTCGGACATGCCACATACTCTTGCCATCTACCATCTGTCGCCGGCCAAAGTACATTTTTTTCACATATTCTTCATTTGCCGGTTGAAATGCTAACATATGGATAGATAAGCGACCTGTGGTTCAGTGAATATATGTATGTTCTATACCTCGCAAAACGGACGAAAATAATGATTATCAAATACGTTTTGAATAATTTCTAAAAGTCTAATTTGTAAAAACAAATTCAACTAAATAAAACATCTTTTTCTTATCACTGCCACCATATCCAACCATGTTCACCACAATAATTCACCAACAATGTAGTTTTCAAATATCCCTTGCGGCATTGTGGCAGAAATTTCAATAAAGCTTTGTGGAATGCTTGATAAAAATATATCATAGATTGAGAATACAAATTGTAAATTGTAAATTAAACAATTTTTTTTATAAATTATTATAAAATACTATTTTTGTTCGATGTATTAATCTCGTCGAATCCTATTTGCTTGATAGTCATCCTAAATATAAATAATAACATTGGGCGACCAAATTTGACGTTCAATTACTCCACATATACGCATATTTTGGAAAAATTCAACACGACCTTATTTGAAGACCTGTTTTTGACGAGCATATTTCATTAAGAAAACAAGATACTTACCTTCCATCCTTTCGGCGGTGATTCTGATATTCAAAATCACTCTTCTCCAATTTATACCACGGGGCAATTTATACCATTAATGCACGGGGCAAATTTCAATATCACCAACTTGCGCAGTCGTAAGGTTTTCAAATCGAATAACTCTAGAACACCATTATTAGCCAATAGAATTCGACGCGATTATTATATTAAATAAATATAGTAATTTATAAAAAATGTTAAATTTACTTCATTCTTTCATTTCTAGGCATGGGGATTACATCTTATTGACAGAACACCAATATTCCAACTTTGGCAACATTGACATCAAAACAAGAAGTAATTACACAGAAATTATTGGATTTATCAGTAAATATTTATATTATCATTAATTATTTATCACCACCACTTATTATATATATTACTATTTTTACTTTCCCCTATACGTACGTCTACACGAAGTGATATACGTAGTATAGGGAGTGTTATGTAATGCTGCGCGAAAAAGTGGACAATTTTCGGCGGAAAAAAAATTCATTGCCGGGCCGTGAAAAAGAATAAGTGGATAAAACCAGCTAAATTAAGAAAAAAGAATCCTCTATCACGTGGTGTAGCCAGAAACCCTGTTTTCTAGGTCCTTGATACCGAAAAACCAATTGAAAGGAAAACGTCCATCTGCCTGTATGTCCATCTGTCCGTCTGTGAACACTGCTAGCGCCTAAACCATACGTACGATTTCTTCCAAAATGGATATTCCGTGGTCGATCTGATTCTACTCAAAGCTTTGAGATTTTGAAAACGATTCTTCAAAATTTCGGGGTACTTTATATAAAGCCCCCCGGGGATTTTCAAAATTTTCTCAAAAACCGCTCCAATTTTTTTCTTTAAATTTCTTTTATGAATAGAGTAAAATACACTTATTAACATGGCATAGGTCCGATTTTCACGGATAACTATGAATTTTCGAAAATTTTGAAAGTTGAAATTTTTTTCGGCGACTTTCTAAAACAACAAAATTGAAGATAGAGATTTTTTCTTCATATAAAATTTGTTCTGCATATTCAGTTCTGTCATAAAGGTCATGTAAATGTTTTTCAAAAATTTAGTAGTTTTCGTGCAATATGTGCAATTTTAAAAAATTACAAAAACAAGATTTTCTCAAAAACGGCTCCAAATTTTTTCTTTAAACTTTTGGTAGGGATATTGGTAAATGTACTCTATCGGATGACATAAAAGCCATATTGCTTTATTTAGATTTATTATTAATTCTGCAATGAAGTATCATTACTTGGTGGCAGAATATTTAAATTACAAGAGAGTACTTGATTTAGAAAAAACAAAAAACAAAAAAAAACAAACAATAATTAAGAATAATGGTACATAATTTCACAGCGCAAACCTTACTCCAATTCATTTTACTCCACTTCACTTCAGTTCACTTCACTGCACTGCACTTCACAACATTTAACTGATATGCATCTCTTTCGCATTTCTTTCCCTCCACTACACAACACTGCACTGCACTGCACTACACGAATATAAATAATAATAATAATAATAATAATAATAATAATAATAATAATACTACAACTACTACTAATAATAACAATTAGACAAATTACTTAATAGGAAATTCTACTTATTTAACAGTAGAAACTTAACAATAATACAATGACATAAAATATAGATGAATAGCTAGGAAACTAATTTATTTTTAAATTTTCTCAGGTTTTGAGGAAAGGGTTCAAAGATTGTCGCAGGCAAACTGTTCCAGTCTCTAATAGTTCTGTTTGTGAATGAAAGTTTCCCAACATCCGTTTTCTGCACTCTTGTCTTAATTTTGTGCTTGTGATCCGCTCTACCGAAGTAAGTAGGTTTTCCTAGACGACGATTAATTTCACCCCAAGCAGGATAACATTTGTATGCTTTGTACATAGCACAGAGTCGCAACTTAATCCGCCTTTTTTCGAGTGACTCCCATGCACCTTTATTTTTTGTACCCCTGCACCTTTATTTTTTGTACCCCTTTGTATAGGTTGGTTTTTTCAAAAATTACAAAAATGTAAATTTTTTCACATGTTTCTAACGTCGATAATATTTACATTACCGACGATTTTTTTCACATTATTATATTAACGAGTACATGTGCTTTAAATAATGTCAAGTAAAGGTTCTCGAAAACACTACCGTTTTCTGTGAAAAGTAGCTCAAATTTCGGCATTTTCAGAAATGCTCAAACGTCATTTTCTCGTATATGGCTGCAATTTTTTTCTTGAAACTTTTGTAACGGATAGTGCTAATTACACTCTTTAGTATAGCATAAAGTTAATTTTGAGTTTTTTTTTTTCAAAAATTACATAATTGTAATTTTTTTGAAAGATCTCTCACATCTTTAATATGCACATTATGAGCAATTTGTAATGATTATTATATTTATGAGTGTGCGTACTTGAAATAACTTCAAATAAATTATTTTGAAAACTCAAAAATTATCTGTGAAAACGAGCTTCAAATTTTCCATTTTTAGTAGCGCTAAAACCCCATTTTCTCTTAAATGGCACATAATTTTTAAAAGAAAATTGCCATTTATGACTGGGTTTTTGTGTTCTTTAATATTCTAAAATTAATGTTTCCGTTCTACCAATAGGAAACGGAAAAATTAAGAAAATGAAAAAAAATGTACTTTTGGCGGTGATAGATGACAGCTGGCAAGGAAGAGTTTGTGGCAAATTCCGAATAGCTAGCGAAGACCCAAGGAAATAGAAAACTAATACGGGAAAGTCTGTGCCATTCTACAGCACCACTAGTTCGTATTAATACGAAAATACATTTAATACATACCCCAACGTCTTCAACACTAGCTTTAAGTCTCCTTACAAACTTCGAGACTTTGACCATTGAACAAGACGATTCTTCCGTGCTTTGACCATCATTACAAATTCCATGAATCATGCATCTTTTCTTATTTTTATGAACTTTTTCTGAAATATTATTGTTGGTCTTTGGAATCACATTCACAAAGTGGCTATAATATGCTTGCTTCCGCAATTCATTGAGAAACCAGCTTCCATCTATCGCCGCCCAAAGCACATTTTTTTGACATTTTCTTAATTTTGCAGTTTCCTAATGTTAGAATGATTTTAAGAATATTAAAGAACTGTAAAACCTCCTCCTGAATGGCATTTTACTTTGAAAAATTTGTAGCCGTTTTTAAGAAAATTGCATTTAAGCGCTACTGTAAATGCAAACTTTGTAGCTCTTTTTCACAGAAAATATTTGAGTTTTCGAAAAACATCATGAGAAGTCAATTGAAGTACATCGAACCACAAACACAATAATGTGCTGAAAACAACTTGCTGAAAATGTGCATGTTAACGGTGTGTCAAATCTTTAAAAAAATTAATTTTGTAATTTTTGAAAGAAAAAATATCCCAAAGTAAACTTTACGTCATATTAAAGAGTACAATTAACACGTTCGAAAAGTTTGAAGAAAAACTTTGGATCCATTTATGAGAAAATGGCCTTTGAGCGTTTCTGAAAATGGGGGGTTTTGAACTACTCTTCACAGATAACAGTTGAATTTTCGAGCAACTTTACTTAACATTATTTAAAGCACATGCACTCATTAATACAACCATGAGAACAAATCGCCGCTAAATAATAAATTAGTACATAGTAACGACGTGAGAGACATGTTAAAAAATTAATTTTTGTAATTTAAAAGAAAACAACAACATCCCCCTTTCTCCCTATCTCTCCCTCCTACAGGGAAAAGAAAGTGGGGAGAGGGATATTTTCTCAATTATTTCTTCTGCGGCAGCAACGCGCCGGATGCCAGTTAGTGTGTGTGTGTCACACACACACACACACACACACACACACACACACACATATATATATATGTGTGTGTGTGTGTGTGTGTGTGTGTGTGTGTGTGTGTGTGTGTGTGTGTGTGTGTGTGTAGAGAGAGAGAGAGATTAGGCCCTATCCTTTCCCAAAGTTTAAAGAAAACATCTGGAGCAGTTTTTGCGAAAATCTTGTTTTTGTAATTTTTAAAAATAGCACATATTGCACGCAATATTGCGAGAAATTGTCTAAAATTATCAAAAAGTGTACAGGACCTTAAATAAGAACTAATTTTGGAGAACAAATTTTATTGGAAAGAACAATCTCTATCTTCAATTTTGTAGTTGTAGGAAGATGGCGAAAAAAATTTGAATTTTTTCAATTTTCGAAAAATCAGAGTTTTCAACCAACGTGGAACCTGTGCCATTCTCTTAAACGACCTTCAAACTATCCAACAACAAAATTTTGTCAAATTGTAGGCGCTATTTTTTTTAAAATTTTGAAAATGTCCCCGGGGCTTCATGTAAAGTATCCCCCAAATTAAAATATCTGTATCAAATTCAAGGGGCCACGAGATCAGTCAGGTCGATCGACGAAAATACATTTTGGAGACAATCGGCTGAACGATTTAGTCGCTAGCGTTGTTCACAGACAGACTTAGACGTTTTGCTTTCAATTGTTTTTTCGGTATCAAGGACCCACAAAACAGGGATTCTGGCTGCACCACGTGTTAGGGGAGTTTTTATCTTAATTTAGCAACTGGATTTATCAACTTTTTCGTTATCAGGACCCGGCAATGAATTTTTTTCTGCTGAAAATCCGCCGTCTTTACGCGCTGCATTACATAACTTTCCCTAAACTACGTATATACTCCATATATACACCCGTGTACGGGAAAGTAAAATTGCTCTAAAAGGGTGTGTTATTCCAGAACTAGTAGAAAAATTCTGAATCTTAAAAACGCAAAATTTGTAAATATATATTGCTCCGTCTAGAGCGACCCAATGCATTTTTGTGACGTGAAAACGATAATGCATTTTTTTGTTGGTGTGAAAATCACGTATGGCTCTTGGGGTTTCTGCATATGTAACCACAACAAACAACGACATCCACGTCCTTCTAGGAAAATGTCTCTTTCTTGGCCAACGAAGGATACTGTCGCTTGCAATGACATACTCTGCTGTGAAGAAGGAAACCACATCCTGGGGAAGCAAACCCTTCCTTCGCGATATGACGCCACGTCAGAATCCTTCGTTTTTCAGACGAGGACTTTCTCCTTTCGTTTATTTTTCAAATTTTACAAATGTCTCATTTTAGCGACTTCAATGGTATAATGATTAGCGCATCGAGCTGAACCCAAGTTGACGGATTCGACGCCGTGGATTTTTGAGGGAGAAAAACTCCTTCGTCCGCCTTCTGTCGGAGGAGAAGTGAACTCGACTGTCTCATGTTGTAGATTTACTGCATGTAAAATTCCTCAAGCCTAAAAGAAGCCTCTGAGCTTAATTCAATGTCCCTGATTCGTCACCCGAATAATATCTTGTTTCTCCGGTAGATGATGCAAGGAGCGTAACGAAATTTGCGTGATCAGTCGGAAGAGCTCCAATTACTTCTTGAACACACATAACTCTCCGTTTTCAGGATTTTCCCTGTTCTATCTTAAACTACAATATATCGTTATTTTTCTTATTCTTATCTCCTTTCGATCCACACGAATGTCCACATCCACTTTCTAAACTTCTCTTCAATGAGAGTGAGGTCTGGAGTGTTATGGTCCGTCTGGCCCTTGAAATATCACAATATTTTCTTATTTTTCGTTTTGTCCGCATTCGTCTTGACCATTTGCTAGTCCATCAGCTGCCTGCAAGCTATACTTTCCTGCACAGTTTCCAGTGTGTCAAGATGACCACTCTTCCATAACGTTGTTTGAAATCGGGCCACAGAATATTCTTAAATTTACCAATTGTAATTATCTCTTTCTGTTCTTTGCATTTGCTGCACTTCTGCTTCGCGTCAATTAACCCAGCTCCTGTGTCGTTACCTAATATTTTATTGGAATTATTTAATCTGTCTCAACCGTAAGTTATCAGAACGTGTGCAATCTTCTCATTTCAGCGATCCTTGAATAAAATGTCAACCTTTTTTGAAATTTCCTAAAACACGACAGAAACTTCTTTCTTTTTGTAGACACAGCTAAACATGGACTGGGCTGTATGGCAATAGTGTAATTTTCGAAAGCTTTTTGAAAATGTTTCAAAAGGTTAATCGGAAATTTTGTAAATCTCACAGCAATGGTGTGGTAAAACTAAGGTTATCCAACTTACGTAAGTATTCTGAAGATCTTCAAATTGATCCGCGTCGGATACAATAAAATATTTTCCACTTTTAATAGCATTAATTTTCTTAAAATTGCCTGATTGATTTATTTTGTATAATATTATCCGTGTTGGTACCATTCAGCTTTTTCATAATAACTTCTTTAATAATTTGGTGAATGGGGTTATCTAAAATGGAGAAAATCTGACAAAGTGAATCTTGAATGTGTGACTTCATGGGGACTCACAGCGAACACAGACACAGAGCTTGCATATATACAGTTATATTTGCAAACAAATATTTACAGTTAAATGGTTACATTTTATACAATCACTCTGATAGACCTTCTACTATCCCTTGATCGCGGGAGCGATCCCAAATCCGATTGAGAATAGGTTTAACTAGTGGCACTCGCCACTCGTTAATTCGAAGCGCGCACAAAGCCCAGCTTCCGTGACCGGATGTCACACTAGGACACTATGGTCCGATTAAAATAAGTTGTGCTTCTGAAGCTGTAACTTCATACAATATGAGTGTATGATTTGGTTACTTTAATAAGTATTTATTTCAAGTGTTTATTTTCTTGTCCCGGGAGCACGTGCTCAGTGGTACGCAAACTGTCAATGTCGCTCCCTTCCATTCGCCAACTTATTTTATTCGGACCATAAGTCCTTACAGGCGCATCAATCCGTGATGTGCCTTGATCACAGGAACGATCTTAACCGATTGATGTATCTCAACCACACCTCACTCGGATCTCGCACACAGCATCACTCCTACGTGACCGCAGTCACATCTGGGACACGTATCTTGTTCTAATACCGACTCTCAAACATGTTGACATGAAAGAAAACTATTCTGCGATCCAATTTCGTTCAGCAACTCGTCCAAATATAAGAATCAGATAACCATGCACAATCACTTCTAGTTACTACCTCATTAACCGTTGCAATTCAACCACAGCATTAGTTTATTACACGTATTCGGAAGCTAATGAAGTATATTATTTGTAATATGCAGTTCGTAATATGTAATATTAAGTTACAATTCGTTTCTCCCTCTGCACACAATGGATTAAAATATATAGCATCAAAATAGCAAAACACTCTTTGAAAACATTGCCACGAAAAATTGAACAATCCCATTAGAGCTTCTTCAAGCATTAGAATCAACTTTATTATTCAAACGCTCTTTTTGCTTAGTGTCCTAATGTGTGCCGTCCAACAGGCCAACTTGCCCCTAATTTGGCTGAATGACATATTGGCAACGTATGTCATTTCCTCATTTGTCTGGGCTTCGAGAAATTCTGAGCTGTATTAAGGAACTTTTGTTCCTCATGAAATATTAATTTAAGTATTTTAAGTATAAATTAATTTTAGTAAGTATAAATTTCGAACGTTAGATATCTTGTAAATGATTCCAGTGCTTTACGTCAGCACCCCCCCCCAAAAAAAAGCACTTCCTGGTGTGGTGCCTTCCCCTGGATGAAGAAAGTTGTTTGAATTGAAACAATCAATATATTATTTTAACTGCAAAAAATATATTTTGTAAATGGATGGGAGTTATGAGAGTTCAGTTTGTGGGCTTCTGTTCTCTGTGTGAGATGAAATAGATATTTAGAGCGTAAGTATTGTACAACTTTTCGTTGCAATAGAAGGTTGCAGAACGTGGCCGTTAGATCGACTTTGATAGCGAAACGAGTAATTTTAATACCATGTTATGATGCGAATATTGCACAAAATGTTATCCTCTTTGTAAACAGTCCAATGAATTATAATTTTCATTGGAAATTTGACAATTCTTCCTGCGAAAGGTGACATAATGATGTCGATGGAAGTTGATGCGAGTTCTAATAGTATTACTTATATTTCGAAACTGATTAATGTTGTCAATAGTGGGCCACGGCTTATTAAAAATTTTGTAATAACTCTTATTACCACACTGATCTCAGTTTTGAAAAGATTTGAGATCAGACAATGAAAATGCTCAGAAGTGTTTAACCACTCAGTTTTGAATTTATCGGAAGGATTCATTCATCTTCATTATTGTAATAAACTAGCTAAACCCCTGCGATTGCATTGCACAAACGGAAGAACTGTAGAAAACATACAATAGAAAAATACAGCTTATACACTGTAGTAAAGAAAATCGCAAACCCGAACAATATTGTTTCATGTCGCTCAGTACTTATTCTCCAACACTAATGAAATGAGGTAAATTTACAATTTCTGAACCACACTGGATACAATCACTATACACTGTGAACACAGAGTTAAACTTGGTCCAAGTACGATAGTACACAAACAAAACGATGTAATCAAAAAATGACGGCAGATAAGCATCCATTCTATTAATTTTATAATTTAATAAAATGCACCGTTTGTACTTTACGAATAAAACCTGTTAGCAAGCGTTAACAGGTGTGCGGATGTTTTAAAAGGAAAAATAACGAAATTCTGTTGAGTAGAAAGATCAAATTTCTTTCTCAACGAAACCTCTTTTTTTAAACATATAGTTTGTATGACTTTTCCTGTTTTTACTTCCTCGTTACCATTTACGCAGTAGAGAGAAACTTACGCAATGCGGCGCGAAAAAGTGGTGAATTTTCGGCAGATAAATCCAGTTGCCAAATTGAGAAAAAAATATCCTCTAACATTTGGTGAGACCAAAATCCACGTTTTGACTGTCTTTGATACCGAAAAATCGAATGACGGCAAAACGTCTGTCTGTCCGTGAACAACGCCACCGACTAAACCGTTCATCCGATTTTCTCAAAAACTTATACTTCCCAATCGATCTGACTGATATCGCGGCCCCTTGAATTTGAAACCGATATTTTAATTGTGAAGGATACTTTACATGAAGCCCCTAGAACATTATCCAAATTTAAAAAAATGCTTCATCGTCTTTTTTATTTTTTGCTGGATAGTGTGATAGACGTTTAAGAGAATGGTGGAGATCTCATGTTTGTTGAAAACCCTAATTTTTTCGAAAACAGCAAAAGTTCGAAATTTTTTCAACGGCTTCCTACAACTACAATTATAAAATCAGAGATTTTCTCTTAATAATACCTGTTCCTTAAGAATAGATTTCGATATAAGGTCATGTACAATTATTCGAAAATTTGAGTACTTTTCACGTTATTTTGCGTGAAAATACGAGCGAGAAAGTACAAGATGTTTTAGCACCGCTAGTTTATATTTGTGTTCAAATGTTCACGATTTTGTGGATGAAGAAAGACTGGTGACTGTTGATCACAATGTACTTGGCATTAGTGTGTAAACAAGAATGACGAGACAGTGCAATAAAAACCGATTAAGAAAATAAACGTATAAGAAGTGAAACAAGGCAATAGGGTTTGCGGTCTAAAGATTTGTAATTGTACTCACCAAACGTAAAAAAATGTACCTTTAATGTGTTTCAAATACTGTTCTTTCTTCGCCGCTTTTTGAAAAATATTTGTCATTCCATAATCATTTACGTCCTCGTTCATGTTTGAAAAAGTTCAGTGACGAATGGTAATGCGTAACAAGGAATGAATGAGTCTAGGGAAAACTGTTGGGAGAGTTCTGCATGACGTCTTGTCGATGTCTTTGCAGGCTGTAAATAGACAAGGAAAATGTTTCCTTGCCTCTTACTGGGGCTTAGTGGCCTTTCACCTGCTAAGGCCGCGGAGAATCATGAGCTACGATTCAGGGAGTAGATGATAGCTAGAAAGAGGAATGATAATAGGTGAATGGAATGGTAAGTAATGGAAACGGGAAAAGCCTGCTGATAACCTCTGATCACCGGAAATTCTACAAAGACATCTGCCTCGCGCCCCGCAGTCGCCAAAGTGTTCGTTGCCATTGTCCACTCTCTCCTGTCCATCGTTTTGCCTAATTCTATTAGTTCTTTTTCTTTCCATTTCCTTTTACTTTCACCCAAACCTTTGATAGATTTTGTTTTCAACGTTCGGCCTTAAGCCGTCATCCTGATTGAGTTTGTTTCTAGGTTTACTCAATTGCTTAAGGCAATGCCGAGATGGTCCCTAGCAGTATATCCCAGTCATCAATGCCAAAAACACCTTCCTTTTGTTCATTGTTCACAGTTGAGTCACTTCGGATATAAATAATAACTGAAATTTTTGGGGAAATTAAAACTGTTTTTAAATGGAATAAGAAGTAGCTCTCTTTCATCTCATTTTTTAAGAATGTTCCTTGCACGACGGCTCTTTCTATTTTCGAAAAATTTCAAGAATTAACAAAAAACTGGCAATAAAATTCACTTGTATGGCTCTCACAGATAATTTCATGTAGATGGTAGTCTCATATTGAATTTTCTTCTGTAACATGAGATGTCAGTTAATATTACTTACGTCCGAACGACTTAACTGTAACTTTTGTAAATGTAAATTCATTAAATTAGGCGTTAGGCGGAAGAGCAAGACTTATTATTATTATTATTATTGTTATTATTATTATTGTTATTATTATTATTCCTCTTCTTCACGACAAAAGATGTTGTGGGTCGACTGAATATATAATATCTACTCTAGGGTGTAACCAGCTTCCTAAGGAGCAGATCTAGGGACTATCGGTGCCTCTACAATACTTTGTGCCAAATGTGAGCAGTTCCAAAAGCAATGTCTTGCATATCCCAGTCTTTTGAATGATCTAGGAGAGGAGCCAAGTTCTTACACAAATTTTGCGGAACAAATCCCAGAGCTCCGATGACTGTCGGTACGACCTGTGCTTTTACGCCCCACATTCGGCTGATCTCGATTTCCAAACTCTTGTATTCAAGACGTTTCTCTGCCTCCTTGGTAACGACGTTTTGATCGCAAGGTACAGCAACATCGATAAGTAAACACGATTTTTTCTCCAAATCCCGGATAACTATATCAGGTTTGTTTGCCGCTATCGTGCGATCAGTTTGAATTTGTTGGTCGTACAATATCGTACACAATCCAACAGACGTCACCGGTTTGGTGAGTGTTCGTACCACTTGGAGCTTGTGTTCGGAACTTCGAGGGCCGTACAGATCTGCCAGTGGAGGTAGCTACTCACCCTGTCGTGTCTGATAAATGATTGATCTTTATTGATCATGTCCATTCTTTTTAGATATTGTCCGTGGAGTGGTTTGTCTCTCCACTAGTTCTTGAACATTTTTTGTGTCTCACATTTCATGTTTAGTAGCATCAGAAGTTCAGTGTCTGTATTATTCGACGTGTCTTGCCTAGTTTTCTTCGCAATGCTTTTTGCTACACTAACAATGCCTCTGTTTCCCATTCTTCGGTCAGATTTCATGACCTGCCTCATTAGAGGGTCATCTTGATGGCTGACTACATACTTTCCCATCCCGTCATTATTATTATTATTATTATTATTATTATTATTATTATTATTATTATTATTATTATTGTTGTTGTTGTTGTTATTTATTTTCCACATCTTTCTGGTACAGTTTTTAGGAATCATACAGATATTTCTATCAAAGCATGATTTCCGTAGTACAATAATTTTAACAAACATTTATTTTAAGAACTAATTAGAGAGTAAACAATTCTACAAATATAAATTTTAACACTTAAATTAATTTGCAAATTAAAAGTAAATAGTTCTTTAATACAAATTTTTTTAGAAACCCATAAATCTTCTGACTAAAGAACACGTGCTCAGGACCATAGCTTTCTGTAGATTGATGGTAATGTTCGTCTCGATCCCCAGTTTATTCAGAGAGTGCTTTAGGACGATAGGTATCACACCTGTTGCTTAGATGACGATTGGTACAGTCTCTACGTCCAATACATGCCACTGCTCCTTTACAACTTGTGCTAGTTCTCTGTATTTTTTAATTTTATTTTTGTGTGTTGTTTCGAGGTTGCTGGTATCTAGAACTGCTAAGTCTATCAGTCATACTTTTCTTTTAGATGTATCCCAAATAATGACATCCGGCCTGTTATGATGGACTGTTCTGTCGGTTAGTACGCTTCGGTCCCAGTATAGCTTATACATGTTGTTCTCGATGACATTTTTGGATGATACTTGTAGTAGGGTGTATCAAATTCACCAGCAATTCCACATTTCCTTGCAAGTTTGGCGTGAATGAATCGTGCTACCATTTCATGCCTCTGTTTAAAATCTGTAGGGGCAAGCATGCTGCAACCCGTAGTGATGTGCTGGATCGTTTCTTGACCTTCACCACAAGCCCGGCAGTTATCGGAAGGCACTTCGGGGTCTTTAATAATGTGCTTGAGATAATTTCTCGTCGCAATCACCTGGTCCTGGATTGCTATAAAAAATCCTTCAGTCTCAGTGTACAGATATCCTATTTTAAGCCACTTGTACGACAAGCAGGCGTCGACATTTGATTTGGCTATTTCTGTAGGGTATCTACCATGAAGTGCTTTTTGCTTCCATTGTTCTAATTCCTGGGCTTGTTTTGATTGTTCGTGTAATACATTTTGCTGTTTGAGGTTGAGGGGTGTATAGTTCTCCTCCACTTGCTGGATTACTCTATGTAGCTGAGATGACGAGGCTTTCACATTGAAATACTCTCTCATGTCCGTCATTAGTTTTGCGTGGAGATTACCAATCTTTAAGATACCCCTTCCCCCTAGTCTCCTTAGTAGTGTTCTTCTTTGGACAGAACTTTTTGGATGGCGGTATTTGGACCGAGTCATTTGGACCCTGATAATCCTCTCCAGTGAGTCTAAATCTGTTCTGGTCCATTTTATAATGCCGAATGAGGAAGTAATCACAGGTATGGCATATGTATTAATTGCTGTTGAAAGATTACGAGAGTTGAGGGAGGTCTTGAGTTTGGTATTCAATATGTTAGTAAACTCTGTTTTTAACTTCTCTTTTATCTGACTGTGTATGATCATTTTATTTTGTTGAATTCCTAGATACCTGTAAAACTCATCTATTCCCAATGCTGTGATGATCTCTCTTGATGTAGTCTCATGATCTGTGTTCTCTATGATCTTTCCCCTTTGAATACTTTGTATTTTACATTTTTCTATGCCAAACTGCATCCTATATCACTAGAGAATCTTTTAGTGATTCTTCAAACCCTGTAATGTGCTAGAGTATAGTTTTATGTCATCCATGTACGCCAAATGGGTGACCATACACTTCTCTTGGCCTTTCAGTTCAAATCCCAGTGTAGTGTTGTCCAATACATACGAGACACGGTGGTCTGAACAGGGTCGAAACGCGCGCATAGAATGTTAAGTTAAATAACTATTTATTTAGTAATTTTAAAACGGTTTTTTGAGTATGAATCTAACAAAACATAATAAGATGGTACACCTCGGCAAGTGATGCTAATGAACGCAATATACCCTAGGGAACAGTTCTAAAAAGTCTTTGCGGATGTACCGTAGGATCTGTTCTCTAGCAATTGCGGGTCACTGCTTAGTGTTACTATATTCGTGTATTACAAGTGTTCAATACGCGCAGAAATAGAATAAAAACTAAGTAGTATTTGGCCACGTGAGAGGTCTCTATGGATTTCTTGGTTACCCAGGACAGAGGAAAATCCAAAAATATCTTTATTAGTAATTTCCAAAGTACGAAGAAATTGAACGAAAAATAGGCAACCTTCGACCATGTGAAAGGTGCCAATGGTTTCATTAAATACCCATGTACTCAGGTATAATTCAAAAATAATGTAACAGTTTGGACGGAAAACGTAAAATATTTTTGTGATATTTCTCTTATTTTCAGACTGGGCCTACCAACTGATTTCTCAAAATACCTTACCTTACGAAACAGTTGGCGTTATGCTTCAGCAAGGCTCCGAGGAAGAGACCTCTTACCATTTAATATTTACTATTCACGTGTTGAGTTATGGAACAGTAATTTTTTATGTTCTTGATATGTACAAAATATACTGTGTATCCGTATATAGTACACTGTATTAGTGCAATATTTATGAAAACGGTTTTCGTTCTTACATTTAATTTGTTCTAGCGTTATTCCAGAGTATTTAATTTGTTATTCATGAGCAGTGTGCGATCAACATTTTGGATTCACCATTCAGAGTAGTTTTGTTCAGGAGCATTCTAGCTGCTGCAGGCGACAATTAGCAGACTATTTTATTAAAATTAGGAGACGTCTACACGAAAGTAACAAAGGTAAATACAATTTTAATTTAATAATACTAAAAATAATATTTATACACAATTGTAACCACCTTGTCCAAGTTGTTAGCTTGATAATTAAGAAGGAATAAGCTTCCTATTTCGTACCTAATGTAACTGTTGACCGGGAATTGACCCTTTGCAGATTGAGGTACTTAACTGTTCGAACAGATCATACATCACTTGTAATAATATTATATGTAATATTATATGCATTATTATTTCGGTAATTTTTAATTGCAGAAATTCGTTATATTTCAGATCTCCGACCCTGATTGGTGATTTTCTAGATTCCCGGAGATTTAGATGTGGGAATGAGAAACCCTGGGGGACCGCCGTAATAGGACCGAGGGGAAAAGAGACCGCCTTAGGCGGCTCTGGGCATCAATTGGCGCGACCTTAAAGTAAAAAGGTTCTACCTGCACCGCAGTAAATTTTACAGGAGAGCATTTCAAAGTTTTGTCCCTCTCTAAAACAAAAACTATTTTATTAAATGTATTGAAACTTTGTCAGTGTACTTGACATCCAAGCACAAAACTGTAGACTGATAATTATTTTAAAAGCATTGTAACTTTGGTAGAAACCAAGACCCTATTTTTACAGATAGAACCTTTTTACTCTCAATATGCATTTTCAAGTTCGAGCAAAAAGGTTCTATCTTTGTTGGTATGAAAATTTGACTGGTATATTACTTAAATAATTGCAAATACACATGTAACTGTATCATTTATTAAATTTTACAGAATTCAAAGAAATGTGCTTACATTTTAGTAAAATTCTTATTTAGAGTACTCAATTTTAATTTCATGTCATTACTTAGACTTAGCCAACTAGAAGTGGAAAAAAGTAACCTATTGTAAATTACTGAATTACACTTAAATTTGAAATATTACAAACACATTAAAGTAAAATGTCGCGTAGCCATAATATTATTTTTGTTTTTTAAGCGAGTCTCTGAAGTAGGTTTAATCCAGAGTTGGCATCCATTTCAACATGTATGCTATATCGGCTACCTTTTCCTTCTTTAAAAACTTCTCTTTCGCCATGTATGTTTGCACAGGCGAATACATGGGAGAAGTACTTTTCGCCACCCATCTTGTAGAAATGTGTGGTCGCACATTTACAGTGGAAAATTGTGAATCAGAACGTTTAATTTTATATTCTACTTCAGCTTGTCTTTGAGTGAATTTTAATTGCGAAACTTGAGAGAAAGGTATTTATTAAAATGAAGATGTTTGCTGCTTTTATGGAAATCCTTAAAATGCATTGTTTTCATCTGAATAATATTAAGTGACTTTTTTCTATTTACTGCCAAATGTATCCGCATGAAAGAAATCGGTGACTAGAATTCACTAGCTCTCAGAGCTTTCTCTAACTGGTAATGAACATTGTGTACTTCCTGAATACACAAGTGACCAGCAGTAGAGTATTTTAAAACTATGTCATCGATTTGTGGGTGTTTTTTTACAAAGTCCTTCATTGCCAGAGACATCATCTGATTATTGTTGTACACAGCTGTCGCTCCACATTATAATGTTTTACCTTAGGTCAGTTTTGAATTATTTTTTCCAAAATTTGGGAAACGGCATTTGCAATGTCATTTCCAGAATGGCCTGTGTCAATTTCTGTCCAAATTGCGCAATATTCATCTTTGTTTGGGAAAACATGAACTGTCATGTTAAATAAATTTAATGTTCTCCTACAGAAGAAAATACTTGTTTGCTCTCGTAATTCCTATCACATTTTCTAAATGAAAGGACACTACAATTGTTTGTTCATCTCTGATCTTATGATCTTCCTCTCTTTCCTTTCTCCTGTTTTCCTTGTTATCTACGTTTTCAGTGTATTTTAATTTTAAATCATTAGAAATATTATTTTCCAACTCATTAATTCTGTATTCGCATCTATCCGCTTTTGGCTGAAAGAAATCCAAATTAAATTCTTCATTAAAAATATTCCGATATGTAGATAATTTTTCAAATTGACATCTTTCGTTTACACAACATTCCTTGTAGAGGTCGTACGTTTTCGTGATATTTAAGTTGGAGGCGAGGCACTCCTTAGTAGTAACAGGTCTACAATAGTGACTCTGTTTTAGGGAAAGATTTAATGTGTGCCCTCACTCTGTCTTTCACGTCTTTTGGTATTTTATCCTTAGTTTTGCTACCTCGATCGTCCAATTTTGGTGTTCCTGTTATTTTATCTTTGTGTAAATGTGCATTATTTATCATCCTCTGGCTTATAGAAAGTGTGTTGAGGTAGAGCTTCTTACACACAATAGTTTCTTTATTTGAAACATAAAATTTGTAAACGAATGTATTCTTCTTTCAAAGGTTTAGAATATTTTCTGTTGGATTTCTTTTTTTCTGGAAAGAATCTGATGTCCTCAGTATGTAGCTGACCTTTTCAGAATGAGTTTCCAATTTGTAAAACGAAATAAATAATCTCTCTTGCTCTTCTGGAGTGACATTTAGAGTGCAGTTGTGACGATAAAAATTTCCACAATTTGTAGTTTTGTTAAATTGTTAAGCTTGATGACCTTGCCTCTGTAATTTCAATGTTCTAAGCCAGCTTGATGTTTCTTCGACCCTTGCACTTTTTTCCAAGCCTTCTTATTACACGATGCCACCAGATTGCGAAAACTTACAGCCACAACACAGCGAGATATTGAGTTCTTAAAACGCATTGTGTCTACTAGATACATGCGCTCCCAACGAAGGGTTAACAATACATTTATGTATTAACCGAAAAGAAGTAAAATCGTAACAATCCTGGTTGTAAACAGGATTTACAGGTAACCAATTTTTTTATATTATATCGACATGTGAAGTGGAGTACAAATAGTTTGTGTCGGATAACCTATAAATTTGTTAATTTAGCAAGACATTCACTCAGGCGTCGTAAGGAATATCCAAATGCCCAATTTTGCCGAACTATTATAAATTCTGGATGGTTACCAATTAAACCCGATAGAGAATAAATAGTTCGATGTTTATAAAAATATGTTTACCTTCTTGCAGAACTGTTTTGCTTTAACACAAACAGTGCTTACAGCACTGTTTTGCCTCAGTGTCTCGTCTTCTTCAGTACTGCTTGCCGCATTAGAATCGTATTCAGAACAAGAATGCTCAAAAACAGCATCTTCAATTTCACTGTCACACAACATTGCAATTAAATCTGCTACTCAAAAGATCTTACAATACATGGACACTTTGCGCAGCCAACAAGATAATATCCACATACATGTAAACAGATTGGTTTGCGCGGTGAAGCAGATAGAACCTTTTTTCCCGAACTTGAACATACGTTTTGCAGATAGAACCATTTTACCTTATCTGTATCTTATAAACTAAGCTTCGTAGATCAATGTAACTTGGAGGTTTTGTAAATCTCATCGCTACCATTACAAATATAACATAAAGTCATTTTTGGAAAAAATATTAGATAGAACCTTTTTACTTTAAGGTCGCGTGATGTCACTTCAGTGCCTCTGATCGGGAGATCCTAGGGTTCCAGTCACGATGGGGGTTTATGGCCATGATGTTATTTTTTGTGAAATGTTGTTCGATGATCATATGAAGACAGCCAGTCATGATCTTGTATAATGCATTGAGGCATGTGATTGGTCGGTAATTCCCTGGATGTTTAATGTCATTTGTTTTTGGTTTTAAGTATGTAACTCCGTCACTCAAGATGTCTGGAGTTTCTTTCAGATTTTCCAGGTAATGATTCACAAGTGTCAAGATCTTTTCACGGAGACATGTGAATCTCTTGAACCAGATATTATGAAGCCCATCAGGACCAGGGCATTTCCAATTATCCAGCTTACGAATAGTGGCCCGTAAGGTATCCATAGAAATTTCACTGGTTTCCATGTGACTGATAGTATCAGTAGAATTCGTAACATCATTCATCCATGATGTGCTTTCTTGAAAGTGGACTTCTGTTAACCATATTCCTCCCCAGAATTCTTTTACAGCTGACTTCACTAGCAACTGAACGGTTTCAATTTCTCCTTGCA
Organism: Acheta domesticus; assembly: GCA_031308135.1. NCBI lineage: Eukaryota > Metazoa > Arthropoda > Insecta > Orthoptera > Gryllidae > Acheta > Acheta domesticus. The sequence goes on along the minus strand of JAHLJT010002406.1, from coordinate 73,715,399 downwards.
ATCTCCTATAAAACATTTTTTGATTTCTATTAAATGCTTGGTTATCATTTTTGCGTTTTAAACTCTTATTATAGCGTCTCAATCTTTGGCTGTAAAGGCTGAGTTTTTGTTTCAGAGGATCAATATATTCTAGAATATATTCATTTGCAGGATTGTACGCTGCCTGTTTGCTATGCATTCTCATGATTTTTGTTGCTTTTCTCTTCATCTGTTGCTTTTATTTCCCCTCAGATAGGCTTCCAGAACCGCTATATCTGATCTGAGCTGCTTTATTCTCTTCTCTAGCCTTAACATCCAGGGCGGTTCATGCGGTGGTCGATGCGTTTGTTGTTCTCGACTTTCAATGATTTTCCCACCATTTGCCCTTACCATTGTCACTGCCATGCAATAAATGGTGGAATCAAGTTGTTCGTGTGTGATGTTTTTAACTTGTTCCATTTCAGAGGGGAGTATGTTTTCGTTTGCCAGTTTTATCAATTCTGCCAATTTCTTGGAGTTGTGTTGTCTTTGTATTCTGGGTCTTGTTTGATATGTAAATTCCCAGTATTCCGCTTTTGCTGTCTGGTAATGCTGACAGAGCCGTTCAAGCATCGTACCTTCAACAGGATGTTCAAAGTCTTGATGTTCACTTCGGCAAGCATCCGCTTGCTGGACTATCGGGTCCGGTTGAGAGACTCGAGGCATCAATTCTACAAAGAACTCTGCTTCCTCCCGCCCTTCATTCCATCGCATTTCTGCATCGATTTCCGCTTTAATTTCCTCTCTCCTGATACGCGAGACGTACTTTTTAGACTTCGCTCTTCGGTCTGCTATATTCTGTTCTGTGATATGAGTTAAATGTGGGTAAAGTTCCATAATACCTTTATATAATTCCTGCCGGTAACCTAAATAGACTGTTTCGCAACGGGTAGTGCGCTGAAATATCCTTACGATATTTTCATTCATGTCAGTTGTCCATTGTAACCTCCGTCGTGGCAGGCCTGCCTGAGTGGTCCCGAGTGATGTCCAGGAAACACTGTTGGCAGGTGCAGCTGATTGTTTTTGGGTGCTGCGTTTGTCGGCTGTAGTAGTTTCGGGTGTCCCGGTATACGCCCGCCTGTTCAGCGACACACCACTGGCGGCTTGCATGCTGTCACGGCCAGCGCCAGCTCCAGTCGCGCCCTGACGATCCCCAGGCACCGGCTTTTTTTCCGAGGCCTTACGACTGTTATAGCGACTCTCCATATTGTCAGATATGGGTTGCCATTGCCCTGTTAGCCGTTACTGATGTATTAGTAGCGTTGCCCGTCCCCCACATGGCATAGATGTTCTTCGCTCGGACGTAGGGCTGGACTTCGAGGAACTTATTATTATTATTATTATTATTATTATTATTATTATTATTATTATTATTATTATTATTATAGCCCGCGGGGCCCTCGGTGGCCGCCTGTTGAATCTGCGCGCTCGGCAGGCTGCTGCTCACCGCCCTAGAGGAGCTGCCGGCGGCCGGCGGGCCGCGCGCTGCGCGCTGCCGCCCATTACGTCACAACTGCACATGCAGCAATTTTGCGTACGGCCCCGTCGCAGACCGGTTCGCGGCGCGATGGCGGCAGATAGGACTTCAAGGTTGAATGCCGAAATTACACAACGAAAAATAAAAACAAAGATGAAAGCCAAACACACCGCTTCACGCTCTAACGCTCCCAGCGCCGTCCATTGGCGTTTCTGTTCGCTCCGTCTACTCGGTTCGGGCTGCTCAAGCGCAGAAATATTTGCACCAGCACTGCTTTTATGCTAGATTCATGCGTGCTGTGACGCGTATTCGTGTCGTTCAGATATGCGTTTAGACACACGCGCTTACAAGAAGAAAGTAACGTACTGTCCCTCTCTTTGTGGCGAAGGGAGTCCCATCATGACAGGAGGAATTTGTGCTTTGCACAAGACTCAAATGGTTTTCACCTTCAACTAATTATGCCGTTCCTTCACCCTCGTTCAGTAACTTCTTCCACCACGAAGCACCATGAAACATCGTCGAGTGAGCGTTCCAGCTCATGATTTTCAGTGCTCATATCTCCTGGCAACAGGTTCCTCTCTATCACATTCACGTAAAATCTCGGCCGCAACTACTTGGAGAGGTGGCTTAGGGCGTCAACTGATGTCACTGCAGTGCCTCGGACCGGGAGGTCTTTGGTCCGATTCCGACGGTGGCAGGATTTTCGACACTACCTTGTCAGCTGGGTCGAATTCAGTCGCAATGTGGAGGAGATTTGCAGCGGCGGGCTGCCCTGATCGGTAGTTTGCCGTGTTTTTTACATCAATACTAGGGCGAGTGCCGGAGCAGTACGCTAAGAAACAAGCCACGGACCGCGCGCGATCTTTCCTTTCCTCTTCCTTGTTCTACGAGTATCCTCACCCCTTACTTATACATACTCACGCACTAACATGTACTACCCTACAACAGATACCGGGAGACCGGTCGAGAGCTTAGAGCTTGTCCCGGCCCGGAAGGTTCTTGCTGGTGGGAGATACCTGGTTGAGGAAATCCCCGTTAACCTGTAGGTCGGTGCCGGACCTCGCTACGGGGGAAGATCACCACAACCTCCCGAAGCAAAAGAATGCACTTCACTTACGGGACTACTATCTTAGCAGTTGACGCGCCAGAAATCACTAACAATCAATCACCGCCCGCAACACGACGTACAGTAAGGTGAATGATGTTGCTAACACACTAGTGGAGAAAGGTCGGTTGGCGTGATTATTCCCGAATTGGGGATGGTTGATGGCGCCATCCCACCATGCATTACTATTCGTTACGCTTCTCGTTACATCCTTTTTTTCCTGGTCCGTTCAGGAGGTCTAGGTCCTCGCTTTAAGGTGGCTCCACACATTCTGCATTCGCCGAGCAGCGAACTATTACACTCCCGACCAGCTGCTGTGGTCGGCGAATGATCGCGCCCTTTGATGTGTCCAAAAGACCGACACGCGGTGGGTAGGGCGAGCGCCGAATGTTCGTCACTCGGCAAATAGCAAGCGACCCATCCTCACTACTCGGGATTCGGCGAGTGGTTGCTCGCTGTTCGTCGTATAGCGAATGTGTGGAGCCGCCTTTAGACATTCGGAAAGCGCCGTTGCCAGAACCCGCCCTCCTGCTGCAGCTAGCGACCTGGGTTGCGTTCCATACGAGCTCACGGGATACAACGGAACGCTGCACCCTTGCTCCTTTTACCGGGTAAATACCGGTTGGCATACAGGGACCCACGGGTAAGCTAGTGGGAATTGGTGAATAAAACATACCTGACTTATAGAGCCCCACAGGCTAAACTAGCAGGAATTGGAGAAAGTCCTACATACCTGGTGTATAGGAGTCCACGGGCTTAGCTAGTATGAATTAGTGAGTAGAACGTATAGAACAAAAGGGCCCGTGGGTGACTTCATTCTTGGAATGGGGAGCATGGCAGGTGCTCCAGGGAGAGTTCTTCATACTTCTATAAACATAAAACATGAAGAAATGACATTCATTATTTACCAAATCGAGTTTATTCTTATACCTTCATCATGTAGAGTGCCATTTCGGTTTGAAATTTTATGAGTCGTGCCGTTCTTATTCGTTTAATCAAAAAAAAAAGTAAATTACTAAGGTTAAAAGAATGAATATAATTACTAGATGTATTTTACCTTTACTATTTTCTATCTTCCTCTGTTCTAGGTTTTGCATTTATTCTCACAACAAAGCCTCAGGTCACAAAGATCACTTAAGATACCATTTATATGGCTAATTTTCCAAAAGTTTATTACTTGCAGCAACATAATTTTATAAATATAAATTGCCCTTCATCACTGAATCACTGTCATGATGAAATCATTCACCAGCAAAGAAAAATGACTTGTGAAATAATACACGACTTCACTTACTGAATATACCAATGCGTCACATATATTTTCACCATTTGCCAGTAAACTTCATGACATGTTCATTACACTTTCACAGAATAAAAATGTATGGAACCTTCTTTGCACGGTGTGTTCACATAAACTTCCATGTGACAGGTTTGTAAGAACTGCCTTCCAATTTCGCGGGTATCTCTTGCCTATTTCCGTATCTAAACCAATTAGATCAGCTTCGTTTGCTGACAAAAAGTAGACACTACGAAGTTAATATCCTGGAATCAAAAATCTCATTCATTTTCTCCGCCTCATTGAGAGACGCCCAATTCCTGCCGGAGACGCGTAATTGGGAAGCGACAAAGGGGCGCAGTTTTTTGCCGGCGCGGCGCCGCAAGCAGTTATCGCGGTCGGACGCAAAAAGCGGTCCCCACGGCCGCAGCGGGAGGCAGCGCTCAAACCCACCATACAAAGTCTGCGAGGTATTGAATGATCGATTGTTAATGATTCTGGGCGCGTCAACTACTAAGGTCAATATTCCCGTAAGTATAGTGTATGTCATCGAAAGGTGTCGGTGATCTTCCCCTGCTGAATGGTGAGATCCGGCGCCGAGCTACCGTCGACCAGCGAGGGTTTCCCCAGCCAGCGGGGCACCGCCCCAGCGGGGACAAGCTGTAAGCTCCCGACCGGTCTCCCGACATGTGTGGTAGTGTAGTGCATGCAAGTGGAAGTGTGTGTGTAAGGGAGGAGGTTAGGACAAGGAAGAGGAAGAAAATATCGTGCGCGGTCCGTGGCCCGTTTGTAAGGGTACTACTTCGGCATATGCCTGATGCTGATCGGAGAAACCACGAAAAAATACCGATCAGAGAAACCGACCGCTAGAATTTTCCCCCAGACAACAACTGAATTCGACCTAGCTGACTAGCTAGTGCCGAAAATCCTGAGGTCATCGGGACTCTAATCTATGACCTCCCGGCCAGAGCCACTGTAGTGACATGAGTTGATGCACTGAGACACCTCTGCCGGTTACGAGGTATTCCAATACGGTGGATTGGTTGATTGATTGATTAATGATTCCGGGCACATCAACTGCTAAAGTCGTTAGTTCCGTAAGTTTATGGCATGCTTTTATCGTGGGAGGTTGTGATGTTCTTCCCTTGTTAGATGCCGAGATCCGGCACCGACCTACTCGTTGGCTTGTGAGCTTTTAAACGGTAAGTAGCGAACAAGATGTGATTTCTCGTGACTGAAGGGACGTTGGACTGTTGGAAATTCTCATTGTGTCAGAATAAGTACAGTACTTAAATATTTAATAATTGAGTATTTTCTTTTCATTCAAGTTTAAGATACATTCAAGTACTGAGTTCATTCAGTACATTCAAGTTCACTGAGGCCCATGAGTGATGATCTAACGCGCAGAGGATAGTGAAGATGATGAGCACCAGATGAAAAATGATGGAGAAATGGTGGAAAAGAGTCAAGGGAAGCTAAAGAGCTCTGAGAAAATCTACTTAGAGCTCGCTTCCCTCACCACAAATTCAACATGCGTTGGTCCGGGATGGATTCTGGGCTGCATCTGTAAAAGGGCGTGCGATAGCCCTTGCTCCACGACCCCAGACAGTCTTTGCTCTAAATGCTAGTGATGTGCCAGCCGACGTGTACGGGAAGATGGAAGTGACTAACAGCTTTGATTAAGAGAACGTGAAGACAAATTTTGATATCCAGTTGTCAGAGGCTGGTAGAATACCGTCTGAGTACTTCTGTCAATGACATGTACGCTTGAACGACAGATTTTTTTTAGATGTTTCAGATGATGCAAATCGCCTACGTGTGAGAGACTCATGCAATGTCACATGTGAAAAATCAATTCATGTTACTATTCTTTGTTATTTTCACGATCATGCTTGTTGTAGTAATGAATTGATGTATTTTGGCGGCGTTCTTATTAAATTCATAAAATTGAGAAAATATGGGGAGCAGCCTCAAGTTGTATGGAAATAATGGTTATGGTTAATATTATGGTTCTGCACTACCTACAAACTATTCGTTCCACGGGTCAATGCTGGAGACAAAGAATTCTAATATCAAAAGGTTTGTTCATGGATGCTACAGTGACTTCAGCTACTACCGACCTGGGACGAATTTCGACCTTCTGTTCTAATCGCCAGCAATGCTGAAAGGAAAGTGAATTTTGAGGTAAGCCTCAAGACAGCACGGCGGGTAGACTGACTTCCAAACGTCATCTAATAAGAACAATTTCACGAGAATCACAGGAGCTTTACAATGCTTGAAGATATGAGGTGTATGCGACGCGTGTGGTACTGAAGACATATTATTCTCCCAATCTAGGAATTGAAGAGGATGTTTCCAAAGATGGTATCTCCATGATGCACAATTTTCCAGGGGGGCATCCACATTCAATCTAATAGGATTCCACGGGTTCCCAGTACTATTTAATACAGGCAAATCGCACTTTTTTAACACACTATTTGGATACATGGAGATGCTCTTAAGAATATATTGTTGCCTAAAACTAAAAGTCAAAGGAAATTTGAGATACCTCACTTTTGAAATAAGCTATTAAGTTTCGTTTGAATTTGAAGCTCGGCATTCTGAGGAGCAAAATGTGCTGACCTTCTCATTGAAATAAAAAATCAAAATATATTCAGAAAACTGGATGGCACTGAATTCGCAGATGGTCACAAAATTACCAAATTTAAAATGGCGAATCATGTCAGATAGTTATAAAAACGCGATGAATTCTAGCGGCTCTAACCATATCCCTTTGCGGTCAGTGACGCCGGCTAGTCCGCCATATTAGACCGGCTTATGTGGCATCAGTGTCACAGAAGTACGGGAGGTCCTCGGGTTCCAGAACCAACCGTGGCAGGATTTTCGACACTAGCTAGATATCTAGGTCGAAGTCAGCCGCTGTCTGGAAGAGAATTCTAGCGGCCGGCTGCTCCCATTGATAGTTTTCCATGATTTCTCCAATTAACATCAGACGGATGCAAAGCAGTACCTTAACAAACGGGGTACGGTCCGTGCGCGATCTTTCCTTCCTTTTCCTTGTTCTATCTTCACCCCTTACAAACACACACACTTTCATGCACTCCACTACCACACTTGTTAGGAGACCAGTCGGGAGTTTAGAGCTTGTCCCGAATAGGGTAGTGCCCGCTGGTGGGAGATCCCTGGTTCTGGAAAACCTCGCTAGCCGTTGTTTACGTCGGCGCCGGACCTCACCATCCCCGTCAGGAAAAGATCACCTCACGCGATAAAACATGAACTAAACTTACGTGACTACGCAGCTAGCCATTCATTCACTCGGAGCGCGGCGCGGCGGGTGTCGCTGCGCCGGGCGATCCCGGAAGCGCGTGCGTGCGTGCGGGCAGCGCAGAGGGCGCGGCGGCCGAACCTGTTGCCGGAAGACCGGTAGCCCCGGCAGCCATGCTCCACTGCCCCGCCGCGCCGCCCCGCGCCGCCCAGCGCCGCGCCGCGCCGCGCCGCCGCGCAGCCGCTCGCGTAAATCCTCCGTGGCAGCTCCCGCAGCGCAGCGCGGCGGCTGCCGGCCCCCGCCCCGCCCCCATGGCCCCCCACGCGCGCAGAATCCGCCTGCGCTTTGACCCCAGGGCACACTTGACACCTCTACCCCGTCCTCCCGCGCGCGCAGAATCTAGCTGCGCTTTGACCCCAGGGCGAGCCCATCCGCTCTCCGACCCGCCACGCCCACCCTTCGCACGCGCAGAATCTGACTGCGCATTGACCTGAGGGTACACTTGATACCTCTACCCCGTTCTCCCGCGCGCCACAATCTAGCTTTGACCCCAGGGCGAACCCATCCCCTCCCTGACCCGCCACGCCCACCCTTCGCACGCGCAGAATCTGACTGCCCATTGACCTGAGGGCACACTTCATACCACTACCCCCTTCTCCCGCGCGCGTAGAATCTAGCTGCGCTTTGCCCCAGGGCGAGCCCATCCCCTTCCCGCCCCACCACGCCCACCCTTCGCACGCGCAGAATCTGACTGCCCATTGACCTGAGGGCACACTTCATACCACTACCCCCTTCTCCCGCGCGCGTAGAATCTAGCTGCGCTTTGACCCCAGGGCGAACCCATCCCCTCCCCGACCCGCCACGCCCACCCTTCACACGCGCAGAATCTGACTGCCCATTGACCTGAGGGCACACTTCATACCACTACCCCCTTCTCCCGCGCGCGTAGAATCTAGCTGCGCTTTGACCCCAGGGCGAACCCATCCCCTCCCCGACCCACCACGCCCACCCTTCACACGCGCAGAATCTGGCTGCGCTTTGACCCTCAGGGTGCGAAGACGCCCCTGCCTTACCTCCCCGACCTTCACAACCCATCCTCTCTCGCGCGCAGAATCTGGCTGCGCAGGGCTCGGAGACACCCCCGCCACCCCTCCCACAGTCACCCAACTCCATTTGTGGAGACGAATGAAGTCTTTCACTTCACTTTATTACGCCCTTATTTGAGGATATTTCAATTACATTTGCAAATTGACTTCAAACCAGGTTTGTTTTTCGATTATTTCTGTCTGTTTAAACTCCTATTTCTTTTATGCTGCTTATCCCAACTCGAGACACATTTAGTGTCTCATTCAGGTTGCGGTAAGGGTCGACCCAGCTCTTTAGTGATGACAATCCAAATAGCAACGGAATTCGAACCTCGGACCTCCCAATCATCGATGTTTCAGGAGCAGACTCGCAACTTTTTATTAAGTAATCGCAGATCGTTATTCTTCTTAAACTTACGTTTTCGTCGACCTGCCGCTTGCCCCAAACGGTTGACAGAAGGGGAACTAACAGTGAGACACGAACAAGATACGGATTGTCTGGATTCCATCTGTACTTGAACAACAAGTCATAAACAGGGAAAACAGAACAGTAACTGCAGTAGTGAACCTGAAGAAAAATAAAACCCACAACCCCTCTTACATAGTTATTGATAATCAGAAGCATGTTGGGGAACTCATGAAAATAAAATGTCAAAGCATATGGAAAGAATACAAAGCGAGCAGTGTGCACAAATCCCTTGAAAACTTCATAGCACTGAAAGCCTACAAAAACTTAGCCGAAGACAAGTGACTCTAACCAGAATTCGGACGGAACATTCCAAAATAATATCCATCTGATAAAAAAAAGGAATCCCAGAACGTGAAACGCATGCAACTGTATTATCAACACTGACCATATTATTAATTCATCCTCTAAATTTTCAGTACAGAGAAGAAATCTATTGCGGGACCTAGATGTCAATAGTCTACTATATTCCTCAGCCCATCAAGATCATCAAATTTTGTAAAATTACTGGTAGTATTTTAGATATGTAATCATTAATCAATGCACTAATTTTGTAATATAATGAATATTAATTGTATACCTAAACACGTATAATATATGTACGAATTATTGTATTTAATGAAGTCGCTAATAACAGTGTTGTTGATGCGACTTAAAATAAACGAAAAAAAGATGCGATAGGTTGCTCGAAAGGAACCACCGAGGTGCAATCTAAAGTCGTCGACACTTTGCCTCACGACAGAAACACCCTGCAATCGAATACGCCACCCTGCAGATCGCAATGAAAACAAAAAGCAATAATGAAATTGGACAGTTTTTCAAAGACTAACAGAGTTTGTTAGAGTATTTTTAACGAACTTTGTTTCTGTTATCGAAAAAGCTTTTTCAATAATATTATTTTAGAATGAATGCTTCTTGTTTAGATAATTATAATTTGTGACGCAGAAAAGATTGAAAGTGGTGGGAACAAATAGATGCCTTAATGTACCCCGGATGACTGAGTATTTGTTTCCGGGCGCGTCACTAAGGTCATTGGTCGCGTAACTATAATACATGTTACATTTCTGGCCATGTTCCTCAACAGACCGAATGTGAGTCCCGGTGACGACTTACGTGACGAAATGCGGATTTCCTTCCCAGATAACCTACCCCAGCGGGAAACCGCTTCAGTCAGCGCAGCCAGTTTGCGGTAATGCAGTACATCAAATAAGTATGTGTAAGGAGAGAGGAGGGGACAATAATGAGGAAGGAGTGATCGCTTATGATCCGTGGCTCGTTGGCCGCTTCGGCATTGATCTGATTTTGAACGCAGAAACCACGTAAAACTACCAATAAGATCAGCCGGCTGGTAGACATTCCCTCCAGTGGTTGAATCCGACTCAGCTAGGTATCTACAGCAGAAAATCCATCCCTTACGGAACTACAACCAGGCGAATGCCCTATCATCTACGTTGTCTTTTCATCTCCTCTTATACGTACATACCCTACATTATATCACTTGTCAGGAGACCAGACGGGAGCTTAAAGTATGTCCATAGAGCGGTGCCCGCTAAGGGTGTTGGGGGCAATGTCCCCTACATTCCCACGGGTAGGTCGGCCCCAGATCCCACGTTTCAGAGGGGGAAGACCGCCACCTCATGAAATACACTATACTTACAGCTAATAACAATAGCAGTTGTGCTAGGAAACGTCAATGAATTATTAAATCAATGAATCAGGCCTCGATCCGAAGGATCTCGCGAACAATGATACTGCCGAGGCCTCCCGTTCTCCTATGTGGACAAGACGATGAGCAGGACGGCGAGCAAGACGGTGAGCAGGGCGATGAGCAGGGCGATGAGCAGGGCAGTGAGCAAGACAGTGAGCAAGTCGGTGAACAGTGCTGTGAGGAGGGCGGTGAGCAGGGCGGTGAACAAGACGGTGAGCAGGGCGGTGAGGTGGGCGATGAGCAGGGCGGTGAGCATGACGGTGAGCAAGACGGTGAACAATGCGGTGAGCAAGACGGTGAGCAGGGCAGTGAGCAAGTCGGTGAACAGTGCTGTGAGAAGGGCTGTGAGCACGGCACTGAACAAGGGGATGAGCAGGGCGGTGAGCAGAACGATGAGCTGGGCAGGGGGCAGTGTGTCAAGCTGGGTGGTGCCGAGGGCTGGGGCTAATGATGTCGCGGACAATAACATTACCGAGGTCCCATGTGAACAGAACGGTGAGCAGGGCGGTGAGCAGAATAGCCAGGAGGGCTGTGAGCAGGGGGGGTGAACTGGGCAGTGGGCAGGGCGGTGCGGAGGGCTGGTTCTAAGGATCTCGCGGACATTGACACCGCCGCGGCCTGCCGTTCTCCCATGCGGGCAGGCGGGGCGTGAGCGCCGTCAACGCCGGTGTGCGAGGCCCTGGGCCGAGGGGCGTGGCCGGGCGAGAGGCGCGAGGCGGAGGAACGAGACGCGTGGGGCGCGGCGGAGGCGTGGACGGAGGCAATTAGAGGACGGCGCGGGCGGGGCGGCTGTCGACGATCGCGCCACTGCGCCGGCGGGCGCTCCCTCGTCGCTCCCACTCCGCCCCTGGCACCTTGCCTCCCGTCAGGAGGGGACATCATAGATTTATGTTAAATAATAAGTATATTTGTTATATTGTATATTATTTTGCAGTGCATATATGATACTACACAATATTATTATTTAAATAATTACATAATTTGAACATTACCCCCAACCCACCTTCCGCCCCCTGCCTCCGTCCACTGCCCCCCTCCGCCTCCCGCTCGACCGCCCGCATCCTGCAACCCCGTCTCCCTCTACCCCACTACTCCCTAGATTCGTATTAGTTCCATTCTCGTCACAAATCAATTACTCTCTCAAATTAGTGGTACTAGAACAGCACATACTTTCCCTCAATATTACAATGTTATCGTGGTGTATGAATGGACCCCTACTTACGTTACATCAATTTAAAACAGAAATTACGCAAAAATTTATAATTTTTACAAAAAATTGTACATGACCTTTTTTAAAGAACTAATTTTATACAACAGACTTCAATACCCGAAAATGGGACTAGCACTGTATTTTTTACCGTCCCTCATTACATATGTGGAGGAAATTTAAAGAAAAATTTTGAGCGATTTTTGAGGAACAAAATTCCATTAACTTCAAGCGCAAATTATGCAAAAACTATAATAATAATAATAATAATAATAATAATAATAATAATAATAATAATAATAATAATAATAATAATAAAGGTCTTTATTAATGGCGAGGCTCAGGCCATAGGGCCTGCTCTTCCGCCTAACCTCTCTATCCACATTAATACAGAGTAGTAATATTTTAAGAGGGGGGGGGGCAGCTGTACATTTACGTCTGGGAGAGCAAAACTAGGGACCACCCCGGCATACGCCTTAAGGCTTAAGCGATTGGGTAAACCCAGAAAACCTCAATCAGGATGGCGGCTTACGGCCTATTCGATGGCGACTTAAGGCCTAAAAGCTATTCGATTTTCCCCCCAAAAATCGTACAAGACCTTTTATAAAGAGCTAATTTCGTTTAAAGACTTTGTCTGAGGCAAACATTTCTATCTTTAATTTTCTAAATTTGAAATGATTTTTGGCAATTTTCAAAAAAAGAGCAATACCCGAAAATGGGACTAGTGTCATATTTTTACCGTTCCTTATCAAATAAGTGAAGAAAATTTAAATAAAAAATTTGAAGCGCTTTCTCAGAAACAACATTTTCGTAAATTTCAGCGCGTAAATTATGCTTGTTTTCTTCCAAAATATTATACATGACCTTATTTAAAGAGCAAATTTTGTACAACAGTCTTTGTCTGAAGCAAAAATCTCTATCTTCAATTTTGTAGTTTTAAAATTGTTTTGGCAATATCGACAAAATCGGTTATTTTAATGAAAATTATACCTGCATCATTCTCTTAAACGCTACACCATATGCAAGTATATTTTTCTTCTTCTAAATTTAGCAACAGGATTTATCCACTTTTCGACTAGAAAGCATTGAAACATATTATTACAAATTAATTTTCGGTGTCCCTAGATTCACAGCAAATGCCGGGGTCTGAAGAGAAGTCGGTACTGTTGGAATTAGGAAAGATTGTAAAATGAAACCCATTAAACTTTGGATTAGATTAGCTGGTGAACAGGTTGATACACTGATGCTCAGATGCTTTAGTGTGCAGTTACAGGGATGCGACCAACGATACTGGTTGTACAAAATTCAACTGTTACTAGAACACGGAGATCATGGAGACGTTTCGCCGAAGATGGTTAGGGATAGGGCGACACGTGAGATAGAACGGCTGATTTCTGGTAGACTTTCGGATATTAAAAGGCAAGATATCCTGGCAGCAACGCCGAAAAACGTTCGAAAGTGGCTCAAATTCACACGAGCTCGGTATGGGGTTGCAAAGGTTACGTTCACGCACTCAGAAGGGACGCAAGAGGGGGATACACTTGGTTCTGGGTCGGGGGATGGATGCAACGTAGATTCAAAGACCCAAATGGTAATGGAATCTGGGTGCTTTGCGGTGATAGGGAAGATTGGATCCACATCCTTTTAAATCGCAGTGCGACCGAAACATGGAAAGGAAAATGGATGGAAATGTGAAACTACTACTTCCAACACAGAAACGTAACGCACGCTCAGGCCATATTAGGTTATAAAAGAATCAAGGTCATCAATCCTTCATGAATGAATTAGGAACATTTCTAGGAAAGTTTCGGATCATTAAGAAAACGGAAATTAGAGAGTGGGAAAACAGCACTGGTTAGTATCAGCGGAGCCTAGTCTGGAGAGAAAATAAATAAGTTAATAAGCAAACGAAGAATAATTTAATCAGTAATTAAGTTAGAAAACAGTTAAGTAAATTAAGTCATAAGTCACATTCAACTGGTAAGTAATAAGTAAATAAGTAAATCAATTTAAGAAAAAAATGAAACTGTAAAATAATAAAAAAAGCTCAGTATGAGGCAAGGAGGAATGGGTATCAGAAAAATAATTGTAGAGGCGATGGTGCGGACAATCTTCTGTGGCGCTGTTTGATTTCAGGTGCGGAAGAGGCGAAAGACTGCAATGAGAACGCGTGACGCCCGCAGCAGGAAAGAAAGAAATAGTTTAGAAGTCTGGTAGATTAGCATGCACTCGGCTTCTGACGGCAAGGATTTCCCTCTTCGGGGATTTTCCTCAGTCGTACCTTATGGTCTCCTTTCCGCGGCTTTGATGCAATTAAGAGACCATTTGGGGTGAATACCAGAATTCGAAAGGGTAGATCGGGATAGGATGTGGGTATTGTAATGGCTTAAAGGCCTTCGGCCTAGCCACATTGTATCAAGTTATGTAATTTATATATGGAATAATTACCTATAATAAAAAATAATAAAATATTTCTTACCGTCCCTTATATCAGCGGAGAAAATTTAAAGAAAAAATTGGAGCAGTTTTTGAGGAAACGTTTTTTTTGTAAATTCAAGCGCAAATTAAGCAAAAATTACTTTTTTTTCTCAAAAAAATGTCTTTTATAATGAGCTAGTTTTGCACATCAAACTTTGTCTAAAGCAAAAATCGCTCTCTTCACTTTTGTAGTTCAATTTTTTTTAAATTTTCCAAAAATCGGGGATTTTAACGAAAATGCCATTCACTTAAACATCCTTTGTACTATTCAACAACAACATTTAATCAAAAAATTTCGAGCCATTTTTTCGAAAATTTTGAAAATGTCCGAGGGACTTTATGTAAAGTAAGCCCCAAAATTAAAATATCGGTTTCAAATTCCAGGGGCCGCGAAATCAGCTAGAACGATTGAGGAATATCAATTTTGGAGAAAATCGGCAGAATTGTTTAGGCTCTAGCGTTGACCACAGACGGACGTTTTGCCGTCAATAAATTTTTCGGTATCAAGGACCAACAAAACACGAATTCCACGTATTAGAGGAATTTTTTCTTTATTTAGCAACTGGATTTATCCGCTTTTTCGTTTCCAGGGCCCGCCAATAAGAGTTTTCCTGGCGAAAATTCGTCGTTTTCTGGCGCACGATTACTTAACTTTCTCTTCTTAAGAAGTTCCTTCTTAAGAGCGAGAAAGTAAAATATTGTCACTAACTTTAAAAACAAGAAGTTGAACAAAGGTAGACAAAGTATAGTAGTCTATAAAATTGAATGCACGTCCCACAGCTTACATTGGTGAAACTAAGAAAAAATTGAAGTTGTGCTCGCGGAACGTAGAAGAAATATAAAGGAGGACGCATGTATACACAGTTCTCTTACCAATTACCGAGTAAACGTAGGACATAATATTAACTTTCCAGAAACAAAAATATTAGCTATTTAAAAAAAAGTATCCAAAACAAATTCTTAAAACTTGTTTATAAAAACTACTTCCTTTTGTAATTCCCAAATAAAATTGAATCATTTTACATGCCTGTGTGGTGATTGATAATTCTTGGCGTGCTAAATAACAAGGTAATTAGCTCCGTAAATGTAGTGCATGTTGTCCCTCGTGAGGTGGCGGTGATCTACCGGATGGAACCACATCAGAATGAAATGTTATGCATTACTCTACATATTGTACGTATCTAAGAATTTACATTGGTTTCAGCGTGAAGACGAGGTTCAGCGCACCTCCAAACGTTTCATTTGATAAGAGGATATAAAAAATGCCTCTAATTTATATTGTAACAATAAATTGTACAGTGAAAATGATTTTATAACGTAAATGTTTTTTAAACAAAACTAGACTTTGTAGTTAACAACAATGTAATTTACGGTATCCTACTCCACATGGCTATCCAAATAATTATCAAAATGCGCACACACTATGTGCAGCGATTCATTTCCCAGTCGGGTGTGTCGTGATATAATTGCGGTATGCACGTGAGAGATCATAAATTCCCCGTCGTACGATCCAATGATCCTATACCGAGCTGCAACAGCTTTTCCTGTGATGGAGATTATCAAAAATATAACACCGAGAATACAAACATTAATATTATTTTGATGTTCACCATACTCACCTATGTTCTAAGGAAGGGTTTTCTCCATTGTAAGCCGTCACCGCGAATAGTGTACGGCGGGTTGTCTAACGTTGAAAAATAGAATCGGTATCTTTCAAATCAATTGAATAATAATCAATAAATCAATAAATTTATTTATTTACATATTGTTCCAAGTTAATTAATTAATTTTTAAAAATCTCCGGTTTAAATGAACACTGCTTTTTTTCTACTTTTCATCAATTTTTATCATATTTGAGCATTTATTATGACATGCCATGATTTGAATTAATAAAATATGAAAATGCATTATTTACCACAGTGTACATAAGCAATTTGTGACAGTAATTGAACATCGAAAGACCTTTCAACTATTATCGCCACTAACAAGACAGAAGAAGCTGCAAAAGTTTGGTTAATATGTTTACTAAACGGTGCGTAAATTACGCGGCATAATATTGTAACTGTACACACGTGTAATACTTTTCTTTAATATAATGTATAAAATTTTCTCACAAATTAATATAATTTAATTGACTATATTTTAAATTTATTGTAATTCTTACATTAAATAAAACATCTTTATTTCGGTTGTATTTCTTTCTAAAATACTAAATAATAAACATATTTCAAAATAAATACTTTTAAAAGATGGTAGATAACGAACACACGTTTGTCATAGCCTATTTTGGAGTAATGGAGTTAAAATCATTTGTACACAATAAATTATTTCATTAATATTTTTAATTACAATTAAGTTAAAAACCCATAATAAACGTTGATGCTTTTATTACTAAGTGTAATACATTACGTAGCTGAAACATTTAATGCCCACATTACAAAACTTCCCCTTGAAACTCCACCCCATATACGTTCCTTTTGTTATACTTCCTTAGCTTGTCTTCCTTTACAGCTGTTCGATCACATCACCATCTCTTATATGTCTTGTAGATTTACACAACTCCCTGCGACATTTACATAACTCCCCGTTACATTTACATAGCTCTTCATACATTTTTTACGCAACTCAGCAGACCTCTAATACTTATACCTCCCCTATTTTCCCTATTATAAAGCAAATCACATTAAACTCCTTCCAAAATCTCCTATTCTTACATTACCCTTCTGCTTCCCCTCTTAATTCCTCTTCTCTGTTCATTTCGCCTCTATTACCATCATCACACAATATTTCTCTGACAAACTCTCTGTACCCTCTCCATTCACTGCCTATTCTCCTTTTTCTGCACCTCTCCACCTCATATTCCCGTGACTCCGCATCACCTTCACAAATCCTACATCTCCTATCTTCCTTGAATTGCCCCTTAAATTTCTGCAGTATCTTGAAGTGCAATTTTCCGGATGAAAACACGATCAAAATATCAATGAACCTTAAAGAAATGATTCCAACAAGCTAACGGCATTGGACCTAAAATTCATGAAGTTATCTTAGTCCAAAGTTTGCAGAAGTGTGGATATATTTTGAAGATGAATTCAAAAATACTAAGTGAGTTTAGAAACTGGCGGTGCAAAACCGCACGTACTTTCTCGCCCATAGTAACGGAAACGAAATATTATTATACCGCATTTTCTGTCCATATTAAAATATCTCAGTAAACATGTGTAAAACTCATTAGAACTCGTACAACATTAGATGCGAAAACTATTTTTTAAGGCGAATATCTCAACAAAAACTGATTTTCAAATATTTCCCAATGAAGAGAAGTAATTCTCAGAATTTCAAACTGCTGTATCGCAGCGCGGCAAGTGGCGTTGTCGTATTCTAATCTTATATATCCTTTGCCTATCAAATAAAGAGCCAGAAATTTGAATTCGCAAATTTGAAATTGCAAAACTACGCTCAACTATTCTTATTCAAGAAAATAAACATTACTTTTACTATTCAAGAAACAAACTGATTTTTAGAACAGATTTAATTTACCAAAAAAAAACCTCTGTCATCATTATTGTACTTTTGCAATGTTAATTTCTTGTTATTGTTTGCAGTTTTCGAAAATACAGTTTGCCGAAAATGGGATCAGCGCCAATTTCATTGCTATCCTTTGCTACACGAGAGGAAAACAAAGAAAAAATCAATGCCGTCTTTGAGAAAATATTTTTTTAAATTTTCAAAGTTCTGCTTCACGCAAAAACTACATATATTTTCAAAAAATTGAACATGACCTTATTTCAAGATCTATAACTGATGAACAGATTTCATTAAGAAAGAAATTTCCATATTCGTTAGTTACTCCAGTATATATTATATACGCTCCAGTTACAGGATGACGCCGAAGTAATATTAGATCTTTTGCAATTTTTGAAAATACAATTCAACGAAATGGTGTGCAACGAAAATGCGACCTACGCCATTTCTTTGTACGTCTTTTGCTCTACCAGGGGGAAAAATTGAAAGAAAAAAATTGGAGCCATGTTTTAGAAAACGTTGAAAATAATGAATCTTCATGTAATGTATCCCCAAAAATCAAAATATCGAATTCGTTCAGGTCGATCGAGGAATATCTCTTTCGGAGAAAACCGTGTAAACAGTTAAGGCATTAGGACAGACGGACAGTCAGGCAGACGTTTTGCTGTCAATCGATTTTTCAGTGTCAAGGACCCACAAAACGAATTCTGACCACACACTGTGTTATAGGAAGTAATTTACTACACATAGATACAAGATTTATCCACCAGGACTCGAAAATAAGAGTTTTTTATCGAAAAATTGTTCTTTTTTTTCCGCAGCATTGCAATACTTTCTCTATACTGCAGAGGCAGAACGCGAGAAAGTAAAAAGTATTTTCGTGAGAGGGTGTGAAAATTGCATTCAACGATATTGGAGAGGAACGTCTGTCTGAATGGATGATACAAGCAATAATACATTGCGATTAACATCCAAAGAGAGCAGGAAAAGGCGGGCTATGGAAAATAAATCATTAATTTCTAATTATTAATTCAGGAGAGCGGAGGTACCAACCACGGAATTCATTAAGTTCTCCTTTAATCCCTATCCAAATGTTAATGCTATTTACATTTTAAATGTAATGTATTAGCGACTTACGAATTTGCAATGTGTATAATGTGAATTGTACTTTGTTCAGTTTGAGATGCAGCACTGATTTTAAAATCTTCTAACATATAACAATTTATTTTGAATTTATACATTTTGCCAGAATTAGATCAAGAAGATGATGAAAATGTGGATTAAACATCTTTTGACCTAAAAAAATTAAGTTGAATTGAATTCGCCTCTGTGGCAGTTTAAATTATGATTCGCTCCGCAGCAATGCATGAGATTTTGAGTATATTTTAACGGTCCCTTTCAAGGGCTAGCTGCGTTAGTCTGAACGCAAAATCTGGCAAATGTTTCGAAATATAATAAATGTACTATAATTGAAAGAACTCACGACAAACAAACGTTTTTCATCAGAACGTGTATATTATAGGGACCGGAATGTACACCACTATATAATTGAAAGGATGTCCTGATTGTGGTTAATTGTCAAGCTTTGAATGTAATTGGAAGCTATTTTTGAGAATTACGAATTATGGACCAAATTTGCAATGACTTTTTCAGACTTCCAAGTTATGAAACTGTTTAATTCATTTCCATTCTGTCCTTAAAATCAGAAGGGAACAAATTTATCTGGCTTGGTGGGAATCCAGAAAGCTCTACCTGTAACTAAGCTAATGAGAAAATTATGTTTTTTGTAAAAGTACATAAATCTCTCTATATATACATTGCTTTCGATAATCGCGGATCTGAGATCTTCAAGAAAAAAGGACGATGAGCATTCGCATTCGCATTCGCAAAATATTGCGTATTAATAAATATCGTGAACTAGCGACTTGTATATGATGGCCGCTTATTTCATGGGAACATTCATTTGACAAACACACCTGTACCTTCTTAATGGTACTTGTTTTAAGAGTATTGTAAAAGCGGAATTTAGTTTCTTCTTGAAAAATATTTCACGAAACTTGGTGTTTCCGTGTTATTACAGAAATTTTTAGATTTATTTCTCATCGCTTCTACATTCATATATTTGACTTTGATGGTGGAGATAAGATGAGCATTTGCTGAGTTTTAAAAACGAAAGTGTTTATCTGTTCATTCATTTAATTCCTCAAGTGAACATTGTTCGTAATTGTGAGGGGATACCACTCTTTCGCTCGAATAACCAAACAAAAAACGGAAAGACGATGCTTCTGAAGAACTCTAGGGGAATCCACAACACAAACTGGGAAACACAGCCCAAGGTTGCCGAACAGTTCAAATCAAAAATAGTGATGAGAACTCCGAATAAAGCACTGAATGACAAAGAAGAGTAAAGTGAAAAAGAGCGTACATGCTCCAGTGAGCAACAGCATAGCTTGGGAATAAACAAGTTTTATTGTGTGTGACTTGAGGCCATAACAAAGAAAAGTGTAAAAAGTAAGAAGAAAGGACATAAAATAAAATAAAAATCATCAAAGAGACGAAGTTAGCAACACCAGAGAGCGAGAAAAAAAAACGTTCTTCCTATTGGACAAAGACGAAGAAAACGGAAAAGTATCGAAAAAAGGATTATCCAATCGCCCAAGCCGAGGAGAAGCGCTTCGTGTAATTAAAAGGAATCGGTGAGGCAGGCGAGCGCGGCCTCTCCCCCGAGTTCTTTGTTGGAGAGGGGGTAGGCGCGCCGCGCCGCGCCGCGCCGCGCCGCTCCGGATGCGCCGGCCGGGCAGGGCAGGGCCAGGTCGGGCCGCGCCGGGCAGCGCTGCCGGCAGCCGCCGCACGGCCTCCCGCCCGCCATGCTGACGGGGGAGGGCGTCGCCGGGCGGCGCGGCGCGGGGCGGCGTGGCGGGGCTCTGCGTAACGCGGGGCCGGCGCGGCCTCGGGCGACGGCGCGCTCTCCGCTCCGCGCGTCCACTGCCCGCCCCCGCCCCCGCCCCCCTCCTCCGGCGCGCCGGCCGCCCGGCTGGCTGGCGGGGCCGACTGGCCAGCCCTGGCGGGATGCTGAACGGAGGAATGCAGCTCCACAAAAGCAAAGAGAAGAAGACGAGCTTTGAGTTTAGGGTGGAGGTGTGTGGGAGAGTGACTTTTCACTCTCGTCTTTACCTCGGCGGCGCGGGCGCGGGCGGGCGCGGGCGCGCGTGCGCCGCCGCCCGCCGCCGCCGCCGCCGCCGCCGCCGCCGCCGCCGCCGCCGCCGCCGCCGCCGCCGCCGCCGCCGCCGCCGCCAGGCCGTCGCGCGATCGGGGCGACCGCGGCGGCGGACCGCTCCTCCTCTCTCTTGCGCGGGATCGGCTGCTGCCGCGGCGGCGTTGGCGGCGGCGTTGGCGGCTGGTAGCGCGACACGGGCGCCCGTTTCTCCCGCGCTGTTACCAGGCGACCGGGTCAAAGGCAAGGCACTCGGCGCGCAGAGCGGCCACTCCGCCGCGCCGCTGCACACAGCCTGCGCGCAGCCCCGCCGCTCGCCGCCCGCGCCTCCTCATCTGCCTGCGCTGCTGGCCGCGACGCGGCGCGGCGCCCAGGAAGGACTCTGCGGTCGGCGCACACGTCGCCGGCGCCCCGCCCACGCCTCTGCCCCCGCCTGCGCCTCCTCCTTCGTGTCCGCCGGCCCCTGTGCATTCCCCTCCGCCTCCGCCTCCCCGCCGCCTTCGCCTCCGACCGTGCCTCCGCCTCCTCCTTCGCTTCCGCTGGCGCCG
Source organism: Acheta domesticus (assembly GCA_031308135.1). Lineage (NCBI taxonomy): Eukaryota > Metazoa > Arthropoda > Insecta > Orthoptera > Gryllidae > Acheta > Acheta domesticus. The sequence continues at coordinate 73,694,030 of JAHLJT010002406.1, read as the reverse complement.
CCGCCTCCTCCTCCGCCTTCGGCTACTCCTCCTCCGCATCCGTCGGCCATTCTGTCGGCGCCTCCGCCTGCGCCTTTCGCCTCCGCCTGCGCCTTTCTTCTTCGCTTGCGTCTGCACCTCCGCCTGCGCAGGTCTTCACCACCGCTTCTCGCCTGCGCCTCCACCTTCGCCTGCACCTGCGCGTCCGTCTTGGCCTCCGACACCCCCACCGCCACTGCGACTGCGTCTCCGCCTGCGCCAGTCCGCGCCGCCACCTGTGCCGCTGCGCGACCCGGCCTGGCTTCGCTTTGAGGCTGGCAGCCCATTGCACGCGGGCGCCGCGCAGCCGAGATGCCTAAATTGGGCCAAGGAGCTCGTGCTCCTCCGCACCTCGGCGCCAGCGCCCCAGAGCCGCCACAGTGGACCTCTGGCCGCAGATGACAAGTGGCCAAAACTATGTTTTCGTATTAAATGCCACGAGTGTAATATTACCACTCGTATTACATGAAAACATATTGATTTCAGTGTGTAGCTCTACTAACGCTAGTGTTTATTACGTAATTCGTTATTAGCACGTTGCATTGCATTAATATGGGTATTCTGATTAAACGACATTATTAAATTATCTCTCAATTTTCGTGACAAACTGGTTGACAAACTGGATAAGTTGGAATTCTCAACAGCGTAGGTTCGAAGCCTCAAATAATCACTCGTAATTCTTACTAATGCACTTTTATTACTTCCATCGGAATCATGGTAATTACAGTTATTTAGTGTTAAGATTGTATGTTTTATGTATTGTTCTTTACATTTTATTTATAAAAAAACAGTAAAAACTGAACGTGATGTATTATGCCCATGGTTTCTTGATTCCAGATTATCTACCCCATTCTCTTGATTAAAACATTGGAGATTTCAAACATCCCCCACCCCTCATACACACAAAAAAATATTAACTTTAACATCATATGTCCATCTGTTCTTATTCATTCTTCCTCCCTGGCTTTTATATGAAATTGTCTACAATCGTCCCTGCGAGATTCATTGACTCTATTTGGTGAACTGACAATATCTGTTCAGCATAATGAGTTTGGAAATGTATAACCAAATGAAACCAAACTGGAGCGAGAGATGACACACGAGGTGCACTATTTTCCTTTTCATTTCTGAGTCTTTCCGCCAAATAACGCGAGGTTTATACCACACAATTAAGGGTTCGAATCGAAATGCGCGCAACAAAGCACAATTCACAATACATACACGTAGGGTAGCCACCTCTTTAGGTTTGACCGAGCGTCTCCAGGTTTCAAAAGTTATCTCCGGGCTCCAGATTAATGTAGAAAATCTCAGAGTAATATGAGCAATTCAATTTGTTGTGAAAAATATACGGAATTATTTGGCAGAATTTCTTGATGTGATGCGCATGTTTGGGGTATTTGGCTTTGGCTCATAAAGGTAATCCACCCTATAATGTGGGAAACAAGAACCAGTATTTCACAGTAAAATTCTTTCTTTTTCATCAAAATTACTATAACAACAAATAATAATTTTCAATATAAAAAATGTCAAATTCAATAATAAACTGCGCGAAAAATCGATGCATCTCGAAAGCCGATGACAAACTGAACTAACACTTGCTTCGCATGTCGCACTTTCTACGCTTTCTTTATCTCCGTCTATATAGCTTACCCTCCTAATTCACATACATATTTATAGGAAAGACAGACAATTATATGCAACAAAAAATTGGAAGAAATTAGGTAACAATTAGAAGATATGAAAAATCTCTTTGAGACGACTGCAAGCAAATATGCAAAAATAAAAACAAAAAGACAAAAATATGGCAAAAAATACTAAAATTCAGGAAAAAAATATGACCATATTGTGAAAAATTGACGGAAAATTACCAGAAGGTAAAAAAAGCCTGTAATATGACGTTATATATGAAAACTGAATAATTTTAGTCGTTGTAGAGAAAAGCATGCTTATCTTACATTTTCCATGGAAATGACGCAAAGAAAAAAATAGACATGTCATAAACATCCGGGCCAGAGTCATGGGCTTTCAGAAGGTGGCAACCCTTCACGCACGTCTTGCCCATGAGAAGGACGACCTCCCTGTCTGCAAGTGCAAGTGGAGGAGGGGGCGCGTGAGGGGCGGGGCCGCCTTTAGCGCGTTTGTGCGCCTCCCGCGCGCGGAGGACACACAGAAGGAGGAGACCCTCCCCTCCCCGCCCCACCCACTCCTTGAACGAGGTCATCGGGCATTAATTTCCTTTTAACATTTCGTCACTACCCGTTGCCCCATATTTCCGACACGCAACACATGGCGATGAACACACTCGCCAAGTGGACGCCTCATAGCACAGATTTCCGAACTGTACAGTAAGGAATGGTAGTGCAATGAACAAAGAAAATTGAGTTTACCTTTTCTAGTTTCAGTTTGAGTAAAGAAAATTGAGTTTTAGTTTCATAAATTCTGTGTTAACCTCAGCACTGCTTTGTGTCCTGTCTCGGGTGTTAGTCTCTGCATAGATTATATGTAGGAGAAACGATTCTAGCACAGTATTAATGAGAGATCATGTAGTGAACTTCAAACTTTAAAAAAATTGTAATTCATGCATGTAAATCACCAAGCAGTTGGTATGTACTCTTTTAAGCATGAAGTATTTACAAAGGGACAACATGACCCCCAAAAAATGGTGATCAGGAGTAGAAGACTTTGTTTTTTTGTCGGTAGGTCTTTTGCCAAAAAAATTATACGAGATGGTTTTTGTATAATTGAATATCTGGGGTAATTTGACAAGTGTCTTGGTGACCGCACCTGGAGGAGGTGCTGGTAGGAAGAGTATTTTGAACGACAACCTCAACAGCTGATTTTTTTAATACGACCACCTAAGCAGTGATCCATCCCGAAACCATAAGGTTTGCAGGTAATCAAGCATATACAGCACATAAAAAACAAAAAAAATCCCCTTAATGGGATAAAATTGTAGAACTTTTAATACTTACAAGGCTGTGAAAAGTATCATCCGATTCGTTATTACTGCATTATCTTCGGAAAAAATCGCGATTTTCTGATTGTTTTGTACCAGAGCGATACAGCGATTCGTTCAGAGTATGCTATTGGAACTTTATAGAGTTCTGGAGTTCCTAGCTTCGAGTCCCGACGGTGGCTGGTGTCCAACCCACGCTAAGTATCTGGGTCGAGGTCTGCCACTGTCTGCATATAGCGACAGTATCTGTCTGCATTGTAGAGACAGCTGGCTGATCTAATCTGATTTCTCAGGTTTCTAATTAATTCCAGACGCATGCCCAAGCACAACCACATAACATAGCCCAGGGACCGTGCTCGATACTTCCACCTTAAGGGCTAGGGGTTGAGTCTAGTGCTGACTTTCCGCCGGTTCACATCGATTCACGCGAACCGAACTGGCTATATCTTGGGCATCGTACGACTACTGACACACGCGTCAGGAAGAAGGGAAGAACACATTATTCACAGAATCAACTCGTACTTTCTAGCACAATGCTTACGCAGTATAGAGAAAATATTGTAATGCTGCGGGAGAAAAAGCCATCGAAAGAAAAACTCTTGTTGCCCAACCGTAACGAAAATGTAGATAAATATTCTTCCTATAGTGTAGTACATTACTTCATCTAACACATTGTGTAGACAGAATCCACATTTGTTGGGTCCTTGATACCGAAAATTTTGATTACTTTTTCTCTGTCCGTCTTTGTCTCTGCTAGCGGCTAAACTGCAGACAGGATTTTTACCAAAATTTCTATTTTTCGATCGATCTGACTGACGTCGCGTTCTGTCGAATTTGAAAGTGTTCTTTTAATTTTGGGGGTTCTTTACATGAAGCCTGAACATTCTGAAAATTTTCTCATAAAAGGCTGTAAGCTTTTTCTTTTAATTTTTTCTCTGATAGAGAAAACGGTTAAAAAATCCCTTAGATTGCATTTTCGTTGAAAATGTATTTAGAAAATCAAATCCTAACATAAGTACCTCCTGCAATTGGCCATGCACAATTCGCCATATAGAATTGGAAAGTTCGAATACTCAAAAGAGAAGAAAATAATTTAAAATAACCATGACTGAAAAACCTCACCTTTCCTAAATTTATTAAAATATATTACCAAAGAATATGTGTATATTTGGTGATATAATGAATGTAGGAGTACTATAACTCAAATTAATGTAAAACTATATTGTAGACACAAATAAATTGACGGATTAATAGTGACTTTAAATTTTTTGAAAAATGATATGCATTGTAGAGTCTCCTGACGTTAATTAAAACAGACACTGAATTTTTTTTAATCATTTATTTCTTTGACGTTTCGACCCTAGTTGAGGTCTTTTTCAAAAAATCTAGATATGTTGAAAATTAAAAAATTATAAAACAATTATAAAAGCACTCTTGATGTAAGCGAATTCGTAACCATCTAGCCAAGTAGCATGACACAAGTGCTTTTTTAAAACTGAATAATAATAAGAAAATTATTGCCTATCCGATGGCTGAGATTGCTAAGACAGTAGTGCCGTAGCGGTCTCGGACCAAAGGATCGCGGGTTCGAGTCTCGCCTCGGACATGGTTGTGTTGTGTGTGTCTCTGTATGTGTCTATTTCATCATTTATCATCATCATCATCATCATCATCATAATTTCATCCCATCCCCCAGGGCTAACAATCCTGGGGTATAAAAATGGAACTAGCATTAAATTGCTGATTCTCCCCATACAGAAAAAGTAACGTGCACATACCCCGATAATCAAATCTGAACCCCGGTGGGACGCACGTATCCCATAAGCCCATGACGTGACCCCGTGACCCCATGACGGCCGATTCGCGAAACAAAAAAAACACAAAATAAAAAAGAAAAGTATTACAATTAAACGAGATAGCAGATCAGACGTTAGCAAATTCCTCAAAAGCATGTGCTTGTGGGCGCCAATCGAATTCAAGTAAGTGGGTCGCATTGCATCGTCGCTCTTGTGTTGTGGGTCGGTGGCGGTTGAGTTCCGCAGGGGGCGCGAGGCAAGGTTGCCGCCACCCGCGCACCTGCGCTCGCCCGCGCCCCCTTTATGGCCACGCACCCACGCGCGCCCGCTCGCGCAGCGCCGCGCCACCTCCCTCAGTTAACAAGCAATAACAAGCAAAATCCAGCCGATCGTTTTGGACGGGGCCATCACACATTGTTGTTAAATAATAAACTTTTGTTATTACATTATCTATATAATTTTTGTAGTGTGTGTATGCTCTATACAATATTATTTTTAAATAATTACATAATTATAATATAAATAAATGTTTAAATCAATTTTGCCAAATAAAATAAGGTAACAAAGGAAAACGCTAGGCCTTTTGGAAGGGACCAAGCCTCCCATGGCCCCTACTGGACGCAAAAACGTCGAAATTATCGAAAATGATCTCACTTGATCGGTTTATATAGCTCTGTGCATGAATTGATGTTGCTGCAGTGCCTCTCACTGGGAGCTCCTAGGGTTTGAATCTCCACGGTGGCAGGATTTTAGTCACTAGCTACTTTGCTAGAAGGTCTATCTGTAGGAGAATTCTAGAGGCCGGCTGTTCGGATAGCAAGTTTTACGTGGTGTCTCCGATCAACATCAGGAAAATGACGGAGCAGTACCGTAACAAACGGGCCATGGACCGCACGCAATCTTTCATTCTTTTTTCTTGTCCTATCCCCATCCTTTACACACACGTACACTTACGTTTACTTCACTACCACACATGGCGTAAGACCAGCCGGAAGTTTAGAGCTTGTCCCGGCTGGGGCGGTGCCACGTTTCTGGGAGATACCTGGTTTAGGAAAATATCCGCAAGCCGACGTATAGGTCGGCGTCAGATCTCACCATCCAGCGGGGGAAGAACACCTCCCATAGAAACATGCACCACACGAGCCGATTTTTATGCTCTTTATAAAAACCCCAATGTGCTACAAATGTTTCAATTTGATTTAATTTAAATCGGCGAAAGATGTCATGTTGCTAGTAAGAGAATTGATAGAATGATTGATCTGTGTTTTCTGGCGCGCCGACTGCTAAAATCGTTGGTCCCGTAAGTGCAGTACATGCTATTTATCTCAGGAGGTGGTATTGATCTTCCCTCACTGGTTGGTCAGATCCGGCGCCGACCTACCTTTGGCATTCGGGGATTCCCTCTACCAGGTATCTCCCACCGCACACGTAGGTCATCGCCCCAGCCGGGATAAGCTCTAAATTTAAAAAAAAAAGGTTTATCACGTCTATGCAAACATTAATTCATTTTTCAAACCACATCTCTGTTTGTATTACTAATTTCGAATATACGCATACATTAACGGAAAACTAAACAGCCTGCGACCAAGGGAGAGGTGCCAAATGTTTCGCTAGGCGTCCATAAACTGTGGGAAATCCAAAAACTATGAATCAGTTTCCATTTCCTCTGATAAATACAAATGTTTGATTGTGCTATTAGGCCTATTTTCTTACTTCGCGTACCGACTGAATTCTCTTTCTCAGGGCGTCACTGCGTACGATACAACTAACACCAGGCGAGGAACCGGGAGAGGAGGCTCAGTGTCACTGTAGTGGAAGGTCCTAGGTTCGAGTCCCGACGACGACAGGATTTTCGACACTAGGTTGTCAGCTAGGTCGAATTCAGTCGCTGTCTGGAGGAGAATTCTACCAGCAGGTTGTTCTAATCGGTAGTTTTCCGAGGTTTCTCCGATCAACTCGGGCGAATGCCGGAGAAGTACCCTAACAAACGGGCCACGGACCGCATGCAATCTTTCCTTCCTCTTCCCTGTCCCATCCTCAGTTCTTACACGCACACACAGCACCATGCACTACACTACCACACATGCCGGGAGACTGGTCGGGGGTTTGAGCTTTTCCCGACTGGGGCAATGCCCCGGTGGTGGGACATACCTGGTTGGGGAAACCCCCTCGAGTCGACGATAGGTCGGCGCCGGATCTCGTCTTCCAGCGAGGGAAGCTCACTGTGACCTCATGATGAAAAACAGGCACTACACTTACGGAATTAATGACTTCAGTAGTTGACGGGCTCGGAATCACTAACAATCAATCAATCAACGAGACGAGGAAGAAATAAGCTTAATATTCACATAAATCGTTTCCGAAGAGCCAATTTTTGTTTCTCGTTTCTCAGGACCCCATTTTCCACACACTCGTTAGCAGCATTTTTGCTGCCGCCGGCTACTGGTCCTACAAGAAATTTCTGTAATGGGGTAAAATTCCAAGAGAACCACACCAAAGAAAAGGCTGCGAATTATATCATTGTTATTAACTCAAGTACTCGGGAGAAATAAATTCTACGAAACTTTTACTTTTATGGTTAAATAACATAATTAACACATGCAATGCGATCATCTTACAGAATCTCTCTCGGATATTATATTTGTCAAAATGTATAGCATTACATCTTATACCAATTTAACTGAAATTCATCGAAGATTCTAAATCTGATAGAACGCTCGTATTTGTGAAATAAGAAAATATTATTCTGTAGCACTGCCTATGATGCGAATTGCACAGTGTAATTCAATCCGTGAGTCTGATATATTCTTTCGAATTTCTTAGGAAGTAATTAATCTGTGTAGAGCGGTCCTCACTAAAATACTATACACCTAAGAGTAAGATGTGATTTTTACCATGAAAAAATTGAACCTGGCTCTTCCCACATCCGTTAATATATTATTCATTGCGTGTCACTTCATTAGCACTTCATTACATATCCCTTGTTGTCAGAGACGGGATTTGAGAATCAAATGTGGTTTTACAGAAACCAATTCCGATTTCATCAACAAACTAAACCCTAATTCGAGATTCTCGTAGATATTCTTTCAGTAATTGGATATATATTCCTGACAGCTAGAAACATCCTAACGAGTCGTACACGTGGCATTAGAAGGAACATCATACCACATAAATAAATAAAGTTCAGATAACGTATTATTTGTAAACAATAGCCATGTTGAAACGTGTTTCAACAATTTATAATAGCGTTAACATGTTTTTGCGTCCGATTTGTAAATACTAAATAAAATTAATATTTGTAGCACGTTTCCATAAAATTACATTTGAGTTGATGACCAGACATATAATTCGTGAAGAATTTATGTGTTCAAAATGTTTCATTAGGAGTCTGTCAATTGCTTGATTCATTTGTGAAGTTGACTAAGTCCTCATGAAAAAATCCAACTGATGGTGGTGAATCTAAAAAGATTTAGACCAATGGTCACCAAATTTATGAACCTTGTGAGCAACCATACCAGTTTCAATCCTACTGTGAGCTACCAAGAAACCAAGACAGATTTTTTTTCACATTTTAAAATTTGTTTATTGTCTTTAAATATACAGTTCTTTAAATATGAAACAGATTTTAATAAAACTGTATACCAGAAAAATAAATTGAAATGAAATCGCACATTACAGAAAAATTGAAATATCGTTAGTAAAAAATAATACAAGTAAAAACATATTTTTATTACACATTTAAACATATTATCACACTTGTTAATGAAAAGGACGGATTCTTTTTTGTCATTAACCAGTTTTTTGTAATGTTGAAAGAGTAGACTGTGACTTCCATTCCAATACACTTATCCCAATGTTCTTCAGTGGACTATTTCTGCACTTTGGTGCTCTGTAACATAAGTCCAATTTAGCAACCTTGAGCATGATCACGATCTACCGAAAATTGCTCTGTGAGCTACTAGTAGCTCGCGATCGACAGTTTGGCTATCACTGATTTAGACGAATTAACGTTTACAGGTTGACTACATAACTAGATTCAATTTTGGCGCCTATTTCAAGGCTAATGAAGATATTCTCCATGGAAATTATTCAAATTTACTATTTACAAATTGTAAAAACAGAAGAAAAAAATAATAAAAATACCCCACTGCCCCGCTCTGGTCGGCGGGCGGAACGTCCCCGCCGTGCTTTCCTCGCTCGCTGCTCCTCCGCGCGTTCCCTGATGGGACGGCAACGCCGCCTCTCCAGCGTCGCGTCGCTTCCTCTCGGGTTTTGTCAACAAAGAAGAGTTATAAAATCCCACCAACCCTCGCGTTAATCATGCCAGCCGCTGGCCCTTGCTTCTCGCCGGTTCTGTCATTGGTGTTAATCTAACGCACGTTTGTGACAACGGAGTGTAGGAAATAAACGGACCCATCTCAGCGGAAACAAGGAGATATCCACGAAAGTTTCTTCACTAACAAAAGATGTAAAAGTGCTTAAAATTAATGTTTTCCACATACGTCGTTGGAAGTGCAAATTACACATTCACGACTGATTAACTCAGTCAAGTTTCTCTGAAATTGCAAATAATGTGTTTTATAACATTTTATCAAAACTGGGCACCTGTTAGGAACACAGGTTCAAAATTTTCGAAGAGTATGTTAATGAGATTAAAATTCATTGAACGTCCTTTTTATGGACAAATGTAATCGGCAAATTCAAACCCTGAGCCGGATTTCACTCTGCGATTTTTAACTGAATTTTTCTTTCAAAGCTAATATCGAAACTTTCTTTCTTGTGCGAGTCTTCAAATATTTCTCAATGATTTAACTTAACATTTACTCGATTAAATCATTTATTCGTATGTTCATTGCCTTGATTTTACATAAACCTGAGGACATTGTATTATTGGCATCTCATTGTTTATTTACATTCATCTGGGAGCAAACGCCGCCGTCCAATCACAAAATTCATCTTACGTGCACATGAGTTTCCTCGTAATATTTTGCTGCGAATATTTCCCCCAAAACATGGTATTATTTTGAAAGATAAAAATAAATTGTTAGAACACTGTAAAACAAGTTGATTCTTTTTCCTCAACAAATTAAAAGGAAAAGCTTGATGCAGTGCCACTAAAATATGATTTTGAAAGAATTGTGACTAATGTTAAATTTTACCAAATATGCTTACGGAAAGGGAACATAATTGATTCGTCATTATTTTTATATCAACATTAGCATGTTTAAGGGAATAATATCTCACACTTGTACCGGTCAAAAATTATGCGTGAGATGAAAGGTCACTTTACTCACAGTTTGTACTCGTATAAAGTATAAAGAAAAAATTAATTTCCAGAATATCACAGCACAAACAATTATCTTCATCATCCGACACAGACAGAAGACATGGAGCCAATTAAACGTATGTTGCCTACATCAAATCGGTACAGAATGAGTTATGAGGCTTCAACCTAAGAAACATACATGCTTTTGCAAGTTCTCTTTTTTAAAGTCCGGGGCATCCTTAGGCACAAAATGTGAGTACCGAAGGGGTGGGGGTGTCTTGTCCTCAACAAGTTCTCATCACCCGCTAAGAAATTCCCCACGAATTAACGCATCTGGCTACCCAGCGGAATGCAAACAGCAGGCGTTGGCGTAGCCCAGGCTCCAGAGAAGCCGCCCACCTTCTTTCAACTCTCCGTTAACAAAGGCCGCGCGGGGCGGAGCGGGCGATGGAGGGGCGAGGGAGGGGGAGGGGAAATAGGAGGGGAGGGGAGGGGAGGTGCGCGGCTCGCCCTTGGTGCAGACCGCCCTCCCACGCACGCCGCCTCCGCGGGGCTGACGCCCGATCAGGTCAGGCATCGCCTGGGCTACGTCTATCGTGAAATTCCAATAATCGTACAAAAATTCAAAAAACGGTGATGCTTCAAGATATTCATTAGTTCCGTTTACTCTGGAAGAGAATTCTAGCTGCCGTCTGCTCTGATTGGTAGTTTTCTGATTGGTAGCAGTACCCTAACAAACGAGCCACGGACCGCGCGCAATTTTTCCTTCCTCTTCCTTGTCCAATCCTCACCCCTTACTACACATTTACACTAACATGTACTACTTTATCGCAAATACAGGGAGACCGGTCGGGGCTTAGAGCTTGTCCCGGCTGGGACGGTGCCCCGCTGGAGGGAGATTCCTTGTTGGGGAAGCCCCCGCTAGTCGACGGTAGGGCGGCGCCGGATCTCGCTATCCAGCGGGGGAAGACAACAGACACACACACACACACACACACACACACACACACACACACACACACCGCGCACGATGAAAAACATGCACTACACTTACGGGACTAATGACCTCCCGGAATCACTAACAATCAATCAATCAGTTCCGTTTATTTTATTTTCATATTACTTTTTCTCTCTATATCTCCCAACAGGGTATGGTGCTGCACTCTGGGAATCTCTCGGATCTTCAAGTCATTCTATTAAAAAAACATACAATTTCTTGTAATATTTTCGGAGTTTAAATTTTTTTTATTTTCTTGACGAGGTAACACAGCTGCTCCTTTTTCTGGGCAGGAGTTTCCAAATACTAATCGGGTCTTGTTAAGCGTTCGGCTCACGTCGCAAACCAATGAAAAAATCAGAGGCTTAGAAGACTTCAATCGATGTTGTCAGAGCGCTTTAATGTGGCACATATTTCATTTAACAAAAGAAACAAAAATATAATCTACTGTTTGTTGAAACTTTTTCCGTAAACTAGTTCTGAAAAATCAAAGGATTATTAATATAAACAAAGAAATTATTCTTCCCATTTACGTATACAACTCCTCAGTTTACGTTGTGATGAATTTTCTTTTCAAAATGTATTTGGGGCTGCGATGTTTCATCACAGCAAATTGTTAGTGAAATCAAATCAAAGAAAGTCTAAAAATCTAACCGGAGTAAAATTATAAAGCCACAATGTAAGGCAAAAGAATAGCTGAATTCATTTTATTTAAAATGAAGATCTGTTATCGATTATTAAATTAGAAATCATATTAAATTACTAACTAACGTCTGATAGAATTCATGTCATTGCAGTACCTCGGGAATATCGTTTCCCATTCGCATCCACAAACCATGAGACCCATAAACGGTACACGCAAATTTCAAACATGTGGGCATTCACCATATCGATTTACAGAAAAGTAATCACCAGTGCTCCCATTTACCAGTTAATAGTGATTTGTATTAACAATAAATGAACTTCAGACTATATCGAAGAAGAAGGAAGAATATCGGTTAATTTGAAAATTTCCCCATTTTAAAATTGAACGACACTGCCTCAGAAATTGATCATTCACACACAACCTTCGTGAGGCGTCATTCTCGATGCAAACTTAAACGTAAAAACAATGTAGCCGCAAAACCAAGAAATGAGTTATTAAGCGATGCCGTGAGTTCACAATGCCTTGACGTAATGCGGACGTAAATCCGTAAATTTAAGAGTTCACAAGCACCGAGCTTAACGTTAGGTTTACGTCGGGATTCTACCGAAGACCAATCAGAGAGCAGCATGAATTAAACAAACGTGGTGGAGTTCAGATTGCGTTCAGGTAGTTTGTGGTTATGTCATTTCATTACTGTTATCTACTGAACTAGTTTGCGAACGGTTTTGATGCGAGTAGTGACTTTAAAGTAAGAATGTGGGCCATTTTTCGTGTGATTTTAACTTGACATGGCGAATAAAATAATTTCATTCGACGAATTACTCATGAATTTAGAACAAAAGTTTATAAAATAAAGGAAATGCGAGCAGAAATACAACAGCTATTCACATTTACATATAAAGACATTTCTATAGGAAAATATAAGGAAAAGCTAGAAACCATGGTGAAAAGATATTTCCATAACGCTAGAAAAGAATTGACAATCGATCAAGCTTCTATACGTTGAAATTTGATTGGTTCATCCAAAATGTACGTTCCAGCTGATATTCATCATTGTATATGCTTGTTTTTTTATGTAAAATGTACTGCTAAGTTTACGGCAATACGTTACATTTATGTTTGCATTGTGAATGAGGCCTAAGCACTGAGAGTGAGTCCTCTCGCAGTGGATCCGCCGGAGTGGATCTCAGAGGAGTGCTTGGCGGGGAGCGGGGCGGGGCGAAGGAGAGCGGGTAACACGGTGGTGGTGGGCGGGGCGCGCCGGGCAGGGCCGGGCCGAGTTGGCTGCTCGCCGCTGCCACCGCGTGGGAACAGCAACGCGCGCCCCGCGGACTCCTTTAGAGCGGAGCGCCACGCTGCCCCGCCCCTTCTGTCGCGCGATTAGTTTTGAAATTTATTTAAGGCCAAAAATACTGTTGAAAACTGTGGGAGATGTCCTATGGTGACAAGTGTATTCTGCGCATGTCTAATTCTAAGATCTCTACGCCAACTCATTCTTAATTTGAACTATGAATACAGGCGAAAACGGAGGTCATTCACCTAGAATCGGAGGTACACTCCTTTTTACAAGTACATTTGGTATTTCAAAATTATACAGCCCAAATAGTAACTAATTCATTAAATATCATTATTAAAACCATTATTACATTGCTTTTCGATGCTAGATATAGGATTGTATAGGCATAGTTATAGAGCAGAAAATATTTTGCTTGACACTTAAACAGGGAGAGGTGGCTTAGAACATCAACTGATGTCACTGCAGTGCCTCGGACTGGGAGGTCCTCGGTTCCAGTCCCGACGGTGGCAGGATTTTCGACACTAGCTAGATAGCTAGGGAGCCAGCCGACAATACCGTCAGGAACCTATCAGGAACTGAAGAGAAATTAAAACAATTGGTGATTATGAAGATTTTCAAGAATATTAATATTGGTTTGGAGTAGATTCATGATTCTCAATATACAGAATAAGACATAGTTCCAATTCTTCCTGACAATTGGATATAAAATAGCGAGATCGGTGGAACAATGGAAAGCGCTACTCCCGGTATCTAAGGACTCTAGCATATACCTACTTGTGACTGGTATCTAGCAGAGAAAGTATGAATCAACCCAGGTGTATTAGGGGACGTCCATGGGCCGCGCCTGCTTGAAATGATACCTAGTAAACCCTCATTGTAGGTAGACTTGAGAGGAAGGCTGGGTCGAAAATACCAGTGCAGAGCGAAGGTCAACGGCCACTAACAGCAAATAACTCCATTCGAAAAATAAATAGAAAAATGCTACTTACAACACTGTAGTCATGCAATAGCAAGGCTCTAAGGAAGAAGCCCCCGCTATTAAATATTCGCTATTTGTGTTGCATTATGGAGCGGCAATGTTTTAGAATCTTCGTAGGTAAAGAAGTGTTGTACAGAGTAGACATAGATAGTTCTGCTCACATTATTTTCATGTAACATAAATGGAGCTAATGATGAAATGTTATGGCATATTGAAGAAGAATGAATGAAGAAACGTAGGCCAATGACGCAAGCGTCAGAGAAAAATCTACCACACACTGAAGGAAATGTTGAAATGAATGGCCTTAATGGAGAAACGACACCCACGTGTGCGGAAATGTGTCGGATATGCGTAATGAAAACCCCAGAAGGAAAAGAAAGACGCCAAAAGTGAAGAAAGCATAGACACCGGTCCAGTGAAGAGCGACAAACTAGAGCATCCTGTTTCCCAAATTTCCCCTTATGTTTCATCAAGTGGAACCGCCCTCTCACCAACTGCAGCGCGTCACGGCGTCGCTGAGTGATTGATAGTGATTTCGGGGCGTCAACGGCTAAGGTCATTAAATACCGTAAGCGTAGTGCATGCTTTTTTCCTCAGGAAGTGGCTGTGGTCTTCCCCGATGGATAACGAGATCCGGCGCAGACCTACCGTCCGCTAGCGGGATTTTTTCCCAACCAGGTATCTCCCACCAGCGTGGCACCACCCCAGCCGGGACAAACTCTAAGCTCCCGACAAGTGTGATAGTGGCGGTGCATGTCAAAGTAAGTGTGCGTAACAAGGGGTGAGAATAGGATAAGGAAGGTGATTGGGAAGATCGCGCGCGGTCCGTGGCTCGTTTGTTACGGTACTGCTCCGTATTCGCATGGTGTTGATTGGCGAAACCGCGGAAAACTGCGGATCAGAACAGCCAACAGCTACAATTCTCCTCCAGACAGCGGCTGAATTCGACCTAGCTAGTGTCGAAAATCCTGCCAACGTCGGGACTCGAATCCTCTCCCGGTGGCACGGCTGCGCGACGCTTTGGCAAAGGCTGCGGCGGGCGGCGCGCCGGGCGCCCAGGGGGACCGCGAATTCCTGCAAATTGCACCTGACAGAGCGGCGCGGCCGCGCGACGGGAACCGGTTCCCGGCCCTGCGAGCTGCAACCTTCATCTCGGCCATTATGACACGTCGCTGCATGCCGCCGCGCCACCAAGATTTCCCCGAATCGATAACGGCAGCCCAGACGGCGGCGGCGGCGGCGTCCTGAGGGACGTGCCCCACGCCCCGCGCTGCACCTTCCCCGCCCCGCCCCCGCCCCCGCTTCCCCCCCCCCCCGGCACTCGCTCGCGGGTGGGTTCCTCTGACCGGGAGGTCCTGTGTGCGGGTCCCGACGGTGGAAGGATCAGTCGCTGTCTGGAGGAGAGTTCTAGCCACCGGCTGCTCTCATCGGTAGTTGTTCCGTGGTTTCTTCGTTCAACACCAGGCGAATGCCGGAGCAGAACCCCTACAAACGAGCCACGGACCGCGTGCGATCTTCCCCGGTTTCTTCCTTGTCATAATCTCATCTTTTCCTTATACAGACACAGATGTGGCCAAATTATTAGAGTAGATTTATTGCATGAAAAAATACTGTATTTGTAATCATTGATCCTATGTGCAGTTATCGAATGTTTAATAACCATGATCTTATTCGCAATTAACTTATTCGTGGTAGTTGTAAATCATGTAGAAAATTAATGTTTAATCCATTCATTCTATTTGAGAGAATAATTACGAAAGGCAAATGAGTAGTTTGTACGGCCTTCTTTTCTTCAGTTCTTTTTAACTTTAGATTGAATATTTTCTTTGGGATTCATGTCGAGGATATTTGTAGCCCATAGAAGCTCAGACTGATCAGTGTCTTAAAATTTCTAACTTCCTTTCCTATTATATCATGGTGCTCAGTCATGCATGAATATGCATGCAGTTTTTCCGAATCATTCATTTGTTTGAGGGGATCATTCATTCATTCATTACGATCGGTACGCATTAGTCGTGCCTCATTATACGATTAACTGGTGTATACATTTCTAGTGTTATTTACAAGAGTTACACTTCAAACCATTGCCTTTTCAGATGCTTCGTGGGTCACATTGTAATCCGCTAAACCAAGATAAAAATATTTACTATAATATTTTGGACACCGCTGTACATGCACTACACTGCCACATATGCCGGAAGACTAGTCTGGAGCTTAAAGTGCGATTTTTTAAACTCTGCCCCTTTAGCCCCTATGACCACGATGGAATATCACACGACATTTCGCGTCTTTCTCCCTCGTACCGCTAGAAGCCGCATGATCTCAAGCACTGCTTGATACGATCGCGATCATGCGATACCTGGCGGCATCGCGAAATACCGTGACATATTCCATCGTGAAGAATTGCCTTGAGGGGCAAAGTTAGAAAAATCGCAGTATATAATATTTTGGACATCTCTGCACATGCACTACAATACCACACCTGCCGAAAGAGTAGTCTGGAGCTTAGATCCAGCTCTCTGAGCTGGGGCGGTGCCCTGCAGGGGAAAATCTTGCCAACCGTGCCAATCAGGAAGAAAGGTCGCCTCTATTGATAAAGCAGAAGCACTGGTCAACAATTGTGAGAAAACATACATTCCTAACAATACCCCACCACACCCAGAACATTATACATCTAGAAACATCCCCTACTATGTTCGATACAGAATTAAATTCAGCTCCCCCAGCGAGGATAAAAATATAATAAACAATCTCCCCTTAACTATAGCTCCAGGACACGATAAAATAAGCAACACGATAACATAAGCAACAATAATAGTATTAAAAAATTTACTCACTCGCACAATAACTTATCTAAATAACATTTAAAGTTATACATTCAGAACAGTTTACTGCCAATAATACGGAAGAATTCCTGTAGCAAAGCCAAACAAAAATCGAAGTATCATTGAAAACTATGGACCAATTAGTCTCCTCCCATCATTTTCAAAAATTCTCAAAAAAATGAATTAATGCTCAAACATTAGAATAAAATCCAATCTGCACCCATGCATCAGTTTGGATTCACCAGCATAGTATCTACTTCACATCAATTGCTCAGACTTTCCGGCCATATCCATACAGCGTTTCAAATAAAAAAAAACACTCAAAAGCCACATTCATTGATTTTTCGAAAGCCTTTGACAGAGTATGGCACCCAGGACTGATATACGAACTTCAAACAATAAATACACCCAACTACCTAACACAAATCATAAAAAAATGCACCACTGACAGATCATTAACGGTAACAGTTGGAAATCATATCTCGAACCCCCGAAAAAAATAATAGCCGGACTGAGTCAAGGATCACCCTTATCCCGTACTCTTTTCAATATTTATACAGCAGACGTACCCACTACATTAAACACACACAGCACAATTCGCTGATGGCAGCAATCTGTGAGCTCAGAGAACAAAATCCAACAGCATTTAAACAAAATAGAAGACAGGTCCATTAAATGAAAAATAAAACATAAACCAACAAAATCAGAAATATTTTTTTCTCTCAGGCCATTTTCCACTCCTGCATCACTTTACATAAACAATAACACAATCCCACGAATTCCACAAAATCAAACTGTCACATACCTTAGACTGAATTTATATTCCTGATTAAATTGGAAAACCCATATAGCCAAAAAACTACAACTCACTAAAATAAAGTTAATTTAACTAAACCCATTACTCAACAACTAAAGCAAAGTTTCATTAAACAATGCAATTGCCTTGTGTAAAACAATAATTGGATCGCTTATGCTATATGCGTGCTTAATAGGAATCAATGCCTCTCAGTCAAATATAATTCAAATTATGCAAAACAAATTCCTCCGAATAGCAACATGTGCCCCTTGGTTCATATCAAACAGACAATGCCATAAAGAATTAAGCCTACCACCTATCTCCCACCACATAGCCCACCTCTCTTATTACTTGTATTCAAACATAAACTCAGCAGGCCAAGCCGCTCACATTTTAGCATCATTCAACTATTTCCCAATCTACATTAAAAACAGATTCCCATTAGAAACATTCCTAAATATTTTTTTCTCACAATAGCTAAATTAGTAGTTGCTCTTTGAATCTCCTATGTCAGTTTATAGTTACTACAGTTTATATTAAGTTAGAAAAAGTGTAGTTAAAAGTCAACAAAATACCTGAAAAAGTTAATAAACCGAACTATGAAAACATCAGCAATAAATAAGAAAACCTTTCACAGACTCGGAGGGACGCCCGCGCTGTTATCTATGAACAATAGAGAGAAGATGCTATAGCTGGGTATCTATATCTAATTATGTCTACAAAATTGAAACAATTTTTAGAAGAGCATTTTATGGTTAGTGGGCGCACAAAGATGATGTTCAATATACAAGTGCCGGAGCTAGACAATTTTGGACCCGGGGCAATGCTGAAACGTATCCCCCCCCCCAATAAAAATGCGAAACTTGTACCAAGAAATTATATGAGTTATTTTATTTCAACAAATAATAAAAATTACGTTTAAGCTAGAAAAAGTTGTTGGTAATATATTTTAAATAATATTTTTTATTTAAATTATTTATTTGTAGTCGCATCAACATCGTGGTTTTTAAATGCTAATTTTAAGTAAAAGTACAATATTTAGTAATCAAATACAATTTCTACGATGATCTTAAAACGCTTAAAAAGGGTTGTGTTTAGTTACAATTGAATAAAATCACATATTAAACACATGAAATGATAATACTGTGACTTATCAAATCGCATTAACGATTTTCTCGAGTTCTAATTTCTTTTTTCCATTTTTAACTATTTTTTCCTATCAGCCCCATCATCAGACACCTTGATTTGCGGGCCCCCGGGCGATCGTCCGGTCTGCCCATGCCTAAGCGCAGGCACTGTATAGGAGATGTGTTTTCGACATATCATTGGTGACAGTGAAATCGTTCTGACTGTTGTCATTATAAGAACATTTCATTAAAAAAATGAAAGCAACTAAATCTCAAGCATCGTACTAGTATAAATTACTCTCATACATTTTGAGAATGCTGGTTGAAGGTTAAAACTACTCTTAATCATTTAAGACTAAACTATCGAATGCAACTTTTCACAACTCAATTAAGCTCACTTACTAAACTCATCCTCTTCATACGGTACACATCGCACGATAATGCAGAGGATGCCCCGAATCATTTGCCCTAGGTCAATGTAATTGACTCCATGCTTAAAGAGGATATGCCCTTTGGAATGAAACATTAGAAGGTCCAACATGTCAGCTCCCTATGTGATGACAGGATATCATTTGTATTGAAATATCCCTTTCTCAACGTCTCATCAAGAGTATGGTTGTAATTATGTCCTGTTCCACATTTATTAAGATTTGGGCGCCAGAAACAGGTTACATATATTACTACCAAAGTTTTTCCATCTGATTTAAACAAAATTATATAAACATCCAGCTAGCTTGGGTCGATGGGTCCGGATACAAATACTCGCTATCGCCTCGATAGCCGATTACCTGATCTGCCAACTATACAGTATGGCGTGGAATCTGAAATGTAATAATTATATGCTTCCAACTGATTAAAGATTATGATTGACAAATGAAAACTCCTTTCATTTCCAAACAACAAAATTCAATAATTTATTTAACTTTAAGTTAAAACAATTAATTTGATGGTCATGACCTTTTTTTGAATAAATTATCTCTTTTATACTGCAGTATTTCTTTACTGTTTTGCATGCCAACGCTCCGTAGTCGCTTCTCACTTGACCGTTGTTGATTCCAAGTTCCGCTTCTTTCTTCCGGTCTTGCGCTGCTGCTGACACGTCCAGTCCACACTGCCTAAACTATTTGTCAGTTCTTATCCGACGCTCCCGGTTCCTAATCTTTCCCACTGGTTACGTAAAATATTGAAGTTCAACTGCAATGTCCGAAAATCTGTACAAGTCCTCCGCGAATTCACTTCTCGTAAATAATTTTCAGAGTCTGAAAAAAAACTATTACTTCTCTCTCAAGAAAAATATACAAGTCTCACTTTCCCACTATATTGTCTGCGAACGATCTTTACACTACGACACCCAGAGTCAGAATGTTCTGTTTAATGCGTTCTTTAACCCTTTATGGCTCGGTAAGCGTCCATCATTCTATTTTTTCAAAACACAGCGGCGAAATTAGACTATCTAGTCTTCACTAGCCAACCCGTGCGTCTCTTACGAACCCGAGTAGCCGCGACCTCCGTCAGTCATTCGTTTTTGAACCAATTACATCTTATGTTCTTCAGCTATCTAGCCGGCGTCCTGACGTCTTCAAGGCCCGTGTACAGTTTGTTGACCTTGCCAACCTCTGCGCTGACGTTGCTAAGGCCGCATACGGCCATATTGTATACCCATTTATCCACCCCATGTATAGCAAACATCATTAAATAAAATCTATAATATTCTGGTATATCACAGTATGCCGTTTTAAGACTTTAAGAAATGAAATACTTATTCGTGATTTTAAAAATGTTTAACATTTTATTTTCTCTCATGTTGCTTACACAGTATAAATAAAATTTTGTTATGTTACGGAAAGAAACGCCGAACTTTCGTCAACAAAACTTTTATTGCAGGGCCCTGGTAAAACGGATAAATCTGGAAAAGGGGATAAAAAGAGGATAAATCTTGCCCCTGTATGTAGTAAATTACTTCCTCTAATAGTAGACTTTCTGTAGACAGAATCCACATTTGATGGGTCTTTGATATCAAAAAATTGGACTAAGGTAAAATATCTGTGAATAACGCATGAATAACGCATCTGTGAATATGTGTGAAAAACGCATTCGGCCAAAATGTAAGAAGGATTTTTCACCAAATTGATATTCCCGATTGATTTGACTTATTGTTGCTGTCCCTTGAATTTGAAATACATATTTTAATTTTTTTGAGCATTTCCAGATTTTCAGATTTTCTCAAAAAGGCTCCAAGTTTTAGCTTTAATTTTTTCTTAAGACGCTGAAAAAAATGGCGTACATTGCATTTTCGGTGAATTTAAATTTTCAAAAATTGCAAATGTTCAGAATTTTTTCTATATATTCCTACAACTACAATAATGCAGATAGAATCATTTCTTTCATGAAATCTGTTCATTAAAAACACATCTTGAAATAAGGTCATATAAATTTATCGAATACATGACTCATTTCACGTAATTTTATGTGAAATATGAGCAATTTTTAATCAATTATTTTCTCAACATTAGCTCATTTTTTCTTTCAATTTTTTTGTCGAATGTTGTGTGGAACGGTACAGATATTGGTGCTGGAAACCATTTTTGGTGAACTCTTTATATTATGGGTTTGAAATTCTTAGAATTCTTCTCATTGTTGATTGATATGATTGGAACGATGAGGATACTTTATTTATTATACCTTAACGTTGTAATGTCTCTTAGTTAACCTTACAATACACTTCTATCACTTTCAAAAGGTTAAATCGCTGTTTATGGTTTTCAAAAATTGGAAACTCACTTTGTTGTAATCAATTCAAGCTTGTGTGAAATTATCCTTACTTTTGTATAATATTCTACAAATACTGTAACAGTTGAGATTTATTCATGCTCGTTTCTTTGTAGAAGAAAGAAAAGTCTACTGTCCTTGTAAATCAAAATAATTGCTGATATGCACTTGCTTCGTTTGAATTGGTTTGGACGTTTTCAAATGATGGCTGAAGTGTCAGTCGGGAAGAAATTACATTCTTGTGTTATTACGTAACCGTTCCCAATAATACTAATTTAATACGAAATATGTGTTACATCACCTCTAGTTTCCGTCATTAAATTTATTCTACAAATTTAGATTTTTCGACAAGAGTTTTTCAAAATATGAGTCGTTTTCGTATAATTTTGCGTGAAATAATGTATTTTAAAATACATAATGCTTCTGTGAATAGTATTGCTGATATTGTTTCTGTTTGAAGCGATTCGTAATATAGCCGAAGAAAATTGAAGAATAATTTTGAAGATCCGGTAGCCAATAATGTATCAGTACATGAATTTGTCATCAGCAATGCTTCGTGAAATTTAGAATTTCTGAGGACGAGGAACCTTCATTTTATAATGCTGAGAATATTGAATTGTTACTGCCCTAATGCACTTTGCAAGAAAAAAGAAAGTAATGAATTACGTTGGAAGAAAAACTTTTACATGAAGATGAATGTATTGTGTGTTAGTCGAGAAAGAAAGGTTCCTGTTTACATTTTATCCACTACAATGTAAGAATGTATTTCTTGACATTGCATGGGATATTGCAGCAAAAGCCTGAACCAGTCATCAGGAGGAGAGCGTAAAAATTGCTGATATCTTCGCTTGTTCTTGATAAAAATTTAAAATTTGCTTAAATCACTATCGCTATTTATTCATATTTTATCGTCACTAATTTATGTGGTTTCTCTTTAGTCGTTCATTAACACTAAGATTAGAAAAATATTTTAAATTCGTAACTTTTATAAAACTGCCCCACACCTCCTCAAACATATCCCTTGGAAGGCATTTTCAAATATTTTCCACTACAAAATTACAAGACTTCTTTTGCCTTTTAAATTAATAATTGAAAGAATTTTAAAGCTATTATGAAGAACTAGAGTAACTTTTGAGTCTTTTTCTGTGGCAACGCCTAAATTCTCCTCTTCTGAAGTAACAAAATGCCCATCCATTGAAATTGTACACAATGTGGAATTGTGTGAAATTGTACACACAATTGTACAAATTGCAAAAAAGGTGGTCTCTCTCCTGCACACGTACAACGCGAATGTCTATAAAAATGTCCTGAGATTCATTTTTCGAAAACAAATCTATCATCTTTGACATTCAATCGGATGATGATAATTTAAATTATTGAAGAACACTATAAACGAATTTGATATTGAAAAATAAATATTCAGGCTATTAACAAATATTGAATTTTCAATTGGACGTTCGTGGACAGAATGCATGAAAGTTTGCAAGTTTTTTTTCAGTATTTTTTGCTTGTTGCTCCTGTTCATTGATTTAGGCTGGCCTTCGCAGCTTTCCACCTGGTAGATTTTTTGTGGTTTGTTTGCTGACCGGCTAGCACCAAACGCCAACGGTGCGGGGAAGGTGATAGAGGCTGGAAGGACCCAGAAGACAAATCCATTTCATGACTTCAGCACTTCGTGAACTGCCGACAGACTTGTTCTCCAGGTTTCATGACGGCAATCAACGACACTCACAAGATAATCCGATATTAATAAAGTCGCTTGCCTTTCACCAAGGAGGTCCGGGTTCGATTCGCGGGCAATCTCATGTGAAATTTGTTACGACAAAACGAGTTTGCCTGCTTCAGAGGGCTAGTCTAACCCCTGTGAAGCGTCCTAAACCCTACCTCTGTCCTAATTCCTTCCCAATTCTGACCGCGGTTATTGACGCAGGAGCGCGTGTGAGGGGCGTGTACGCGGAGGTGCTACCTGGCGGTCCTTTTGACAACTGACTACCCTTAGTGTTACCCCAGTGTTAAAAATTAATCATGTGGTCACCATAATGACCTTGCTATTAATGCGGCCTTAAATAAACTTAATAAAAAAATATATTAATAGAGTATTCAGAGATGCATATCCTATATAGCGTATTCGAGTTTCTCCGCACAGAGCATGCGAAATAAGCGCTTGGCAAAATTTCAATTAACGAGCTTCGATACACTCATTGAACTGTTTTTACCCAGCTGCACGAACGCATAGTAATGTAATGAGGTTTCCTTGGACCGTGCATGTTTGTTCGCACACACCAAAAGCTCAGATTACTTTTGTGCTCTTTTTGAGAAAATATGTTTTTAATATTGTCCATGTTTCAATAAAAATGGCGCGATAACTAACAGTCAACTCAATGAACTTGAAATTAAATAAACAAATAATTCTGAGGGTTTTCTTGGCTTACGAGGTAATATCGAACGTTGACTCACTTCAAAATAGAAACATAACAGTCCTATTGAACATAGAAATAATTAGTGCACTAAAATTTATTTTATAATGTTCTTAAAAATAATCTGTAATGAAATTAGAATACGTATGATGTTTGCAGGTATGTATGTATTTGGTATCTTTGGGACGGATTGATTCAACTTTTGCCAGCTAGTGGTGTTCCCAGGCCCTCATTATTTCTACCCTTTGCAAATTTTCTACATTTCAACGAAAGTAGAGACGAAAGAGAGTTCAACGAAACTGAGACCTGCGCAATTCTTTTAGACTTATCTTGTTCTATTCGTGCAAAAAATTTAAAGAAACAATTTGGAGCGGTTTTTGAAAAAATGTTTTTATATATAATTTGCATTAACTTCAAGTAAAAATTGCGCTAACTACTATTTTTTCAAAATATTGTACGTGATCTTTTTAAATACTTGTTTTTTTAGAACAGATTTTGTTTAAGGCAAAAATCTCTATTTTCAAATATGTAGTTTTTGAATGTGACCTTTTTGAAATTTTCGAAAATACAGTATTTGCTGGAAATGGGACTAGCGCCAATTTTTTAAAAAAATTTTTTTTACCGCTCTTTGATACATAAGAGGAGATAATCTAAAGAACACAGATGTAACGAGTAGTTTTCGAGTAATTTTTCTTGAAGTAAATCAAATTTATATTTTTTCTCAAAAATAGCTTCAATTTTTTTGAAATGTCCTCCTCGTACGAATATATATATATATATATATATATATATATATATATATATATATATCAAAGCACTGTAAAAAATGTGTGCAAGTCCTATCTCTAGCAAACTTTTCTAAAATTTGTCTTTTCGAAAATTGTAAAAATTAATTTTGCAAAATACCATGTTGTCTTAAAAATAAGATCTTTAAACAAAAGTTTTAACAATTGTTTTTGAAAAAACGAGAAGTTTTGCGCAATATCTACTTGAATTAATGTAAATTATAAAAAAAGATTTTTTTTCAAAAAAGCTCCAAATTTGTTCTTTAAATTATCTTCACGGGAAGATCAAGTGACTCTTTAAAGGTAGTGTACATCTCATTTTCGATGAACTCTTTTTATTTTCAAAAACTGCACAAGTTACAAATAGTGGGAGAGTCCGAACTTTTTAAAAGTCGGCAAACGTAGGTTCAGTTGAGGGACTGTATGGTGTAATGGTAAAGGGCAAGGCGAGTTAACTAGTAGGACTTGAGTTTGAAACTCGGCGTAGAGAAAAAAAAAATTGCTGGTTCGAAACATTTTTGATAGGTCCGTGAAATACTTTAATAGTGGTGTGGTTGAAAACATTTCTTACAGGTTCACGTACTAGTATAGTGCGTAGGCTTACAATTAGGGAGAGGAAGTATGCGCTGTTAAAGCACCACTAGCCATTAGATTATGCAATTTAATGCGAATATAATCATGTTTGCTTTTTATTATCCTCACTATTCTTAATCATCTCGTAGTTGTTAGAAATTCTTTAGTGAAATTGATGTAATACAGCACTACCAATGTGGCAAATTCAGGATATCTACGTTCATGTGATTAGAATATTGCAGATAATATTGTTGTATTTCTCTACGTAATTATTTTCTCGATATTTCTTGACAAGAAAAATCGTTTGAGGTAATATTCCCTATATTATTACAAAAAATTGAGTTGATTGATTAATTATTTCGTACTATATTCATTAGACCTGTAAGCGTAGTGCATGTTTTATCATGGGAGGTGGCGGTGTTTTTTCCCCGCTGGATGGTGAGATCTGGCACCGAAATACAAGACGACTTACAAGGTTTCCTCATACAGGTATCTCCCACGAGCACTGTCCCAGCCGAAAGACTGTCTGGACTCCCGAAGTGTGCGGTAGTGTAGTGCATAAAAGTATACTGTGTGCAGGTAAGTGTAAGGATAGGACAAGAAATAGGAGCGAACGATCGCGCATGATCTGTTTGTTTCTGTTTGTTAGGATACAGCTCCGGCATTCGCCTGGTATTAATCGGGGAAACCACAGGAAACTACCGATTAGCACAGCCTCAAGAATTCTCGTCCAGAGAGTGGCAGAAATGGACCTAACTATCAAGCTAGTGTCGAAAATCCTAACCGTCGAGACAAACCTTACGGCCTCCCCGTCCGAGGCACTGCAGTCACATCTGTTGATGTCCTGAGGTACCTCAATCGGTGCAAGAAATTGGAGGGGGGATTTACGCTACTACTGAGATGTATCCTCATTGAACTGCCTGAATCATTTTACTCCAACTCATTTGCCTCTCAATATCCTAGTCGCGACGTCATCGATGGGTTCGCAGAAAAAATCTTCGTTGGCGCCATTCTCCCGCGAACCACAGATGCCGAGCGACTCAGAGTTTGACGTCGTCGTCCGGTGTGACGTGCGGCGCGCAGTGATTCGCGGAAGTCTCCACGCTTTTCCTCGCAGCCGCGGCCCTCGCGCCCACGTGGGAGGTCTTTACGAAGACTATCCACGGTTAACGTACGACACAGCACATCTCAGTAGTAGCGTAAATCCCCCCTCCAATTTCTTGTACCGATTGAGGTGAATCAGGGCATCAACCGATGTGACTGCAGTGCCTCAGAAGGAGGTCGTAAGGTTTCAGTCCCGATGATTAGGATTTCCGACACTAGCTTCGTAGATATGTCCATTTCTGACGTTCTTTGGACGAGAATTCTTGAGGCTGTGCTGATCGGTAGTTTTCTGTGGTTTCCAAGGAGCCTCCATATTTGGCTCAGGGTATCATGTCAATGCAGTGCCTCTGTTGATGTTAATGCAATGCCTCTGACCGGAAAGACCTACGGTTCCACTACCGACGATGGCAGGATTTCCTACACTAGCTACTTATAGCTAGGTGGAATTCAGCTGCTGTCTTGAGAAGAATTCTAGCGGCCGGCTGCTCTGATCGATGGTTTTCCATGGTTTCTCCGATCTACATACAATCAATGCTAATTTTTACTGTCAATTATGTTGTAAATATTTCGTTTTAATGTATTGCAGAAGCATATACATTCACCAGAACCGATGTAAGGGCGCTTCATCAGAGCATCCGTGTATGCAGATTCGACTATGGTTCAGCCAGCGCATTAGCTGCCACTGGACACTGCGTACCGACTCAAGGGCGCCGACTGAGTGATTGGCAGAGAGGTATTCATTAAGCTCTCTTTCTGGTCATTACATACTCCTCCTCTCAGACCGCAAATGAGCAGTATTTAATTTTCTCGTTACATTGTGGAATAACTATCGTCTCGAAACAATTGTGATTTACAGATGCAAAAGTATTGCAAAAATTAAAGAGGGAAAGATGGCCACAACCAAGAAATTTGAGAATATGAAATACAGACGTTGCATTATAGAATCGTTAGAAGAAAGAAGATCTACGAGATTCAGAATCCATATAATAAAAAAAATGTGAAACGTGAGGGGAACCGCTAAAACTATAAAGACACTAGAATGACATCTGGAGGAAAAGTAGGTAACAGAATCAAAAGAAGGAACAAACAGAACACCCACAAAACATAACAACCGGAAGAAAAATAAACAGATCTGATAAACACTGCGACTAGCAATTCCAGAAGGTCAAAACTGAAAACGCAGAAGCAGTGTGGCCCCACAAGCGAAACAAGGAAGCAGCGAGTTCAAGGAAGAGATGGAGGTCAAATTGTCGACGGGAGGCGCGGGCGAAGTGCCGCTAACGGCGTTCGTATCACCAAAGCTCCCGAGCGAAGCGGCGACCTACTAGGCCCACGACGTCAGCGCGGCCACTGCCAACCGGTTTCCGTGCGCGCTGCCCGCGAGAAGCGCGTGCACACGCTTGCGCACGCACCGCCAGTCACGCAGAACGCCCGCCGTTCCCTCCGGGCCCGCCCGGCCCGCCCCGGCCGCCCTGACGTTCTTGGCGCGCTCTGGGAATCGGGCGGAGCTGCCGCGCGTGCGTCACAGCGGGGGAATAACAAGCGGGCGGGGAGAGGAAGGGGAGGGGGAATAGGAAAAACATTTCGCATTGGAAGGTACTACGGGTCTGTAGTAGAGGTTTTCGGGTTGATTGGTGATTCCAGGCACCACTGGCGGATCTGGGGGTGGGAACATGGGGGCCATGCCCCTCTCCAAAGGCTTAGAGCGGTGTTGTCAAGGTCGATGCCACGAACGGGAGTCCGAGTGCCACAACGAAATCGACCCTCCACGCAGTTTATTGTCCCGCCACCAGAGACAACGTCATCCCTATTGTAAAACGGCGGAGTTACTAATAGTTCCCTTTCCCGACGCTAGTTGCGCAGAGAAGCTCGTGGCATGGTACGGTCTGCGAGTAGCAGTAGCAGACCTTGACACCACTGTCCTAGAGTTTTCGTTTCCCTTCCTTTATTTGGCAAAATTGATTTAAATATTTATGTTCGAATTATGTAATGATTTAAACAATTATATTGTATGGTCTCGTCTCTACAGTGCTTAAATAATACACAATATAATAACAAATATGTTTTATTTTTTAAAAAAAATGCTGATGATACTAAATTGTATGGGAACCCGATACTGCAGCAAGTGGACCTTCAAGGAGATTTGCAAAAGATAGAGGAGTGTGTCGATTTGTGGTTACTTCCATTGAATAGCAACAAATGCACAGTCCTTCATCTGGGCAAAAACAACTCCAGAAACGTGCACCAGATTGGAGGACGTACAATACAACCAGTAACCAAACAGATTGATCTACGCGTTGTTGTAACCCAAGATCTCAAATGTAATAGACAGATTTCAGAAGTTGTCAAATAGCTAATTCTGCACTGTACCTAGTGGGGAGAGTGATCCCGAGTACGAGATCGACAGAGATGAAGAAACTCTATGTGACGCATATCAGACCAATTTTGGAATATTCCAGTTCAGTATGGTCCCCTTATTCCAAAAAACACGTTGAGGCCTTGGAGAAAGGGCGGAGACGATAGACGAAGTTCGCTATTGGTCTACGGAACAGATCGTATGAGGAGAGATATCGGGCAGTTGAACTGCCAGCTCTGTAGCAGAGGAGACAACGAAGAGATCTAATTGAAATGTTTAAGTTTACGAATGGAGGATATGATTATAGGGTCCTCACAAATTTCTTTGAGAGAAGTCTGGATCGTCGCTCCTTGAAGTTGCATCGAGAGAATACGAGGATCTTACAGCGACACCACTTTTTGAGTAACAGAGTGGTGAACTCGTGGAATGGGTTGCCAGCACAGAGTGTCGACCGAGTTAAACTGGGTTCTTTTATATCAGCCTTACAAGATATGTGGGATACATGACGTCTATTTAACTTTTGATACGATAGTCATTGTTTTTGCTTTATTGTTGAAGGTATATTATATGAAGTTTACTACGTGACGTATGTATGATAAATCTCAAGATTCACATTAAACATGTATAGTTTTTGTATGATATGAGTGAAACAGCAAAATTGCTGCTGCCATTACAAAATGAAAATAAAAAATCTATGATGACCTCCCCCCCCCAAATGATCGGGTGGATCCGCCTCTGCCGGGCACCTCAACTGCTATGGTCATTGGTTCCGGCAGTGTGGTGAATCTTGTATCCCTGGAGGTGGCAGTGTTCCTCCCCTGCTGAATGGTGAGATCCAGCGCCGACCTACATGTCGTTGTGTAGGGGATTTTCTCTCTCCATCTCTCTCCCCAGCGGGACACCGCCCCAGAGGAACAAGCTTTAAGCTCTCGATGTGATGTGGAAATGTAGTTCAGATAAATGGGTGTATGTGTAAGGGGAGATTATAGGGCCAGGAAGAGAAGTGAAAATTCGCCTACGGCCCGTGCCCGTTTGTTGTGGAGCTACTCTGGCATTCGCTTGGTATTGATAGGAGAAAACGATCGTGGCGGCAGACTTCTCATTTATGTGTTTCATTTTTGTGTGACTTTTTGGATGCGTGAGTTAAATAATAGTTTGGAGGATAAAGGAATGTTTCACTACTGCCATTGACTACTAATAGAATAATATTAAGGTAATTGTTTAAAAATGAATTTTTCATAAACTTCGTAAACAACAACAATTCAAAAGAGATCAAATCTTGTTATGCATACAGCTTTCATATTACTTAGTTTATCTTCATTCTCCTACATTCTTCAATCTTCATTCTGCAAATAAAACTGTATTTCAACGGAAGCTCGGGAGCACGATTGTCAAGGAGAAAAAAATAAATCAAATTAACAAATAAATCATCAGATCGAGATTCTAGTTATCGAGATGAATAATAGAGATGTTTCAGATGTATGTGATCAAAACTAGTAGTCACAATTTTTCTTTGCTCTATGCCCAGAATTTCACTACTGGACATGCACGTTTGATTTAAAGCCAAAGTACGAAACAATGCCGTCTACTGAAGATTATTTAGTAAGGCGGCAATCTCTTCTTGCCGACACTTTATTCGCCAAGATTGAAGCACGGACCAGGTGTGCGGAAAGCGATACTACTTACGAGTATCTTCCGTTTCTTACTGTTTCTGGGATTTCTCCCTCGAAGGTAATGATCAAGGGTAATAACGGGCAGGGAGAAGGAAGATTGATATTTTGATTTACATCCTTGAATATAGGTTGTCTGGACGAAATGAACCGGGAGAAGTGGCTCAGTGCATCAACCGATGTCACTGCAGTCCCTCTCATCTGATGGTCCTCGGTTCTAATGATCTTAGCAGTTGAAGTGCCCGGAATCACTAATCAATCTCGCTATGAGGAACGGGCCGGGATGGGGAGGGGCGGGGCGAGCAGAGACCAGTGGGGTGAGGGGAGCAGGGACGGGGCTGCAGGGCCGGGTGTGGCGCCGCGGAAAGGAAGAGCCGACCGAACGAATTATCGTGATTTTTTTAAATTATAATTTATTAATCTTTGTTCGGCTTGTTAGCCGTTCTAAGGTTTTGAATCAAACATAATTATACAAATGTGGTAACATATGGCATTTTTCACATTTTTAACTTACAATTAATAATAATTAATTACAGAGAAGTGTCCAGGAAGGGTTCTCTAGCTATTCGAATTTATTTCTAAGTTGTTGTTGTTGTTATTAACAGCTTTGTTTTCTATTTTCCAGAGGTCTACTAAGTAAGTCTTTGCAATGGCGATTTTCAATCCTTTGATACAGGTATGAAGTTGAACCTAATTGAAATTTTTGGGTTGCAAAGCAGGATGGTAGGCAGTGGCGAATCCAGCACAGCGACAATAATATACAATATAAATAACAAATGTTTATTATTTAACAAAAATCTATGATGGCCCCCTCCAAAACGATCGACTGGATCCGTCCCTATGGTAGGTTTGTATGGAATCGGATGGAGAGTGTGTCTATCCATTGTTTTACTGGGCATGCAGAGAGATTTGCTCGCTGCGGAGAAGCCAAGTGTCGGAAGCGCCGTGCGCCGCAGCCACCGCAGCCTCCGCCGCGCGCCGCCGGATGACGCACGGGAAACCGCGGCTCGCACTTCCTCGCGGTGCCATTAAAACCTCCTTCATATTGCATCCAAACCATACTCGCAGCGCGCAAGACTACATCTGACTACTAACGAAGAATTTTAGCGGTTTTAGTGGACCCAAAATGAGAGGAAACGTTGGTTTACTTGGAGGAAAGTTGCGAAAACGTTTTATGTAAGAATAGGTGTGAAAGTGCTGATTAGGGAGAGGATTTTTATGTCCTACAAATCTTCAGATATGCTTTTAAAAATGTGCATTTATGACCTAAAAATTCTCAAATATGCCCTTTAGTATGCAATTAAAATTAACAATATTTCATTTCCTCTATGGAATAGCATGCTTGGGATGAAAATATATATTTTTGTGCAAACATAATAAATCCTAGCTTACTTCGAGGGAGAAATAATTTGAAAATATTCATCTTAGTAAAGTACGTTGTATATCTTGTTTTTCTGTCTGATTTAAAAAATACATCAAGAAATATTCTAAATTTGCACAAGTATTTCATCATCTCTATGAAAGAAAAAACCCTCAACTGTGACAAGCTCTTTCTAATCAATAAATGCTCGCAAATATATAGATTCAATGAAAACATGGAACGTTTTACAGAGATAAGTCTCCATTTTTAACGAAATTTGTCAAATATGCTTCTTTAATTACACCAATATGCACCAACAGGAAAAACTGGACCAATGTACACAATTATGCACTAACATATTAATCTACATAGCATCTAATTCTTACCAATGTCAAGAAATTTCACTTAGCTCTGCCCTGAAGCAATGGAAATGCTCGTAAGGCGAGAAAGTAAAAATACACAAAATCACAGAAATCCGCTCCCCAGTGACGATAATCTAGAAGTAGATTTCCAGATAGAAATTCCATCCTACCAGTTAATGAACCTAATGGTCACTTGAATTTGTAACGATTTGTAACGCTAGAAGTAAAAGCTCGAAAGAGCATTTCAAAGAAACTCGTTGATCTGAATTTTATATGTCAGTTAAGTAACATCATTAGCATCACTTAAATCAATTTGCTCTGTCAAGTTTTCAAGATAAGCGCGATCATTTTAATTTTTTTGTTACAAAGCTTTATATGAGCTATCATGCATTAAAAACAGGAAATTATCCTGAAAATGGTTACTAGCTATTAATTATTAGTATTTTTTCTAAAATAACTATAAAACGGTTATTAAACACCATTTGAAACATAGAGAATCTGAAACTAAAACCAAAACAGTTAAGACATTAAAATGATTTCGCAATGGGCTATCTATTCAAAGCTATTAAAAAATAATTAAGAGAGAAGAATGAAGATTCAAAATTAAAGACGAAGTATAAAATTATTTTCATAAAAACGCGCCAAACAGAGGAAATGAAGTATAAAATATATCAACAGTTTAGGAATGACATATTGAAAATGCAAAATCTCTGCATGTGTCCGCTCTCTTTCTGCTTAACCATACGTAAGAATGTGGGAGAAAGAGGTCAATTAGAAAGAGTTGCAGAAATAACGGAAGCTTATAACTAAAGTAACAACAGCACGTACTTTCTCGCATTCTTTGTTACTGTTACGAAATATTTAAGGGGGTAGCTACTGTTATCTGGGTCAAAAAATCGAAAATTTTGTTTTTTATTTGTTTGAAAAGGAAATATTTTGATCTTAATTTCAGTGAAAAAAGCATATTTATACCTGCTTTAGTTTAGAAGTTACGAGAGTTTAACTTATGCGCTGCACATTTACGCAACACATGTTACTAAATCTTCAAACTTAATTATCTGTAAAAGTACATTTTTATATTGGTTTTAGAAACAACTTTTTTCTAATGTTGTGATTTCTCTCAAATTTTCAGGATCTCTTGCAGCTACCCGTAGCTACAGATTCAACTATTTTCAAAATAGTCACTCATCACATTTCTGAAATAATAAATTAATTATAGGTGAAAAATATTTAAAATTCCATCTCCCAGAAATAAAACAAAAAAAAATTCAAATTCATTTACAATCATTGCTATTTTCTTTACCGACTATATTTCTACAGATATAAATAAGAATTTTAACAACTTTTTAAAAATTATGTTATCAATCATTAAAACAGTAAGTGCCTCCACATTTTGCGGCCGCCATTTTGTAACGAAAATTAACATATTTAAAAACTGAATTTTTGTTTGATAGATTAATTTTTGGAATTACAATCTGTCAATATTTAAACTTGCAAAATTTGGTCAAGAAAGGAGTAACAGTTTTGGAGAAAATAAAATTGTAAATTTGTGAAATTTTATTATGTTTTAACTGTAGCTACCCCCTTAATTATATTTGAACCTGCAAAAGGGTTTACAATACGCAAAAACTTTCTCCCATGCTGGAAATTGAACGCAGATACTGAGATGATGATATACGTCATCCCCATCAACTTAATGGATTTATTCTGAGAGCCGACTTTCGTCAGCTTTGCCACCACTATCGGTCTCGCTGTGTGTGGCAAAAGTCGGGAAATTGTGGTTTCGACGGAAAAGCCGTCTTACTGAATAAATACATTAAATTGATGGATATGACTTCAATTATTTCATAAGTTAATTATGTCAACATAATTTCATCAGCATTCCCACATTGCGGGAACTTAACATAAGCGTAATTGCCTTACCGAACGCCATTAGTTGGCGTAACAACTTTTCTTGCATTTTAAAAGGAATGATGGGCATTTGAAATTTTCGAAAATTTAAATTTTTAAATGAAAATTGGGCGACTTAAAGTAAAAAATTAAGAAAATGTTTACAAGATTAAGAAAATCTTACGTAAGTTTTAAAAGTTGTCACTATTTCACTTTAAATTATGCGACAATTACTCACATTTTCAAACACAATTGTAGGTGAGCTTTAAAGATATAATTTTGACGAACGTACTACATTAAAAAATCTGTGTTTTTATTGTAGTAGTAGTAGTAGTAGTAGTAGTAGTAGTAGTAGTATTAAGAAGAAGAAAATATTTAAAATTCAAAAAAATTAAAATATAAAAGAAATCTGGAGCCATTTTTGAAAAAATTAAAATGTCATTGAGACTTCATGTAGTGCAGCTAAATATCAAAATAAGTGTTTCAAATTCGCAAGACCTCAGATCGATTGCGGAATATTAAGTTTCGCAGAAAATCTTACTAACTGGTTAGGCGCTCCCATAGTTAGCCGTAAATCAATTTTTCGGTTTTCAAGGATGAACAAATCGTAGAATCTGACTATGAGCGAAGTAATTTACTCCTTTTAGGGGCAAAAAATCTAACATTTTTCGGCATCAGGGAATGACAATTCGAGTTTTTTTGTCGAAAAATCACTCAATACTTTCTCATTACTACACATAATATGCTGTAAAAATCGATAGCGACATAAAGGATATAATTAAACGTTCTGAGATAATTCTGTTTTATTTCGAACCGATGGATTTATGGCTTCAACTATCGCCTTTTTTCGGGTCTTCATCACTTCCTTTTACTTTCTGAATTAATAAATATTTCTGGTGATTTGGATGAAATAAATCAAACGACATTGTTACCTATTAAAAAGTATGTGTAAATTACGTGAATAATTGACTAGTAAATTTAATTTTTTATAATTTACTTATTTTCAGATTTTTCACGAACGCCGCTCAGTATAACAAGGGGAATAATTTAGAAAACGTTGTAAGTCTCAGAAATTATTCCTTGTAGTTCAAAATAATCCCTTGCATTAACACTATTTCCGCGCGTTTCATTTCGTGGTCAAAATCTGTATTTTGGCGTTTTGGGATATGAATGTGATGTGATTTGCAGTAATTGACCTGGATGGGCCAGCAGTGGTTTTGGCATTAAAAAAATACTCGCATTATCATTGAACCATAACGACTAGAAGAAAAAAGTGTGATCACTCCCCTAGTATGATGTCCATAAAGCTGGGTGACACACTACAGCAGAACACAAAAAAGCACATAATTTTAGACTAATGTTAGGCTAATTAAATACTCTATCCCAAACTTCAGTGCAAATGTTGCCTACGAAAAAGTTTATGATAAACATCTCCAAATCTTCATTTATTACATTATTTTCATATTGATTTGATCGTCACTTGCACCTGGACTTGCTTCAACAACATTCACTAGAATTTATACCATCTACCAAGAAAAAAACTTTTTGACTAATGTTTTTAAAAAATATTTCTAATGTGAGAGGAAATGTTCTAGTAAATGTCGTTTGATTACCAGATAATATCAGTAGACAAAATTTCTTGTAGAAATTTGAAATAATCTTTGTTACAACGTAAAACATTTAAAAAATTCAGGCTTTCGGTAATTGAGCTTTAAAGTTTGAAAAATATTTGCCTGATATAAGAATGTTCCAGATGCATCAATGGGACACTCCGCATGATTCTTTCTCGCTTCTTCCATTCCGCCTATTTACATTTTCTACTAATTATATATTGCTACCTACAATTTAATTTTAGAATTTACTCTTTATTTTATTAGCAGATACTTGTTAGCATCTATGGCATCGCAAAATAAATCACCCCCAAATCACCCCTACCTTTTGGGGTTGGTTTATTTTGCGGTAGCTTCAGGTGTCTTTGCAGCAAGTAATTTACCAAAGCCTCTGATGTTTGAGAAATAACTGATTGTACGTTTTTTGTAGTGACAAATAAATAATTAAAATTCACAGCCACTTACAATTTAAACTTAATTACAACTGAACTTTAAACTGCAAATTTTGGAAATAAATTTCTTCTGACATTGTCAACTCTTATAACATCAAAAATAACGTTTGTTCTCTTTAATTGTACGTTTCCGAGGGAAGAATAAAAAATTATCCAGAAAACAAACTTATGCCCTCTATTGTCGTTCATTTTACTTTGTAAATCTTTTACTACCCAGGCGGAGATATATCCAAAAAGGATCGTAACGCCTCTCCCTCTTCCGTAGCTGTGTTTATTCCATGTAAAACCTAATGAAATGATCATTATTTCTCTTCCATTCGTTAAGATTGAGCACTAACCTTGCCAAACTAAAAACTTGCAAAGAATGCATGGCGGCGTTCAAGTTACGTGTTTTTACAGGTTGCCACCAGAAGCGCTCTGATTAAACTGTACATAGAGTCCCTAGATAAAGATAGTAGCGCAAGCGCCGCCATTTAATATCCACTTATCCGACAACCCCGTCAGGCACCAAACAGTAACTGAAGGGAAATTAAAATAATTGGTGACATTATGATGATTTTCAAGAATATTAATATTCGTTTCGGATAGATTCATGGTTCTCAACTTACAGAATGCAACACAGTTTCCATTTTTGTGACAACTGGACATAAAATGGCGGGATCGGTGGAACAATGGAATGCCCTACTCTCTGTATCTAGGGACTCTAATTGTACACAGAGTCCCTAGATAGGTTAAATTTATATCTTTAGACTGTATGTGTACGGATTTTGTAGATAGATTTGAAACGTGCTTTCCTTTTCCGTACAAAAGGCGCCCAGTTTGGGCGTTCATGTTTTTTGTACAAGCGAAATTGGAACCAAAAGCATCCAGTGAGTTTCTACGTAATACTATCCAAATTCTTTGGTTTCTACGAACGATGTTCAAATTTAGCCCCTATGTGAGCGTCTGTGAGGATGCAGGGGAAGGGCGGCTAAAACGAGAACACCGCCCCTCCTCCTCTCCCCGCGGAAAGGAAGGCGACGCGCCGGCACAGCGCGCTGGCGTTCAAGTCTCCGGCGAGAGGCTGTCGAATCGCTCATTGCAACAGCTCTTTCGCGAAGGAAGCGTAGGGGCGTCACTTGCACGAGGGAACATCAATTGTCTCTATTCATAACATGTCTAACATTCGTAACATGAGTAACACTTGTGTCCTTAGTAATGAATAGGGAGCGGATTTTAATGAAATGTCATTTTTTTTCTTTTCACTTTAGAACAATGCTGTTTTATACAGAAATTAATTTCATGTTATGTCAAAAGGTAAATTATACATTTTTATGTCATTTTTTACCTTTTCCCGTAATTTTTAATGCATTTTTTGCTGATTTCATCGATTTTAATGGCACGTGCTTCAAATCATATTTACGAGACTCAACAAATGTTCTCCACAGAATTCCTGAGTAACCTATTCGATGTCTTCGCTCAGAAATTGTAATGACAGCCGTTGTGAGCATGTAATTTAAGGTTCCTGTGACGCCGATTAGCGCCGATGTGGGTTCGACCGATTTCGGGATAAATAAAAACAGGAATTTCCTGGAAAAGAACAGTCCAAACCAAAATATTGCAATATTTTCACTTGTACGAATGGAAGAAGCATCGATTACATCAGTAACGTATGAATTAGCTTCAATTGTTCATTCGAACTGGTTGTGATCACATTTTTACGTCATTTTTTCTTTGGTTTTAGAGCATTTTAAAAACATTTTGAGAGCATTTTGTTCATTTTTGGCGATCTTTTAGGTCATCCAATCCAAAATCCGCCCCCCAGTAATGAGGTAGTGAAATATGGTGTTGGAAGACCCAAGTCATAAAATTTGGAGGTCAACTGACTCGAGAATAAGCGGACGGTAAAGACGTTGGAAAATCAAAATGTTATCGTATCAGTCACATAGATTCTACAGGCTGTCTGTTAATTTATATTACGGATAAATCACACGTTGCCCAATGCATGTTCTCTTATTTTAAGTACTATAAACAGTTTTTAAAATATTTTTAACAATTTAAAATTTTCATTTAATTAATTTATTTATTTTTAGTAAATCACCGGATTGTTATTAATTACATCTTCAGGAATTGTTTATATTTATTATTTCAGTATTCTTTAAATTACTCTGTAATAATGTATTTAAAAAAATAATTTTTTCGATACCATGGCCAGCCAACAAATATTCAATGTCTGTTCTGACACGTCCAGAATGTCCCGTGTTGTTCCTAATACAGAGTCGCAGCGTCCAGGAAGTCAACATATTTGAAAGCACGTGGCTGCAAGTCTTT
This sequence comes from Acheta domesticus, assembly GCA_031308135.1. Lineage (NCBI taxonomy): Eukaryota > Metazoa > Arthropoda > Insecta > Orthoptera > Gryllidae > Acheta > Acheta domesticus. Next base: position 73,655,669 of record JAHLJT010002406.1, on the reverse strand, counting down.
TGAGGGGTATTTTACTGCTGGTCTTTTGTGGCGTTTATCGCAGTATACGGGAGCCAGCCCACTGCGCCGGGCAGGTAACAGGCGGCGACGCGCACGGGAGAAAGGCAGGGGGCGCCGCGACCCCCTCGCCCGGTCCCCTCCCGCGTGCCACCGCCGCCGCCGCAGAAACACACCCCCCGCCCCACCGGAGATAACGGGCGCGCACCCTTCCCGGAATGGCTTTCCCCGAACAAAGCGCTAATCAGCCCCTGCCGGCTCCAGCGCCGCCCGCGGAAGAAGTTGGGAAAGCTTGAGCAAGAAGTTGGGAAAGGACTAGAAGTGTCCTAGAAAGACGATTGTCACCGAGAAAGCAAACGATCAACGCGAAAATTGCATCCTCAAAGGACTTACTTCTCAGACGACCTTCCTTCCACGTTGCTTCACCGTCCAAGAGGCCGCTAGGCTCTCCTGTCACCGTATTCCAGCAACCAATTGAAAGGAATGAGAGCTTCCGACAAAAACACTTTTGGGGCTCCGTTATTAGTCACCATATTCTATTGATAGTAATTTATAGCCCTCAATACAATAAGCATTATACAGGTTATTGAATGTGGTGAAAAAACACTGTGACAAGCAAGATGTGAAAAGCACGTTAACTTATTTTGAAAAAAAGTAGATAAAAAGTTAATTGAATGATGTCAATTTATCGGCAAGTGTTAAAGAAACATGGATTAATATCGGACTAATTCCAGCAAAAATTCAGAAATAAAATACAATGCAGGCCAATATATCTTTACTTATTTGGGTCAGTTGGGCGGTGAAATACCGTTCCGTTCATTCGTAATGTAATCCTTTCGTTCACTAGTAATTTGTTGTTCGAAGCACTCTGAAAAAGATTATTAAATGAAATTTGTGATTAGAACGATAATTAATTCAATCAATATTTCATCAATCCGTTCTATATGCAAAAAGCTATAACATGAACGAAAGTTAAATTAGAATGACAACTTTTGAATAATGAAACCCTGTACTAATGCCACATGTCATGTAGCCTGCGTTTTTCATCTGGTTCAGAATCGCCGCATGGGAGTTGGCCCTCAACCCACCCCTGCTCAGGTTGGCTTTCCCAGGCACCTGTAAAGCACCTATGGCATAGTCTCCCCCCTTCTCTCTCTCTCTCTCTCTCTCTCTCTCTCTCGTCGCATCGTCCCACGCCGCCCACTGCACCGCGCTGCGCCGCGCCCCGCCCCGCGCCCCGCGCGCCGGTCCTCGAAAGTGCGCTCACCCCGGCCTTGGGCGCCCGCGGCCCGCACGAATACCTGTGACACAGTAGCCGGGGAATGCGGCCCTCCGGCCACCCCTCAACGCCGCCACCGCCCCCACCGCCCCCTGCTCACAGGCAAATCATGCTGCACCAACATTGGAAGATGCCCTTGCTAACTGTACAATCGACATAAAATATTCAATTACGTTTATGTTAGTTTCAGAATTTCATTTGTAACTCAGAAACCTTGAATGGGCAATCAATTTATTTCAACTGAGCTGCCAGCATGACTTGGTCCAATGGCTGGAAGGCAGCGCGAAGTACAAGCATAGAGGAAGGAGGTCTTTCACTTCCCTCAATGGTGTAAGTACCGACAATCTTCCATCACAACTTTCGTATCAAGACACTCTCGAACATCCCGCTATGACAATATGGAGATAGCTCTAAGATAAGACATTTGAGGAAAGAAATGCTTTTCAAGGCATCAGCTCGAGAAAGAGTTAGTCACCTAGGACGCGTTCCACCGCTATGAGCTGTCCGCCATCAGGCAAAATCCGAGAGAGGCTCCTCCCCGGACGAGAGTCGCGGCCAGGGGCTGTCCCCGCAGCCGCTGCGGGGCCTGGAACGCCAAGAATCTCCTTCCGGTTGGCCGGCGGCGACCCCGCGCTGCCAGTCCCCAGGTGTCTGCCTCAATGCGCTCTCAATAAATTTGTCCCCTAATAGCTTTATCGTAGCTGGGAAATGATGCCTCTGCCAGGAAGCACCTGTTGGCTAAACAAGGTCTAATTATGCACAATTGAGATGTCTTTGCCACCAACCTGTTTTCGACGTTTTCTATCATAATAATACTATTACTTGAAATTCACGTTAGAGTATTCATAATTTACGCTAAATTTGATCAGTCTCAATGGAAATTACAAAAATAAAATGAAAAAAGCATCTGGTCAATCAATATCCACTGTCTCTCCCTCCCTCTCCTTCTTTCCCTCCCTCTTTCTCCTTTCTCTCCACCGCTCCCCCTCTCTCTCCGTCTTCCTCTCTCTTACTCTCTTTTCTTCTCTCTCCCTCCCTCTTTCTCCTTTCTCTCCACCTCTCCCCCTCTCTCCGTCTCCCTCTCTCTTACTCTCCTTCTCTCTCCCTCTCTTCCTCTCTCTCCCTCTCTCTTCCACTCTCTCCCTCTCTCTCTATCTCTCCCCCTTCTTAATTACAATGGTCTTTCGATCGAATGTTCTGCCATATTCCCCTCTATGCAAATTTACTAGAGTTCAAAATGGAGTTCTTCTTCTTCTTCACTTCAAGGATTAGGCAGTTGCCTGTTCCGTCTTCACACTTCAAACCATCTTCTACGTGGTCTTCCTATACTCCTTCTTCCTGTTGGGTTGTACTGCAACATTTGTTTAGGTAGTCTATTATGTTCCATTCTTTCTAAATGTTTTTTCCAGTCTTGTTTACATTGTTGTGTGGAATCATTTAAGCAGAATATATTTAATTCTTTTCTTATATCTTCATTTCTTTGTTTATCTAGCAAAGTACAACCTTTTACTCTCCTTAAAAATTTCATCTCCGTAGCTTGTATATTTAATTTTGGAAATAAAAATGGAGTTAATGGAGTAAATTCATTCAGAAATCACGTTCCATTCGTTTTCAGAGTTAAATTTTGAGATTTCATAACGAAACTTTATTAATAACTGATATTTTTATTGGGCGTATTCGTAAATAGAAGTCATACACCTGGGCTGAATATTTCTGGCTTTTCAACATTTTCCACAGCAGAAACCTTAATTAAGATTGTTTCAAAATGTTCCTCTCACAAACCCTTTGATGGAATGAGCTGGCGCTCAAGTTAGTTTAAATCTCATTCTGCATCCCACATCCGCTGCTATAATTTCGGTGGGCATTTCCACACACATTTCTAAAAAAAAATACTTGAATTTATATAGGCCTAAGTCGAACAGTCGACTTATAGTTAATTAGTTCGATAGTCCTTGTGCTTTCAATTCAATCACAGTTATCGAGAGCTCATGACTGACCACCTTTCAGTAGTACTTAAATTGCAATTTTCTCGACCATTGATCTATTAACATTTTCAGCTTATATTTAGAGTTGAAACTGTCAAGCTTGAAATCAGTGTGACTTTTACACATCAAAAAGTAAAACCTTCTAAAGCGTTGCAGATTTATTCCAAATGTGCAATGACCTAATTTCATGAATCCTTGAACAATCACAAATGATTTTCTCCTCTACTCTCATACTTATGAATTCGTGCATGTAAACTTCCAAGACTGTGAAAGAAAGAGGAAGACTGTTATACAACTAGCTTCTGGCGAGTACTTTCATGTTAAATTTTTTATTGGTGTTCTGCAAGTTCATAATACATTGTAAGCGTATTCCCTCGGTCTTAGAAATTAAATCACTACAGATGTTTTTCTTAAATTTTATTTTCTATCGTAAAATGAAGTCAACCTGATAAATCAAGTCGAAACGATTTAATTATATTAAACGAATAATATAATTCGTTTCAACGACAGAAAGACAGTATAGTAATTCGCAGCTAAGCAGCACTTTGTGTGCCTTGACCTCCTCAAAAAAAACTATTTTCTGTAATTATTCCAACATTCTAGAAGAATTTTGCAAAGATGTGTGTTTTCCGATTCGTCTTATCGAGAGCAATTGAATTGATCACCTCTGTAGCTGTCTTGAACGCCCTCTCTCCCAAAATAGCTTTCGGAATGTAAAACATGTAAAAACACGTCTCGTTTCGAACTCTCCCTGATAATGTTCGGAAAGGGTCCAGAAAAAAGTGGTCAGCTCCCCAACAGTAGAGCGAGGCGCGCAAATGACACCTCGCCGAACCCAATGGTGGACCAGCAGAGGTCTGACCGTGAGTAACGAACGGGCGATCAGGCAGACGAACAATGCAAGTCGATTACTGCACAACTTAGCCTGGAGCATGTGGCGACGGATACTTCCTGATTGGCAATTTCATGTGTGCTAAGTAAAATGTAGCTCGTATTTCAGTCATAATTGCTTGAAAACTACTAAAATTTAAAAACTTTCATGACGTTAATGAATTGTGTAGAACAAATTTAATTTTAAGAGAAAATTACTATATGCAATATTGTAGTTGCCGGAAATCGCCGAAAAAATTCAAACTTTTGTAATTTTTGAAATTTCAGAAATAACAGTAAAATTGTGTACCTGCTCTATCTTTACAAGGGAATTTCACTCTGTTTTTACAAGAAATGTAAAGAAACAATTTGGAGCCATTTAAAAAAATGAAATATTTCATGGGCTTCATGCAAAGTTCCTCAAAATTAAAAAATGGTTTACAAAATCGCTGAGCTTGACTCGGGCCAGATCGACCGTGGAATATTCATTTTGGAAAAAAATCCTATGAATAGTTCCGGTGCTAGTGTTGTTCTCAGACGGACAGCAGCTGGGGCACAAGACAGATGGGCACACGTTCAGCCGAACGGAAGTTTTAAAGCTAATGAAGATTCAACAATACACATTTTTTGGGATCATTTCTAACATTTGAAATGTTCGGAATTTGAGAGAGTGCAACGAAATTGAGACCTGCGCCATTCTTTTAAGCACCCATTGTTCTATCTATGGAAAAAAATTGAAGAAATATTTTGAGCGGTTTTTGTAGAGAAGTTTTTTTTATATATTGCTTTTATTTCACGCAAAAGCTACTTCTTCCTTTTTTTCAGAAAAAAAAGCCCCTGATCTTTTTTAAAGATATGATTTTTTTAACAGATTTTGATTAGGAGAAAAATCTCTCTTTTCGATATTGTACTTTTGCAATGTTAATTTTTTGCACTTTTCGAAAATGTAGAGATTATGCCGAAAATGGGACTAGCATCGATTTTTAACCTTTCCATTTTTTTACCATACGAGAAGAAAATTTAAATAAAAAAATTGGAGCCTTTTTGAAAACAAATGTTTAAATATTGCTTATGTTTCACGCGAAAACTACACATATTTTCGAAAATGTGAACATGACGTAAAGACCTACATTTGCTTCTCGCATATCGTATTTTACACTATTCAAGAACAAACTTTAATTCAAAAATTTGGATCCCTTTTCGGGAAAACTTCGAAAATCTAATTGAGGTTTCAAGTAAAGTACCCCCCAAAAACATAAATATTCATTTGAAACTCAGAGGTTCTCGAGTTCCTTTAAATAGATCGAGGAACATCAATTTTGAAGAAAATCGGCTGAACGGTTTTGACGCTAGCTTTAACCACAGACAGACAGAGAGTTGGCTGGCCGGCCGGACAGAATGATGGACAGACTGACGTTTTGCCGTCAATCGATGTTTCGGTATCAAGAACCTACAAAACATGGATTCTGACTACATATTGTGTTGGGGAAATTAATTTACTATACATACCAAATATACGGAATTAAATGTATTACATATACGGAATTAATATACAATATATTCGTACACTCGTATAGGAACAAAATTTTTAAACTTTTTCATTACCAAGTCCCGGCAATGTGAGTAGTTCTGTCGAAAATTTACCTTTGTCCAGTGCATACTTTCTCTTCTCACAAAGGACGGTAAAAGAACTTTACACGGCATATATTACTCCGTATTTACATATGTATACGAGAAAGTAAAACGAAGATAGCAACTTTTTTTCCTTTCAAGAATGTTTTTACAAGAGCGTCAATTAATCTACTGAGCGCGAATCGCTATTACGTCGCTACATTTATTTCTTGCGTGTTTGAAATCGTAATGAATGCGGTGGAATGCCCGTTTGGTAAGAAGTCAACTCCGGGCCGCGAACCGGCTTGATTAGCCGGTCACTTGACTTCTGACCGGAGCGAAGGCTCGCAGCTGGCTGCGTGCTCGGCCCCGCGCTGGTCCACAGACGGGAGCCCTGGCGCTGCGTTGCGACGAAAGCAAGGGACAACGTGCGCGGCGCGTAATATTACGCCTCAGATGCTTGGAAATCGATTCTTTTGTATTCGATTGCAGCCGTATGGGTATCGATATCACCTAATCATCGGGTAACCTGTCTGTGTCCATCCGTCAGTCATTCACGGTTAGATCGCTTCCGGTTCACTATTTAGTACAAGGAACGTGTCATTCGACACGCCTAATCTGCTGATGAGAAGCTTGCCACTTTTTCGTATCATTCTAATGTTTTTTTACTAAAATTTATGCATAAAAGGTTTTTATACATAAATTTTAAAAGTTTTTATTAAAAACATTTTTTTCCAACTGTTTAAAATGTGGGAGACGTCAGATTAAGCTAGTAGACAGTATTGCGGAATCAATACACAGTAGAATCGGTACCGAAAAAACGTTAAGCGCTTTCTTTCGCCCCTTTCGATTCTTTTTTTATCTTTTAAATTTGTTGCGTCTTTCTCGCAGCTATGTCTCTTTTGGGCACTGAGCGCCATCTTTTCAGCCATCTTTTGGGCATTGAGCGCATTGTATATCTTGAGTTAATCTCTGTTTTGTCTTTTTTCTCGTAATGTCGCAGTGTGTCATTGGCTTTTATTCCTTCGGCCAGGAGCTTCATATGGCTTCTCTGTAGAACTTGGAGGAATTATTTTTTTATTTAATTGAGTGAAATCTGAGATGTTTGAGAAAAATTTTTGAGAATTACAAAATTAGTACCTATATTATTTTAATACAAACATTTAAGAAAAGTACCTTCGAACGTGAAGTAAAAGTAATTCATTACGTATATTCTAAATTCTATGTCGACACCAACCAATAGTGGAAGTGTAAATGGCTGAGTTCGATGTCGGCATATCAGCGGCATCGATTACACTAACCCTATCCAAATCTAACAAAGGATAAACTATTAATTTTTAGTTTTTAAATATTAAAATGTAATTTGTTAGTGTTTTGATTTTTAAAATCAATGAACGGGAAGAAATCAGATCACAGAACAATTTAGCAAATTATTGTTGGAATATTTTAATACAATCTCTGTGCATCCTGTTGAATTGTTTAGCTATACATACACAATTTTGTTTAAGATGAGATTCTGAATATTCGTTTCTATTAATCACTCACTGATTTAATATGATTTTCCGTTTCATTGAAACAGAATTGCTACGATGTCGTTATTTTGAATTATTATTTAACTATTCGAAAATTACGATCGTGAATACTTTCTGACTATTCTGAAAAGGTTCACAAACACTTTGGCCCCATTTCCCATCTGGTCAGGACATACCTTAATGCAACGCGTGTTCTGCCATTAAAAATAAGTGTGTACAGCCTAAAACAAAAGGGCAACCACAATTTCGGGCCATCTTATCCATATATCTTTTTACTTTCTCGCTACCGATTACGCAGAAGAGAGGAAGCTATGTAATGGCTCCGAAAAAAACAGGGTAGAAAAACTCTGGAAACGAAAAAGGGGATAAATTCCGTTGCTAAATTTATTAAAAAAGATATTCTAACACGTGGTGCAGCCAGAAACGGTTTTGTGGGTCCTAGTGTATTTTTACATATGGAATATTTTGTTGTCAGATCGGGTGGAGAGCCTCTCCCTCAGAGGTATAATTTCCCATATTGTCATGCTAAAAAAGGAGAAAATCAGGGATTGAACAATTAAAAGAAAAAATGTGTGATTATGTAAGGTTCCAACCCCCATTCGAAATTTTCAGGGGTAACGCTCCTCTGTGTGTACACCCATCAAAGAGTTATTAAAAACAAATCACGTTTGTCAAATGCCAGAAAACTAGTGAAACGTTGAGGACGATTCTGAAGCCGATTTAAGGTTGGTTTGGAATTAATATATCAAAATATCACTGGCTCAGCAAATTAAACAACGTTAATTCTCCTTGAATCTACCTGAAACGACAAAGGCACAATATTTCTCATAAGGTTTTCGGGTAGGGGACATGAAAAATTAATTCACGACCCTGCCAGGATTCGAACCTGGAATCTTCTGATCCGTAGTCAGACGCGTTATCCGTTGCGCCACAGGGCCACACAACTTTAGTATGTTGTTCACAAAACTCATAGAAAATTTTATACACTTTTATTTTTAACGAAAGAATGAAGAATATTGTTTATTAAATTTAATTCGTGATGAATGTAAAACATTAATGAAATGTATACTTGTCATGAACAATTTGAAAAGGATTTTTTAACCGTGTATACGACGAGAATGGAAAACGCCGTTCAAGCCATTGTTTATTTTGAAGCATCAATATAATATAAAACTATAATCAAGTATAGGCTGAAAGGGAGAAACTACAATCAAAATATTCCCCTTCCTTTATATTCAAGATTATTGCATCATGTCATTTCTGCTTTCTGAGAATTAACCGGGCCCTGGAAAGAGGGTATGCGTTTACTCTCCCTTCTCCTCTGGCTACGGGCCACCTCCCCTCTTCCCCCACCACGACGCGTAGTGACGCGCCTGCGCAGCACGGCTTCCTGCGGGGAGCCGCGGCCAGTGCATAGAAAGGGCAGTCGCGCGAGGGAAGGCGGAAAAGTAGTAGTCGGAGACGCGGCGGGCGTGCTTGGGGGGCAACGTGAGTGTGTGAGTGGCGGACGTATGTCTAATGAGCGGATGAACGGACCTGGTAAATAGTGAGCATTATACAGTGAGTAAGGCGTCTTTTAAGCGCCGAAACGAACGCACAATAGCAGTGTATTTATAACTCGAGTGAACCAGTGATTAGCCACACGCCATCATGTTTGATGTTTTCGGCTCCGTTAAGGGGCTTTTGAAGCTCGATTCGGTGTGCATAGATAACAATGTGTTTCGATTGCATTATAAAGCGACAGTAATAATTTTGATCGCGTTTTCTTTGCTGGTCACGTCACGACAATATATTGGAGATCCAATTGATTGCATTGTGGACGAGATCCCTCCAAATGTGATGGACACATACTGCTGGATTTATTCGACGTTTACTATTCCCAACAGGCTCAAGGGCGTTATCGGCAGGGACGCTGCTCATCCTGGAGTTGGGAACCACGTGGAAGGCGTCGATGAAGTTAAATACCACAAATACTACCAGTGGGTGTGCTTCGTCTTGTTTTTTCAAGCCATTTTGTTCTACGTCCCACGTTACCTGTGGAAAACATGGGAAGGTGGACGCATTAAGATGCTGGTTCTGGATCTGAATTGCCCGGTAGTTAGCGAAGATTGCAAGAATGATAGAAAGAAATTGCTGGTAGATTATTTTGCAACAAATCTGCGCACACAAAATTTCTATGCCATCAGGTTCTTCATTTGTGAAGCGCTGAATTTCGTGAATGTTGTAGGACAAATTTATTTCATGGACCTGTTTCTTGATGGCGAATTCACCACATATGGCTCAGAAGTAGTGAAATTCACGGAGATGGAACCAGAAGATAGGTACGATCCCATGGCGCGTGTGTTTCCAAAAGTCACCAAATGCACCTTCCACAAATACGGTCCATCCGGTTCGGTGCAGAAGTTCGACGGCCTGTGTGTGTTGCCCCTGAACATCGTCAACGAGAAAATCTACGTCTTTTTGTGGTTCTGGTTTGTCATCTTGTCTGTGCTTACCGGTCTCACTCTGGTGTACCGAGCCCTTGTGGTCATGGGCCCCCAGGTTCGCATGCATCTGCTGCGCGCTCGTTCTCGCCTTGCTCCTCAGGAGCAAATTGAAATTATTTCACGCAAATGCCAGATCGGCGATTGGTTTGTATTATATCAGCTCGGTAAGAACATCGATCCCCTCATCTACAAGGAATTGGTTGCAGAATTAGCCAAGAAGTTAGAAGGAAAAGAAACGGTATAAGTGATAAAGTGCCTTTTCTCGTTAGCGAAATTTTTTTTCGAGATAATCTCTATTTTAGAGAAGAATTATTAGTTATGAAGGCAAATGGTGTATGTGTTCATTCCTAATTCGCCATTTAGATCTTTAAAACTGAAAGGCGGATTTTGTAAAATACAGTTCGTGGGAATTCCTGCTCGGAATACTCAACTGTAGACTACTCAACTTTGTCTTCTATCCTTGGCCTACACGCACAAAAGAGATATTTTTATATGCTTTTACTGGTAGGAGAAGGGACCAAAACATTCTCATTGCATACCAACGTTATCATCCTACACATCAGGAACTGCATACTGCCTTTTGGAAGAAATGTTGGTAGTGGTGCAAGGGAATTGCATTTGTTGTGGTTGGCCAAGGATGAAGCAATGGAGAGTGACCTAAAAGAATTGCTGTGATGTGCTAAAGACTGGTAAATAAGAACAGCGATTGCCTTCAGCTTGTCACATTGTTTACTTTGGTATCCACTTTTGTGGGCAGCCTACATGTGCAAAGGAAATGCATGTGTAATTATATTGATATTTACTGGTGGTTCTAATGTGCATCAATGCCAAGTCATTGTTTTTTCCTTTGCATCTTCATTTTTTGCTCTAACGATAGCCATTGCATTTTGCTTCTCTAGGTTATGTTACATTTTTCATGCATTTGAACTGCCAGAACTCTTATTTTGTTTCATTCTGCTGTCCTTTTGTATACATATTTATTTAATTTTGAGTACATTTCTTTCACTTAAAGTCAAGTGTAGTGCGAAACATGCAGAAGTATAAAAATATTGTTACCTTCCGAGGTTACGTTCTTATTCAAATACATTTTCTTGTGGATGAAATGTTTTTATTGAACATTCTCGTGCATTTTTCATGAAGAGGATCAAATGGTGTGTTTTATTGATGTTTTTAATGAAAGTTCATAATGCCATATTTTCCAACCTGCTGTTGTAACTTCAACATTCCAGTTGTAATACACATGACATTCAAATCATTTTGTTTTATTGGAGGTTATCATGTGATGCAAATGATAAGAGGTATTTTTACCTTGTAACGCACAGTGCATTTGTAACAACAACGATGTGCATTTTTTGTAGTAGCCAAATGTTGCCTAGTTTGATATTTAAATTGGGATCAAATACTGTACAAAATGTAAAGATATTCCATTTCTGATATTGAAAGTTTCATTCCAATCTTTTTGAACATTTTGCCATTCCAAGCTCGATATGTATTTGTATTGTTTGGTATAATGTGTGTTTATATTATGAACATGTGTAACCAGTTTCTTGGTTACTTTTTTGTTGTTTACGGGCTAAAGGAGGAGTGGAACTTATGTGCCTTGAACAATAATGTAAAAATATCATGAAGTCTGATACAGTGATGCCAAATTATTCCTTGAAATCACAATTTTACAGTGATGCAGTAATTTTACTGTCAGTTGCAACAAATTGCTCATATCTATGTACAGTCAGAAGCTTGAAAAGAATTGGAGATATTGTTGTATGAAGTATGTTTTTAGAGTAGCTCAGTATTCAGTGTTTACATATTAATTTTAGGGTATGAATGAATGGCAATATTTTGTTATGGTATATTTTTTAGGCTGACTGTACGTCTTCCATTTGTGAACATTCCTCATATCACTTCATATCTTTGGATACAATAATATACATTTTGTATAAATCTCCGTATACAAATAAATTCTCAGTGCTTAAAAGTTTGTTTTTATGTCTGTTGCTTATATCCTTGCCTGATAGAATAGAATTTCCTTTTTAATTCTGGTATGTCTTGAAAGTTTATTATTAGGGCAGGTTTTTTAATGAGTACTAAGGTGGTATTTTTCAAAAAAAAAAAAAAAATTAAAAGTATTGACTTTGAAATTCTTGCCCCTGCAATTAATGGATCGTTTAAATAAATGTATATTGGTTAAAAATACTATGAAATTGGAGTAAAATTTAGAGAAGAGTGAGGGGAAATTATCCTTCAGTAAATGTTTTTTTTGGACCAAGTTGTTTTGTTTCAATATGCTACAATTACAATAATACAACAAATCAAATTATATAATTTGCAATAAAGATATTTCTTAAAGTTATAAAAATTATTTGACAGGACACGTCAACAGCATTCAATGTATGAATTGTTTCGATGTATTAGCGTGTTCACAGATGTCAACGTGTTGCTGGCGCGTCTTTGCTCTTTCGGTTTCCAGTTCCATTTGTCTCTTCTGCTGACAAAGGTGCCCCACAACCACCGCCGTTGTTAGGAAGAGTGCGAAGGGTGTCCAAAGCCCTCCTTGACCGGCATCACAAATGGCCGCCGGGAGTAGCCTTTTTGGACCGGGCTACCTTGGAGGAATGCCGGCCAGGGGGAATATCACAGTATTGTTCTCGCGCGGGAGGGGAATAAAGTATCTGCGGCAATGGGCCGAATCTGATTCTTGCTGACCGAAAGTCTGTCTTTGAATAAATCGGAAACAAAACTGGTTAAGACAGGAGACATTTTTCTGAATAAAGTAGATATTGTACCGTTATTGTATTTTGGTGTGTAGTATGCTTCCTATATCTAGTAGGACGAACATTTCTAACGTCAAGGAAAAATTAAAATACTTTTATCCTAAAAACTATGTTTGCATGATAATTTATTATTTTTTTTCCAAACATTTATCATGTTTACTTAATGCTTTCTATCTAATAAATTAATGTAGAGTGAACAGATGCGGAATAAACATTGAAAGGGAACTCGATATTACTATAACCTTAACGGTTTCTTTGTAATGTTGGTGTGTCGGTATTTTGTCCGCCCAGCCGGAGTGCATACTTCGCCCTCGTGTTTGGGTGTCTGAAGTTGAGTCGACGCGACGGCGGTGGCGCGGGAGAGGGGGCGGAGAAAGAGACGGCAGGTGCTGCCCCCCTCCTCCGCGTCCCGCCCTGGCGGCAGCCTCCCTTTCCCCGCGGCTGCGCCAAACAAGGTTTTGTTCTGGGGCAGGTGGGCCGCCGCGGCGCAGCCAGCCAGCGCACCCTCGCGGGCGCTATGCACACCTCCAAGGCAAGGGGGCGCGCTTCGCGGGTATGGAAGACCATTATCGACTGATTAACAAGGTAAGGTAGGATGAAATAAACGAAGACTGCCACATTCATTGGTGCTTTAATACTACTTTTAAAAAAAATATTAGACCATCCAATTTTTCATGTTTAACGAGAGTCTTATGTAGAACGGTTGTAAATAATGAGCTCAATGGTCATATGATTGAGATTACTTCCCCTAATGCCTCTGCGTTAGCCCTGCAATAAATCGAAATTCTTGTCGTCATCTGATTCCAGATGTTCAATGAACACATTCGAGTTTAACTGTATTTAAACTGTTTACTATGTACTATTCATTTCCAATTTATGGGGTTCGCAAGTAGCTTTAAGAACAAGAAGACAAAATCAAATAATTCTTTTGTTACAGAGCGGGTTTCCTCATTTTGGATCACATTTGGAGACCTAGAATAATTGTGGGAATGCTGATGACGTGTTGTTGATTGTTCAACAACAATGCTCAAATAATGGTGGCCATTTTTTGTCGAGTTATTGTTTTATTGAGAGAGCTGGCTTTCTACGGTTTTCATCAGTCTAGAAATGTACAAAATAAATACCAAATCATAAAAAATTATAAACAATATGATAATACAAATAATGAAATTAATACAAATTAAAAACATTTAAAAATTGTTTTCCAATAATTAACAATGAGGATAATGAAAGTAATTAGATACATTTTCAAATAATGAAATTAAAATAGATACATTTTTAAAAATAATATCAAATAATATTTCAAAAAGTCAAACAGACCTAAAATAATACATATGGTCTAAATTTGCAATCAGACCAATTTTTGAAAATTCAAATGGAAAACCTGGTTTCTGAATTTCAGGCTTACAAAATCATTCTACTTAATAAGGAATGAAAAATCAAAAAGCACCATGTGCAAGTTTGTCTTAGAATTTTTGCTATATTTAAAATCATGACATTTCAATATTCACGGATTTCAATTATCTAAACTTTTTTCTATTTTTCATCAAAATATGTACAGCCTGCGACTATGTAAATTGATGAAATGCACACAGTTCAAGTTTTTTTTATTAATACAAAATGTTTTCACAAAATAAATATAAGTAAATAAAATATACATTTACTATAATTTTAAATTAAAAATATTTTATATTTCGGTTAAATTGTTTGGTTAGTATTATTTAAATTATTAAATCGTATTACAAACATTTTGAATATGACTTGAGAGGTGCCGATCATCTATATAATCCCTAGGGTGCGGATTTTGATGTCCTAAAACATCGCAACACATTATCAATAAAATGCTCTTAAAACGTTTTTAAAATGTCCAAAAAGAAACGAAAAATGACGTAAAATCTGCTTAATGCCATTTCTGATGAACAACTCAAGTTGGATACCATTACCGATGAAATCGAGGATTCTTCTATTTGTTCAAGTAACTCGGCTTTCAAACTTTTGTTTTGGACGGTTCTTTATCAGAAAATCTCGGTCTTTAGTTATTCCGAAATTGGCTGAACCGCCAATGGCTTTGAGAGGCATCACGGGAACCTTCGATTACATACTCACAATGGGTAACATTACAACTTCTGAGCAAAAAAGTCGAATAGGCTACCAGGTATAGATACTCATAAATTCTGTGGTAATGAAACATTTGTTTCATCTCGTAAATATTATTTGAAGCAAGTACCAACAAAATTATATTGAAATAAGCGAAAATGCATTAAAAATTATGGAAAAGAGTAAAAAATGACTTATTAATCGAAATCAACCAAAAATGAAAAAGAAAAAAGAGACGTATAAAAATGAATCATTTCCTTTTGTCATAACATAAAAATAATTTCTATTCTAAACGGTATTTTTCAAACGTGTAAAGAAAAATTATTTGATTAAAATCCGCTTCGTAATAATCACATAAATTCATGTGTGTGTACTATTGCCTAAGTTAAACCTAACAAGAACTTGTGTTTAATTAATGTCTAATATTTGTTATAATAATTACATTCTCTAATAAATCCGAAATACAAATATGTTTAAACATTCAATTAAATAATACATTTCAAAAGTGCATATTGTGAATATTTTTAAATCAGAAATTTATGGTGCTACAACAGCACGTACTTTCTTGCAATATTGCTAATGGCTGTTCAATATTATAATATGACAATTTCTCTCACACACTTTAATTACCATTTGGAGAATTCTGAAACAAACGACGCTATGAATAATATTTATATTTTTTTAATTAAAAACGTTTTAAACGAAAACTGCTTTCTGCCATTGAATTCAGAGTGTCTGCATCTACATAATTTTTATTTAATTTTTTTAATTAAAAAATATACCTATTACATTTAATGCACCAACGTTGCGCAATGAATATTTCAGTCGTAAATAAAATTAATAGTTTATAATAACGCGAACGAACTGTGGCCGTCATTATCGCCTTCTGTTATCAGTGAGGCTTTACAACAATGACCGCTAATTCGTAATACATTTTGCAAATTAGCATTGTTGACAGCTCTGTCAAGGAAATGGATATAAAATATAATAAATATAATATTGTTATATGCATCAAAACTACTCGGTTTTTACGCGCATTTCTCTTCATTCCCAGATCTTATAATGAAGAGCGAACTCATCCATTCGTTTTCACATTTAACTCAATTAAAGACGGGAATTTATAATAGGTTTTAAGTAATTTAAAAAAGATGAATTTGTAAATGTATAAAAAATTGGCGAATGTTAGAAACGAACAATCTAACTTACGAAGCATCCTGCTGGAATTAGCTCTATTATGTTCACGAAGTGCAGTCATTTCAGAGCGGGCTATTATGTTTGTCGCGAAATTACAACAAACAAAAAAAAACTCAGATAAAAAAAAGCAGGATCTTATTTGAAAATCGTTTTTTTATGAACACATTTCATTAAGAAAAAAACTATCTTCATAATTCTGAGGTCACGGGGTAAAAGTTCTTAAGTCAATTTTTGGCAAAATTGGGTTAAAAACTGAAACTATAAGTTAAGTCTCTATATTTTATTTTAGTAAAACGATCAAATTCAAATGTTGCCTCCGTAACGAGAAAAATGCGTTGGGAAACAGCGTTGAGCATAGGAGAAAGCGTTGGCTCAATAATCTAGCCCTTGTTTTCTCCAAACTTAGATTTTTGACTTTAGAACTTTTACCTTGTGACCACAGATTGTAGGAAGACGCCTTCATATTTTTCTTCGCAAAATCAGGTATTTTAACGAACATGAAACCTGCACCATTCTCGTAAGCGTTCTTTATGCTAAGGTTTCAATTTAATAAAAAAATGTGCAATTTTTAAGAAAAATGGTTCAAAGAAAATAAAAATTGCCTGTAGGTGTGACATAGAACTTAAAAAAATATTAATGTTCTTGAAAAATAGAACATTACTTTATTTGAAAATCTGTTTTTGATGAACTTATTTCATTAACAAAAAACAATTATATTCTTTATAATTGCAGTTGTAGGAAGACACCGAACAAATTTTCAGTTTTTTCAATTTTCGAAAAATAGGTTTGTAATATTCTCTTAAACGTCCTTCAGACTATTTACCAACAAAATTTCATCAAAAACGATGAATCCATTTTTTGAGAAAAAAATTGTTTAAACAGAAAATGCCCATTTTTCAAAATATACTCACATCTTTGAAAAAATTGTACGTGACCTTATTTCAAAATCTATCTTTAAGGAACAGAGGGGAAAAATTCTATTTTAATATTTTAGTTGTAGGAAGACGCCGAAAAAAATTGAATTTCTTCCATTTTCGAAAAATCAGAATTTTCAATGAAAATGGGACATGCAGCATTGTCTTAAACGTCCTTTACACTATCCAACAACAAAATTTAATTAAAATCGATGATACCATTTTTTAAAAAATGGTATGATGATGGATGATGCCCCAGGGGCATCATGTAAAGTACCCCAAAAATTGAAATATCGATTTCAAGTTCAAGGGGCCGCAACATCAGCTAGATCGATAGGGGAATATCAATTTTAGAGAATATCGGCTGAACGGTTTAGCCACAAGCATTGTTCACAGTCAGACAGACGGATGTTTTGCATTCACTAGATTTTTCGGTATCAATTTCACACAAAACATGGATTCTGGCTACACCACGTGTTAGAGGATGTTTTTTTACATTAGCATCTCGATTTATCCACGTCTTCATTGCTAGAGCTGTGTAATACGAGATTTTCTGCCGAAAATTCCCCGTTTTTTCGCGCAGCATTACGAAATCATCTACTGCGGTTGCGGTAGATGATTTCTTCCATGCCCTAAAATGTATTACGATCGTACTTGCGAGAAAACTTTCTGTGTCAGAACTACGGTAGCTGATCTGTGTAACTGAGATGAAAAGGAGAGGAGCACCGTCTCTCTTAAGATAGATTTGGGTTTGATTCCCCTTACCTTTTAGGTGGACGTGCGTATTTGTGTGAGTAACGTGTGTTACCAGTTTAGACAAATGGAAAGTGTGTAATCAACTTCCCCTTTCGTACCGCAACGACCAAGAGCAAGAAGGAAAAGTAAGGGTCATGCTGGAGCTACTCTGTGGTCCAAAGTGGTCTAAAAATATTACGTAAAATGAGTGTAAATTTCTTTTAAAAAAATCAAAAAAATCATTGGAAGAACGATTGTTTTTTTTACCCTCGCGTAGGTTACAAATTGTCTAATATCTTGAACCTATAATTAGGAGAACTTGATGCCGTGGGACCTGGAGTGTTTCGAGGCGCGGTGTGCACGGCTGTTGTTTGTGCATGCGCCGTGTGTGCTGCAGTGCGAGACGCGGCCCGCGGCCAAAACTCTTCCGAAGGCTTGACTTTGCTCGGCGCGGCGTCCTCGCGTCGCCGCGCCGCGCCACGCCACGCCGCGCCACTGCAAAAGACGAGCCGTAAGCCAATACCTCACCGCTGTGCCGCACAGCGCCGGCAAACAGGGACGGCCCCACGCAGCGGGCCCGACTGCCCGCCGCCGGCGCGCGCCACGCATGCATCGCAGGCTCTTCAGCCAGAGGCGAAGGCGGCGCAGGCGGTCGCCGCCACTGCTGGATCCCCAAAAGGCCTAGAGCTTTCGTTAATTTTCCTTTAAGGGGCAAAATTAATTTAAATATTCATTTATGTTCAAATTATGTACTTGTTTAAACAATAATATTGTAGTGTATCATATCTACAGTACATAAATAATACACAATATAATAAGAAATAAGTTAATTATTTAACAAAAATCTACGATCCCCCCCCCCAATAATCGGCTGAATCCGCGCCTGGTCGCAGCTATGCCGATTTTGGCGGCTGACATTTCGGCCTGCCGTGTGTGTTTTTTGGTTGTCCTGATGTGTCGGATTCGTACAAATACGTGCTGATGAACGGAAATAGTCATATCGAACCCAAACGATCTTTTCCGATGGCATTGAA
The DNA here is from genome assembly GCA_031308135.1 of Acheta domesticus. Classification (NCBI taxonomy): domain Eukaryota; kingdom Metazoa; phylum Arthropoda; class Insecta; order Orthoptera; family Gryllidae; genus Acheta; species Acheta domesticus. The sequence goes on along the minus strand of JAHLJT010002406.1, from coordinate 73,637,164 downwards.
AAACATCGGCATTCGGACGAAAATCTGTTTCGTTCTTTTTTAAAATTTATTTATTTATTATCATCAACCTCAAGGTCATTAGTCACGTAAACATAGTTTGCATTTTTGAAAAAAATGATACAATGCACAATTTCTTGAAAGTACAGTGTTTTTTCTTTTCATAACCAGGTTTTTCCGATTTTATTCCATTATTAAATTTGTTTGCTTTTATCGGTTCCTTTCGCCCAAAATCAGCTCGAGAGCCGAGGCCAGAGACTTATCTTCAATACGTGTAGAAGATCTTGAACGTGCCTTTCTCAAATGTTCCAAAGAAAAAGACGTGGAATTACGGGAATATTTGGCTATTTTGGGTGGAACATTATACATTACCAGGTGCTTTTGGTTGTTTTTCAGATGAAATAAGTCAGACGATTTCGCTCACAGTCGTCCGGTAGCGAGCGGCCGATATTTCGATTGCACCGTGAACGTAGCTTAAAACTCATCGGGATTCAGCTCCGCTCCCCACAAACCTAAGCTACCATTGACAAGAACAGTTGTTTTCTAATTTGTATAGTAAGGAAAGGCATTCGATATCTCAAAAATAACGAGTTATAACGAAAGAAACATTAAAATTGTCCTGGAACAACAAATTAAGTCAGAGCAAAATGAAACGTAACCTGTATTTAATTGTAACCTTCATCCATTGTACCTTTAATGTACTGCGAGTGTGAAAAGCCGAAATATGTTTACCAGATGTATCGGGTATATATCTTTCATACAGTAAAACTTTACGTTCCATATTTGCGAAAGCGGTGTAAGAAGGTTCGAAAAAGTCATTTATGTTAAGTTTAAGTTTTATTTGTAAATGTTTACATTTATTTTGTCCACATTTGTTAATTTTTTCGTGTCTGTTCCTCAGTCGTTATTCTGTAATTACTAAAAAGAATTCCCTCGTACTAGAGTAAGACGGTCGTTAATATTGTGAAGTTGGGAATTTCTTCAATCTTCCCTCATATTTATGAAGTCGAAAACTAAGGGTTCAAACTTTTTAACATGGGCCACCCTGCGGTTTTTAAATTAGTTTTTGATAGTATCTAATTTTTGTAATAGAAACAAATACTGTATAAATAGTGTGCATCAGTATTAAAAGAAATCACGCAGAACTTGATACACTAATAATTTTTAAAAGAATTTAAACGTGCCATCAAATTTAGGTATGTGCGGTGTTGGCACTCGGAATATTGCTCACGGCGATTTGAGTATATCAGTGCTGTAGAACTTCGACGCCACTTTTTAGTCTTTATTTTAAAAAGTTATTTATGAGTGTAAAACGTCTCCAATGTAGTTCAAGGTCAGCTCTTGCACCCAAGTACGTGATCACGCTGTTTTTTTCTACTCTAAAAAGTTAAAAATCAAAAAAGTTCTCTAAAAGACGTCTTATTGAAGGACACGCATAGGCGTGAGCATGATTTCAAAAGGAGCTGCGTAACTTCTCATAATAAAACAATTTATTCCCGTGAATATGTTTAAGCACTGATATGACCCTTTTTAACTTGACAATTTGGGGGAATTGTTTTACGACTTTTGAGAAATAGTCTCTGCAAGCCATCTGGAAAACCTGTAAATGGTACAACATAAAATCAATTGTTAATTGTATCAAATAAGTTATCATTTAATTCTCGTTGTTTTTTCTCGTATTTACTGTTAAAATGTTAAAATTGCAAATTAAAAATAACGGAGAAGGGGGTCCAGAAATTCATTTGCCGTCATCTTGCTTTAGACTGCGCACGCGTAGTTGACAAGGACTAATATTGCTTAATACCCCTTTCGTTCATTCCTGAAGAAATTATTTTGGTGGGAGGCTGAGGATGATGATGGAGCGATGGTGGAAAGTGAGGAAAGGAGACGAGAGAACCCCGAGAAAGCCTGCTGCGAATCCCCTTTGCCCACCGCAAATTCTTCGTGTGTGACCAGGATTCAAACCCCAGAGACGGAGAGTGAGAGGTGTGACACTACGCGTCGCTCTGTTTTAAACTTTCTGAGAGGGGAAGGCCAAGGAAACTCCAACACTGCCAATTGATTGATTAATGATTGTGGGAGCGTCAACTGCTAAGGTCATGAGTCCCGAAAGTGGGAATGCATGTTTTTAACGCGGCGATGTTCCCCCGCTGGATGATGAGATCCGGCGTCGACCTACCCCGCAGGCGGGGTTTTCCGCAACCTGGAGCCCTCCCTCTACCAGGGCACTGCCCCAGCCGGGACAAACTCTTAGTAAGTTCCCGACATGCGTGGTAGTGTAGTGCATGCGAGTATACGTGTGTGTAAGTGAGGGGTGAGGATAGGACGAGGAAGAGCTAGAAAAGACCGCGCGGGGTCCATGGCCGTTTGTTAGGGTACTACTCCGGCATTCACTTGGTGTTTATCGAATAAACCACGGAAAAGTACCGATCAGAGCAACCGGCTGCTAGACTTCTCCAGACAGTGCTCAATTCGACCCACCTCACAAGTGGTGTGAAAAACCCTGCCGGCTTCGGGACTTGAACTTCAGGACCACCCGGGCAGAGGCACCGCAGTGCCATCAGTTGATGCACTGGGCCATCTTTGCCGGTGGAGGAGACCGAGGAAACCGCAACTTGGCCAAAATTCAATTTTTCTCCCTCCATTAGCCCTGGAGGGGCGGGAATTTATTCAAGTAAGGGAGGTACAATTCGTTCTCCAGCCGATTTGGCTTGTGGAGATGGTGGAGGGCGGTATCTTAAATAGACTAATTAAACTAACTTATATCTAACTTAAAACTATACAGCGTGCCGCTCCCCTTCCCCACCTCTCCCCCCCCCCCAGCGCTGATACATCCTCCCTCTCCCCGCGCGCCCCCACCCACGCCCGACCAAAATTACGGCCGCCGTATTGCGGAATTGTTTTGGCCCACTGTGCGGTGTCGGGCGATTCGGCTTCGTTTTTGCGGGCCACCCGTCGCCCCGCCCCGCCCCGCGCGGGCCGTGTGATCTCATGCAACATGTGGGCGATTTCTGCGTGCCGAGACATGCCGCCCGCGCCGCGCCGCGCCGCGCCGCGCGTGCGTGGGAAGGACCCGCCTTTTCAGAAAGAGGCGTCGGACGCGGCGCGGCGCGGCGCGACAGGTAGAATAGCGGCCACCTCGTTATCTCCAGCCCCCAGTGACACACAAGTGCTCAACGCCGCGTTTCTCACACCGGAGGCGCTGGGCACGGAAAAGCTATATATTACAGATCAATGTTCAAGGATTTTCATCGCCGTGCTAACTAAAAGAAAGGATTTTTTGAAGGAGACCAGCTTTAATGGTCGACCTGTTCATAACATCGTGTGGTTACATCCAGGGGCGTACTCGCACTCATAAATTTCCCAGAAGTGTAACGTTCGAGTTTGTACTATAAATATCGTTAACTCCCCAAAGCGTTACAATAGGCACCCCAAAAACAGTTCTTTTCCGGTGTGTTCTCTCAACTACAAGGTTGACAATTAGCTACACTGTTAAAGACTTGCCGGGTGTGAGAATGTGGCACGGACCACAGAATCTTACATTTTTCTCCTCAAATGCAGTGTGGGTTGTACAGTCGTAAATAGCGCGTGACAAATCCAGAATGTCCTTCGTTTTTCAGTACACGAAAGGAGGCCAAAGCGATAAGCCGAGCATCCGACTACATTACTGAATGCAACGATTGTGTTTATTTTGCGCAGAGTAATGAATTAAACTTTCAATTACTTAATTATTAAATACTCGCTGTTAAGTTAAAACCATTTGGGGATACGTTTAACGATGGGGATTATCAATGGTCACCGAAATTCTGCCCTTAAAGCGAAGTGACAGATCAATACCATGGCATACTTATTTTAATATATTTATATCACATATGACGATATTGGACTAATAAAAATTTAATTGTATTGAATTATCTTTACAGCTCTGCGACCTGATTTACACTCTTTTGTTTTGGCGTATGATTCCAGAGGTTCCATGGTAGCAGAAGCCGCGTTGCTAATGCGCGCCTTCGCTAAAACTCTCCAAGTGTAAATGAGCCGTTGAGAACAAAAGTGTGGAAGTCAAATTTTGGAAGATTTGATTTAGATGCCCTGGTAGATTATCTGAACATTGTTCCATCACGGGCTAAAATGGTGTGAGTCAAACTTCAATATTTCTTAGCTAGGGGCCAGCACAATGCACAAGTAGCCAACAAGTTGACTGCTGCATGCAATTGTAGTGGAAGTCACAGGTTGGATGAAACAACTGCTTCCAGGGGCTCCCAAGGAATAGTTTCTTGTTTATCTGAATCCATCACAGAAGAAGCATCGCGAAAAAAACCGCTTTTAGTGATGTGTGCACAGGTCATATTCGCAACTTTAAAATTGCTCTCACTTGGTTGAAAATCGGGACAAAGCTTTATTTTTCCATCACATTACTATCTCAGACGACAATTGTGCAGGCCAATTACTTGAATGTAAGACATAGTTTTCAGAAACGTGTGTGCAAAAGTTGTGAAAGTCAATAAAATAGTTAATTTCATAATTAATAAGCAATGTTTCAGTCCAAAATATCAGTAATAAATTAAGAATATCTTCTTAACACGTTCATAACACTTTACGTCATTTATTTCTAGGCATTATAGTTTTATAGCGTTTTTCATTTACACGTCATTTTCCGGAAAGACTTAACACCACTTTTGCTCTCAACGGCTCATATGGTGTCTACTGTCCACAATGCGCTTGCTCACGAAAGGGCACGCACTTGGGGTTGTCTGCCACGGAAATCTGATGACGAACACCGTGATTCATTTGAAAGACCTATCTTGTTTAATTATTCTCTGTTGATTCATTTCATTGTTACTTTGTTACATTGTAAAGGAGGCTGTTGTCCCGTTCGTAATGTGAATGACAATTAGATATGACAGTTGGAGAAGCCCATTAAATTCCTTATTACATGCATTTTGGTTCATTCCAATAGCGTAATTAGGCTCAGAATATTCGATGATCAATATTTGCTGCTGGAAGTTGCTATTTTTCCATGGAGTGATTTGTCTCTCGACGAATTCCTTAACATGCCCCGGTATTTGTAAGTTTTACCCACTCAAGATCATGAATCACAGTGTGCATATCAACTTCAATGCTCTCTGACATTGTCAGTTTGCCTCTTTTATTATTATTATCTCTTTATTCACAGCTATCTGGAATTACAGTAATCACTCAGATACATATCAAAGCATGATCACTTATTACTTACAAGTTAATAAATAGCGCTTACAGTATTTACACAGCATTTACACAACACAGTACATAGCATACAGTATTTACACAATATTTATAAAAATTAAGACCTTTGAATTGTATATAAAAATTTTCAACAAATGTTTTATAAATCTGAACCCATAATTCTTCTAACCAAAGAACATGTATTAATTATAAGAGTAAGAGTGGGCTGTTGTTATTATTATTATTATTATTATTATTATTATTATTATTATTAAAGGTTGATTGCAGCTCTGCTGGCGGCGGCGATAGGCGCTGCAACCTGCCCCGGCGCCGTCTCTTGTTCGGCCGCCGCCGCCGCTGAGGGGGTGAGCGGCGCAGCGTGCGCGGCGGCGGGGGCGGGGGCGGGGAGGGGTGGGCGGCGCCGCGGGGGGTCCGCGCGCGCTGTGAGGTCCAACGGAGCGCGGTGGCGGCGGCGCGGATCGTCGCTTCGATGGGCGCTCGCCAGCTCCGGAGCGCCACGGACAATGCACGGCAAAGAGACCGAGGGGCGCGTGCAGGCGGCGCTGCTTCGGAGAGGAATGCGTGCCTTTATCAGCGCGACGTGCTTTTGCTCTCCCAGGCTCTTTGGAGGTCACTGAAATTACCGCGGACTACTGTATTACAGCTCATTACTTATAGATTAGTGATTATAAGGTACGCTCATGAATTGAATATTTCAATATTGTTATATATAGCACACACTTTCTGGTATTATTCGTAACGGTTAGTTAATATTATTGGTAGTAATAAATAATCTATAAATAATGAGCTGTAATACAGTAGTGCGCGATAATTTCAGTGATCTCTAAAGAGCCTGGGAGAGAAAAAGCAGCAACTTGTACCCTACTAATATTTCAGCTATTTCTCGAGAAACTCTTCGCCAAACGATGTTTGCGACTTCAAAAAGCATCTTAAATTTTTGAATATTGAACACTTGAATGATAATGAATCTTGTTCTAAAGAATTAAATGTATTGCATTCTATCCTTATACTCGCAAAAAATTTGGTTATTGGTAAGTACATCCTCCTCGCTTCGATCGAATGAAAAAAAAGCAGAACGAAATTGGGAAAAATGTTTGAGAAAATGTTGAAAACCATTTGTGGGCTTCATATAAATATCGAAGGTCCCCAAATATCCATTTAAAATTTGCACGACTTTCAGTTCGGTGAGTATGATCGGAGAAAATCCCGTTTTGGAGAAAATAGTGTTCAGTGTTGACGCAGACATCACACAGACGTACCGGCACATTCACGGTCGGATGGACTGACAGACAGAAGGACAAACAGATTGACAGATAGGTTTTTGAAAATAATTTTCTGTATCAGGATGCATTTTCGTTAAAATTTCAACATCGCAGCAGTACACAACTTTCTCGATACTACGTACACGAGAGAGAAAAATAGCTTTCACCGCGCAAGCGGTAAAATTCTCATTAACGGTTGAACGCACATCATCGACTGCTGGCGTTCAACCTTGTGCTGCCAGGAGCTTGATGCCCACGCCGCCGCACCTGGGGCGCATGTCGTGCGGCGCCGTCATCACATCCGCGATCGCTCTCAGCGCTCCGCCAACCTGCGGTTCAATCACGGAGTCTGAAGACCGTGACCTTTGTCCACGTGCCAGTGCTGAGTTCGTCCAATTTTGTTATTTTTGATAAGGATTTACTTATTTAACATTCAAGATATTGTAAGTTCGTGACATTACGCATTTTAACCATCAGAATTAAAAAAAAAATCGCTTCAAGGACAGGAATGACATTGCGAACGATCTTTGCAACCAATGTCGTTTTCAGTTTTTCGAATGATTTGTTCACCGAAAATTTGAGTGTGCATCCAAAATGGTTCGTTTTCAGGAAAACGTTTTCTTCTGTTCTTGACCTCAAGACCTTTTCTGTAATCTAAGAAAGCGATCAGCCTTGTGTAAGCGGGAAACTTGGTAAAACGTACCTGTTCGAAGTTTCTTAGTGTATTCTCAACTTCTTGTTATAAAGTGTTATGTCGTTATGTCCCACGTTGCAATTCAAGAGCCTCCCTCAGTTTTGTGTTACATTTAAGAAAACGTGAACAGATTGTGTTGAAAATGTTTGCCAGATGATGTTTGATACATTTGAGCAGCGTTTGATTTCTATCGTAACGAGACGGATAGGTGTTCCAGTATCTGCGGAACAAAATAGTAAAGACAAACAAAACGCAATAAACTCACAAGTCCTTGGCGACTTCCATTTTTAATTCATCCAACTTTCGTGAAAACGAAATTAAATACTTTTTCACTTAACTCAGTCATTTTTGCGTGTATAATAAAACTGTTAGTAAGGAACCGATAATAATATAATTCTACACTTTAAGTATTTTTTATTTTCTAATTAATTTTTTCTTAATACTACTATTACACAGTTTTACATAGTTTTAATAGTACAATTTCATATGATTTAAACGAGAAAGCCAACTTTTCACCCTGCTCAAGCACGAAGCATTTGCCCTCAAAGGGATTTTGCAGGCTCAATAAATAAATGAATAAAATACAATTATTACATAGTCATGCGAAATAATAAGTGTACCGTCATGTAAGAACTTCCATTATTACTACTTAATTTTAGTGTTAATAGAAATTATTATTAATTAAATTTGTTCAAAGAATTAGTCGGCCCGACCGGGATTCGAACCCGGGCCTACTCGTTTACGCCCAGCTGCTCTGACCACTAAGCTACCGAGTCAACCAACCCTTTGAAAAGTTTTCACGAGCACACTATCGCTCCTTATATGTATATATAATTGTCAAGGTGACGGGAAAGGTGACAATTATAGAAATTATTATTGTTATTATTAATTATAATATGAATACACAATTAATCGTATTGATGATTAACTAATCTGTGGCGTGTTTTGGGAACCACAATTTTAGATATCAAGCACTGCACTTGAGAATGGATCTCGTTCAAAGGAAAAAGTTTTAATATTTAAAATTCACGATAAAAATCTATCGGAAGAGTTCAATATCTGTGTTATAGTTTAAACATATTTCCCGATTTGCGTACAGTCTATCTACTTATGAACAAATAAATATGTGGGGAATATCTACTTAAGAAGATCAGTATATGGAATGATGATATGAATGGAAAACACGAAAGTTAGCAATAATCCATTAGTAAACGTTATTAATTTTCAAAAGTTCTGTTAGGGTGAGCAAAAACAAATGCTGTATTAGTTTTATAGTATGGCGATTAATGATACATTACTCTTATCTACTACTTCAACAGTACGCTAAATATCAGTAAAGAGATTTTACTATTACGCTTGTGTTGATCGATATTATTTCTTATCAGTTTTCTCGGTAGAGACAAAAACAGCTGATCTGGCCACTTTCTCACAATATTTCTTGTTCATGTGAAGGTTTTGATAACGCGATAGTGAAAAATTGTCTCTTCATGATATGAGATCGTTACATAACTGAGAATGAATTATCTGGTCAGATATTTCTTATCAGCTCATCTTTACCACTAAAGAGACTTTTTTTTATTAATTACGGTTTTTTTAAGGCTGTTGGCGGGTTGCAATCGTTGCTAGTTTATTAGATTCTCTTGTATATTTGTTTTTCACTATTCTTATAAAATCAATCTTTTATTATTATGAATCTTCTTATGAACATGAAAAGAAACTATGTCCACAGCCAGGAAATTACCGTTATTATAAATATCATTGAATTTCTAAAGACATCGATCGTTTAATTGTTTTCCTCCTTTAAAGCACGCCTTGAATAAAGTCAGAGCATACGAAGAAACTTCAATAAACAATATTTTCGTATTAAAAAGATCCTGGATTTTCTGTTGGTTGGAAAAACAATAACCACTTCTCTTCGAAAAACAAATAAATTACTCTTCTATAACACTGCAGTGATTTACTTATTTTAACAAAAACGTTCTTCACGAATACTCCAGTTAATTACTGAATTATATTACACAATTCAGTTCTTCCCATACCAAGAATATAAAAAAGTTGATGTTAAATAACGCAACACATTGTTATATTTAATGGCAGGCCTCTTCCTTGGGGCCTTGCTGTCGAACGACGTGAGCTATGTAGTGAGCAGTGACGCACTGAGAATAAGAATTCAGAATGAATGCTTAGTGTGAGAATAGGCGGAATAGAACAATCAAATATTTGCATTTTTGAGTCATAATCTACACTGTTTCATTGTTTATTGGATTTTTCTACGTTCCTGAGAATCTCACAAGGCCGGAGGCTGCATGGTTTTCTTTTAATTGCTGTGCGCATTGCTAATTAGTACCGCGGTTTCTTCAGAGACAATTGTATAATTGAGGCGTTGACATGGGAAAGGTAGTAACTGCCAAAATCAAAATTTTTCAGGGAAAATACAAATTATGTACCAACACCAAACATTTCACCAACATTAATACAGAAACCGCTTCAAATGGAAGGCATACAGTCATGACAGTGTTACACATGACATTTTCGAAATCAGGAACAGATTTGTCCATGAAATATTACTTTCTTAAAATTCAACATAAAAGTCACACTTTAGACAATCTCGGAATTAATGTTATTTATACATTATGCACAAATTTTCCGATGAAATGCTTGATACTCTGCATCAAAGAAGTCCAAAATAGAAAAGAAAGTGTCTCTTTTTGACATCAGGGATGACTGGCCTTCTTTCAAGGCGTTGCAAGCACTGCAAGTTAGTGAGTGACGTTAATGAAATCTATCTTAAAAATTCTGTGCTGTGACATATCAAGGTCATTAAATGGTTGTCTTGTTTTTTGTTAGAGGAAAACCAGCTCTGTTGAGTCTAATCCTGTTGAGGGTGCTGATTTTGATAGAAGTTGTGTTCAGAAATTTTGTTTGTTTGCAACGTCATTTGATTAAATATGAACTACCTTCTCTGTGCCGATGGCATGGCCATTTACTACCTTCTCAATGAAGAACCTAAAAATTCAAATGTTTGGCATTTACGACCTTTCCCATGTCAATTATATCATTTTTGAAAGTCATGTGAAACGAAACGGCAAATTCAGAATCTTATGTCTTTTTACTCGGTAGATCAAATCATTTGCCTCAAAGAAATATCTCAAATAGTTGGTTTGGCAATCTAGTTTAGTTTTATTTGATATTCGATGCTGTTATAACTCGACCAAGCGAAGAATGAAGGCTGCGATTGCGGCGCGTCGTGGAACTAACAGCGAAAACACGGGTCTTCACAGTCAGTTTCGCTAACAAAAGTCGCCAAGAGCGTGTAGCGAGTTCAGAGACTGCTTCAACGGAATCACCATGGTCTCCTTCATAGAAGTTGTGAATCAGCTGATAAAATATAACTTCAGACACACCATGCAAGATTTGCACTAACTGTTTTATTTTTGTCCCTTTAAGTTGCTTGTTTTTACTTTTCACCGTTTTAGTACAAGACTATAATAAAAAGTTGTATTTATATTGAATTTTTAATACTTATTCATTGAATTTAAACATTTTGTATTCTCCTTCATTCATCTTTTTTTCCATAGGCTTTAGACGGTTTGTTAGGAATGCAATAAAGTACCAAAACATTAACTTTACTGTCATAAGTAACTATAATATTCTTCATTATGGTGGTCGTTACTTCTTATATAAAAAAGAATTTTATTTGATATATATTCTGAGAAACTACTTAAGTTAAAATAAACGATTTATATAAATGTTACTGCTCATCGAAAGAATTAGTTTCAAAATTTTGAATTGTTTTGCAAAGAAAAGTACACTTTTATGTCTTCCAATATGATGTGCAGACATGTCCAAATATAGTTAAAATATTAATTGGGAAGATACTATATTTGAAACAAAATAAATCGCGCTTTCTTTCGCAATAGTTTGGCACGGTCCCATTTTAATTTTGAATTGAGTATCCTTATATCTCTGTCTCTGTCGTTTTGGTTGTAAACACAGACGGTGGCGCACTCCTGTAAACATCATTCTCAACTTGGTCGAGCTATACTTGAGGTGATATCGAATGATGTTGGTATATAGGGCCCTCAGTGAATAGTTGAATTCGATATGATAATTTACTATGGAACACGGAGTTTTAAAGCATTCTTTTGCAACGTAATATGTCTGAATTTGATGCGTTGGCCGTTCCCTAAGTTTGTATCTCGTAGGTCCAAAGAGATATTATGGCTTTATAGAGAAGAATTTTATAGTATGGAATTATATGCGAGCGCTGATATCGAAGCCAGTAATATGGTTGAATCAGAAGCTATGCTTCTTTTCTCTTTTGTAATTCGTGATTTCGTAGAAATTGACAGTCGAAGTGAGAAGTGAATTTCTAGATATTATACTCGGTTGGCGTGTGAAATGCACGTGCGAAATGTGATGAAATTTAATGAGTATAAAATTTTGGGGTGAACATGTTTTGGGGATTTACTTGTACGTTTCATTCGCAATCTTGATTTAGGAAAGCACGAGCATCTTATCAGCAAAAACACCTTGTACCACTATCTCAGGCTTTTATTTTATTATTCATCATTGCTACGATTGTTCAATTATTTCAAACAATAATTATTCATGTAATCCTGGTATGAGTGTACATACGTCGAATTGAAATATTTAGAATCTAACGCCCACATTAAAAAAATTAAAAAAAAACAACAAAAAACATCTTTACCATCAATCGATCTTCCGGTGTCATGGCCCTAGAAGACATGGATTTGACTACAGAACATGTTAGAAGAGGTTATTCATTACACATACAGGAACAAAATTTGTTCAGTTTTTGTTTACCAGGGTCAGGCAAAAAGAGCTTTTCTCCTTTTCGAGAAAATTCGCCTTTTCCCGGCGCACGTTATTCTTTCAGATCGTAGGAAGTAAGGGGGAGAAGTTACTAAACAAACTGTTAAATCACCTGAGAAGCCATTTGGTGGAAGTTTTATCATTCAACCTTTATCTTTGCCTTCCCTATTTATCATTTGGTAACAAAACTTTTGTGGCTAAAATTTATATGTATGAAGAGCATCAATCTTCGGTGATTTTGAAGAGATATTTGGATGAATATTAAATAATCTGGAAAAATAGACTGAGAACGTGATGATTCATTATATTTCGTAGAGAAAATACTCGTATATGTTCAGTAAGGTCTGCAAGTTCAAGAAATATTTTTTCAATAATATGTGCTGTAATATGCTAATGATGAAATAACGACGAAACATGATGAAAAGAAGATCGTTGGATTTGTACAGCGTATTATTGCATAAAATTGCATACGTATGTAGCATAAAATCTTTATCGATATTTTGACAGAAATGAAAGTTGGGGAGGGAAGGTTTTTCAATAATGTCCGTCCACACCTGTTCGTCCGTCTGCGCCTAATATAAATAGCACACCGTGAGTAAACGTTACGGAGTACGCGTTACAACGTGCATAAACAGCACATCAGATTTTCACCAAAATGGATATTCCACGATCGATTTGGCCGAAGTCGAGGCCCTGTGAATTTGAAATGAATATTTTAATTTTTGGAGGAATTTACAAGAAACCATCAGAACATAGTCTATTTTTTTTTTTTTAATGGGTCTAAGCGAGTATATCGTTGAATGTTTGACAAAGTCACAAACAAAACGAGATGACGGCTTTGTGCACAGCAATAATAAACATCAATTCGGAAATACAATCGAATCTCGAAGCGGCTTCGGAGTGAAATATTTCTTCGACTTATCAAAAATTCGAGATATCAAAATAATACTTTCGTCACAACATATGAACTGTTTTAAATAGACACGGTTTAATATTATCGTTAAAGCATAAAATTAATGTTCATTAGTTATAGTATAATAAACATTTATTGTCAATAAGAAATATTGTGAAACAGATATATAATAAATTATTTTAAAAATAACTTTATGTAAATCAATCCCATCTGGTACTGCTGAGGTTTTGAATTCAAGAATTTCAAAGACTAATAAAGTCAGTATTTTTTCCTGTTTCTTGTTTTGCATTAGCCTTTGTTCCACGAAGTTTTCTAGTAAATTCACTGCACTAAAAATGTCCTCACCGACTGAAATCTGACACTGAACACAGCGCTGAACATTTCTTTGTGTTTATGTTTCTTGGGAATTGGCTCGGAGGGTCTGTATTTCGAGACGTAAAAACAAACTTTTTTCAGTCTCTTCGAGTTAAAAGTATGATTTTCACTCAGGGGAAGAAGATACTCTTTCGAGTTATCGAGAAATTCGTGGCATCAAATTTCGAGTTAACGACAGTCTTACACGTAAAATACGTATAACGCGGCCGGGAATGAAACAATTGCATCGACGTATCAAAAATTCGAGTTATCGAGGTTTGTGTGTAGTTGCGTAAACGCATGCTCCCGTCGAAGGCCTCCTGCTGGTGCCGTGGGTTGCGAAGGTCAGGGACTCCGCCAACCGAAGCGCTCCCACCGCGCGGGCGGCGCGGCGCGGCGCGAGGGCAATGGCACCCGCGGGGGCAGCGGCGCTGCTGCTCCGCGCGCTGCGACCGCCGCGCCCCTGGCGGAGGCGCCTGGGGCTGGGACGCAATGGGCGAGTATCTACAGGCCGGTCCTTTTGCTTTCTCGCCTACCACTTACGTAGTATATTGTAATGATGCAGCAAAAAACGACGATTTTTCTACAGAAAAACTTTTATTGCTGGGCCCTAGTGAGGAAAAACTGGATAAATCTAGTTCCTTGATGTCGAAAATTACTTTCTCTAATTCCTTTATGTCGAAAATTACTTTCTCTAATAAGTTGTGTAGTCAGAATTCATATTTTGTGGGTTTTTGGTACCAACAATTGGATTGCGGAGAAAGTCCGTCTATCAGTCCCTCAGTCCTTTCCTCCGTTCGTCCTATTCTCCCTCCATCTGTAACAAACGTTAGCGGCTAAACCGTACGCAGAATTTTGAGCGAAAATTGTAATTCCCAAGCAATCTGACTGATGTTGCGATTTCTTAAATTTAAAATGGATATTATGAATTTTGGTGATTCGTTACATTTTAAAGCTTTATGGACCTTTCAAAATTTTCTCAAGAATACGGCTCCAATTTTTACTTTATCGCATATTTCATACGTAATGTAGAAAAGTAATATAATGCTGCAGCGAAAAAACGACGATTTGACGATAAAAAATTGAATGTAGATCACTACACTCTTAAACACGTTGTGTAATCAGAATTCACGTTTTGTGACTCCTTGATACAGAAAAATTAGTTTACGAAAAAAAAACGTTTGTAGTGTACGTCTGTCTGTCTGTGAACAAAGTTAGCGGCTAAAACGTAAGAACAATTTTCACCAAAACTGATACTTACCAGTCGATCTGACTGATGTCACTTTTCCTTGAATTTGAAAGCGATGTTTTAATTTTTGGGGGTACTTTACATGAAGCCTGAAGGACATTTTCAATTTTTCTTAAATGGCTTAAATTATTTTATTAAACTTTGTCCTCGTATTGCGTAAAGGACGCTTAAAAAACGGCGCGGGCCACAATCTTGTTAAAATGTCTGAAATTTCGGAAACTGCAATAGTTCAAATTTTGCCCAGTGTCTTCTTACAACTACAGTATTGAAGACAGAGATTTTTCCTACGAATGAAATTTGTTCCTCAATATTATAAAACATTGTGTATTCCTCATTTAAACATATGTTTAAATGAGGAATACACAATGTTTTTCTTTTTCACGAAATGGGTTTTTGCGTAATTTTGAGTGGAATACGGACAATATTAAAAAAGAGAAAGATAGGAATTTTGCAATAACGGCTCCTAATTTTCACTTCAAACCATAGCTCCCGCCGGCCCTACGAGTAACATCTTTCACGCCACAAATGCCATGATTCAACGCCGCCCTACCCTCCACAGCTTCTCTGCACCCCAGCCGCAGAGGCTGCGCCGCGCCACTGCACTGCGGAAGCTGCAAATTGCCCTGCCCCCCCCCCCGCCCCGGGAATCCATCCCAGGCCCTTGGGCATGGAAAACAAGGACGTTCATCAGGAGCCATCCGGCGACCTCGTTGGATTCTGGCAACGCTTTATTTATGTGATTCGCAATTTAAGGTTTTGCACCAACGAAAGCACAGTGGTGTGGCGTTGAAGCGTAGGGTCAAGGAAAAGATTCCAGAAAATGTCCACTAAAAAACGAAAAGCTCTGCATCGAGTGGCAAATAAGCGAGCCAAATTACTTTTTAGCCCATGAACATATATTTGTTTGTTCACTCAATGTTTATTATATTTTATAATCCTAGATTAACTAATATGTTCACATGCTGATGCAAAAACAATATAATAACCTGAAAATGAGTATCACACTCGTAAATGGGGTTAGTTTTGCTGATATGGTTAACAACAGACTTCAGTGCAACAGTGCTTCAGTGCAACTTCTAGCAGCGTTTCATTTGCCATTTAATGTCCTACCATATATCAAGCTTAACGGTGTATCGCAACTGAAGTAATATCAAAGAAAATATTACCGGACTGAATATGACAAAGACATTTAACTGTCATATTTCAAAAGAACTAGACGAATTGCTTTCCGAGGCAACAGTAAATGTCTAAATGAAGTTGAAAAGCAATTAATTGATTTTTTCTCCATGTGTCATTTGTCTTGCTAAAGTTAATGCGTCTTATAAAGCCTAGGCTAATTAGAGAATTTACCAAGATCGAACAGTTAAAACTTTCGGACGATAAACAACACATGAGGATAGCATACAAATTCTGCTATACAAAATTATTCTTGCTAACTAGAAAATTGCAAAAGTTACATTTACCAGCACGTGTATGTATCAAAGAACGACAAAATGTGGTAGTTTCATTTCCGGCAAACTCTCTAAATTTACAAAACTAGCGTACCCGTGCGAGAACTCTCGCATGTTAAATCCCACCCTTTCCCTATCCATTTGTCTATCCGTTCCATAAAGGAGAGGAACTACTAATGTATTTACAGAATATCAAAGAAAATAACAATGCAATTGATGTTTGAAACAAATTTTCAATTAAAGTTTATTCAACATTATATAGAGATGTTCTTGGAACAATTCATACTTCTTTAAAAACATTTGAAGAAATTTTTCAATATTCCTTCAGAGTTAGCTTTTCGCTTTCCTTGATAGTCAAATAATAGAAAAGGTTTTTACTCTTGAGAAAGCCAAGTAAAGTGGTGCGAAAATACCGGATCGGGCAAGAACAAACCTACTCATTGCAATATTATTTAACTTTCCTTGATTTACTATGAAGAACCGAGTGGGTTTTGGAGAGTCAGGGTGCCATTGCTGGGGGTGAGAAAATTGAAAAATTATTTGTTTACTAAAAAGTATTGAATTATTTTCTGCGTCCTTACGTACCTCAAGAAAAACAATTCCGAGCCAAAAAAATAATCAAACTAATGTTTTCACCTTTGAGTACTGAATACCATTTGTTAGCATTAGAAACAATTTAGTAGGCATTAGTAAGCCCACTTCGGTACATGGGAATTTTGCTCAAACTATGTTTGCATTTTTAATATCTTAACGAACCGACACCTTGAGTTTAATATCAAACGGTGTTTTTTTTACAATTTGAGTTTGCAGTTGGGCGTTGGTGTACATACTTCCAGATACCGCCAACATTTAACTCGTACGTTTGGACTGCGATCGTCGGCAGTTGTCGGATGACTTGAACTATTGTTTCTATAATTTTAAATTTAGCTGTTTTTTAATTGATTCACGTAGTATTGTAGGCTAGCGCGTTTTGATTTTTGTTTTCCATTTATTTCAAGCTATTTTACTTTAGCTACTTCAAAAAGTTTGTTCTTTGTGTTGTGCCATAGCACAAGTTTTCCCCCACTACCTCTGCGTACCTGTGCGAGAACTCTCGCATGTTAGACCCCACACTCATCCCTATCCTTCTATTTTCATTTAAGAGGGAAAGTAGTTAACGAAACGTGTTTATTTGTTTAAAATCTATAAAGGTAACTTGCAATGTACTAACACAATTACAAATAAAAATAAAAAACAATGCAATTAATGTGTAAAAGAAATTTTCAATAAATATTTATTCAATATCATGGAGAATTTGCTTGGAACAATTCCCAACACTTACTTCAAGACATTTGAAGTAATTATTCAATATTCTTTGTCAATTAGGTTTTAGTTTTTCGTGATAGTCACAAAAATATTAGCTTTTTACTATTGTGAACGCTACGTGTCTGAACCCGTTGACTAGAAAATGTCATCGAATGATAACGAAAATATTGGTACAGGTAAAACACAAACACAGTCTTCACTCTTCACTGAACACCCACATCCTTCCACAATTAAGTACACAGCACTTATAGACCATACATAACACTACACGCATAAGAAACAATCTTCATAGGTGTAGGTATCAAGCAAATATAATAGTACTTCTAGTTGTTACTGGAGAGCAAATCTTGAATTAATGATTATGCAAATAAACCTCGTCAAACTGCACAAACTACGGTGTTGACAGAAAGCGTAAATAAAGATTGTCCTTCTAAGCGTGTCGCCACAAAATTGCTACCAGCAGGAAGGACTGAAATATTGAGGTGGTCTTGATAGTATTAAAACGTGGAACCGAAAAGTTAATTGAATGGATCGGGGAATGTCTCATCTTGTAGATTATGGTGTGAAAAATGTTGCCTTGAGGCCTGTGGCCTCAAAATTTTACTTTTTAAGGCTCTAAAACGCTTTGTTTATGAGTTATTTGCCGATATAGGTTGACATGTGATGCGGGTTGCATTTTACATGAATATTTCGATGCGGTTTTTTAAAGAAATCATCCATATTTTTAAAGTCAAAGTGGAATTCGTCAAGTCTCCGTGAAATTCTCTTTCTTTAGAGCCCTCATTTATAAAGATTGATTGCGTGTGAGAGCCGGAACCCAAAGGTATACTACTGAAATAATACAGGAGACGATATGCAAAAAGGGAACATTTCTTAACTAAAAATCTGAAGATTTTTACTGTAAAAATTCTGTTCTAAAAATCATTTCAAAATAATATATCAATAAAATTATCTTGATCTTCAGAAATGAAATGTTTTCCCTTGGGATCAGTTCAGCACTCTCCGCTTTTGCATGATCTTTAACTTCATACCATTTTCACCGTATTCACAGGAAACACCATTGCATCTCACAGAAAATAATGCAATTGTTAATTAAAATTGCACTTTTAAGGGCATGCTGCACCCTGAATCACTATATGCACTTATCAGGTATTGGATCAAATTTCCATAATTGATAGTTTTTTTTTACTTTCCCGTATACGTATGTATACACGGAGTGATATACGTAGTATAGGGAAAGTTATGTAATGCGCGAAAAAATGGCCAATTTTCGGCGGAAAAAATTAATTGCCGGGCCGTGAAAACGAATAAGTGCATAAAACTAGTTGCTAAATTAAGAAAAAAAAATCCTCTATCTCGTGGTGTGGTCAAAATCCATGATTTGTTGCTTCTTTATACTTAAAAATCGATTGACGGCATTCCGTCCGTCTGTCCGTCTGTGGTCAACGCTAGCGCCTAAACCGTTCGGTCGATTTTCTTCAAAATTGATATTCCCCAGTCGATCTGATTCTAGTCAAAGCTTTGTGATTTTGAAAAAGATTCTTTAAAATTTGGGGGTACGTTATATGAAGCCTCCCGGGGATTTTCAACATTTTCTCAAAAACGACTCCAAATTTTTTCTTTAAATTTCTTGTATGAATACAGAAAAATACACTTTTTAACATGGCATAGGTCCGATTTTCACGTACAGCTCTGAATTTTCGAAAATTGTGAAAGTTTGAATTTTTTTCTCCAACTACAAAATTGAAGATAGAGATTTTTTCTTCAAATAAAATTTGTTCTGCATATTGAGTTCTTTAATAAAGGTCATGTAAATGTTTTTCACAATTTTGGTAGTTTTCGTGCAATATTGCGTGCAATATGTGCAATTTTAAAAAATTACAAAAACAAGATTTTCTCAAAAACGGCTCCAAATTTTTTCTTTAAACTTTTGGTAGGGATAGTGGTAAATGTACTCTATCAATGACATAAAAGCCATTTTGGTCTATCGGTTGGTTTTTTCAAAAATTACCAAAATGTAATTTTTTTTACTTGTCTCTCACGTCGTTAATATTTACATTATCGGTGATTTTTTTACATTATTATATTTACGAGTATATATGCTTTAAATAATGTCAAGTAAAGTTTCTCGAAAACACTGCCGTTTTCTGTGAAAAGTAGCTCAAATTTCGGCATTTTCAGAAATGCTCAAACGTCATTTTCTCGTATCTGGCTGCAATTTTTTTCTTGAAACTTTTGTAACGGATAGTGCTAATTACACTCATTAGTATAGCGTGAAGTTTATTTTGAGTTTTTTTTGTTTTTTTTTTCCAAAATTATATAAATGTAAATTTTTTGAAAGATCTCTCACATCTTTAATATGCACATTATCCGCAATTTGTAAAGATGATTATATTTGTGAGTGTAAGTGCTTCAAATAACTTCAAATAAAGTATTTTGAAAACTCAAAAATTTTCTGTGAAAATGAGCTTCAAATTTCGCATTTTTAGTAGTGCTAAAACGCCATTTTCTCTTAAACGGCACATAATTTTTAAAAGAAAATTGCCATTTACGGCTAGGTTTTTGTGTTCTTTAATATTCTAAAATTAATGTTTCTGTTCTACCAATAGGAAACCGAAAAATTAAGAAAATGACAAAAAAATGTACTTTTGGCGATGATAGATGGTAGCTGGCAAGAAAGAGTATGTGGCAATTCCGAATAGCTAGCGAAGACCCAGGAAAATAGAAAACTAATACGGGAAAGTCTGTGCCATTCTGTTTCTGTTTTTTGACAAATAAATAAATAAAATAAATACGGTCATGCTTAATTTTTTCAAAATACGAGTAGTTTTTCTTTAATTTTGTGACAAACGTAATAGGCCGCTGTAAATTTACTGCGCTTCGGACAGCTGGATGCGTCGTAAATTAGAATGTGCAATTTTGTATATTATTTCTTTCTTCGTTTCTTACATTCGAACTTTGTTATAGACTTACACATTAATATTTTAGAATTGTTTATTTTGAAATATTTGAAATAAGTAAAAAGAATTAATAGCTCTCAGAATAGCGACAATGCAGGGTCTGCAACAATGGAATTCACTTTGCGCTCGCGAATATCTGTGAATTAATGTCATTGTTGTGACCTAATGGAGCTGTATGAAAAGGAGTTATAATTGTCTAATTTATGTTGATATTTGCAGGCAAATATTTAGTTTTGCACCAAATGCTGTACCATTTGTAGTGAGTAGAGAATTTGTTGCATGGTTTTAAAATACTCTTCCCTAATCATGGCCCAATGGAAGGCATTTCTATATTTCCAGGGTATCAGGCTTCTTTTTCCAATACAGGGTTACAAAACTTTTGCATTCTATTTTTGTGAAGTTGTAGAATTCACATAGTTCTGACAACACTGCAATGGAAATAGTGAGTTCCAAGCGAAGATGTTAGTAGCGCATAAAGTGCAATATTACAGTACTACTTAGCTGTTTCCTCTAATACGGGAAAGTAAGTGCTGTTGTAGCACCACTAGTTTCTAGTGAAATCCTGGTCGATCCATGTGGAATCTATTGTGAAGATTTCATTGCGGCATTTTCGGGAGTCCCCTGCCTCGTATTCCATCATCATCGTTGAAATCATCATCACCTGCAACCCATCTCACGTATGGCCGGCCGTATAAACTGCGTACTGATGTAATAGAATGCTGCGAATCATAATAAAGATTTTTGCCTTTCATTAAATTACCACAAACAGATCAGCGCGTCTCAAAATTCGTAAATCGAGAAAATAACATGATAATAAGTGAATGTGAAAAAACACGAAAAAATCATGTTTTAGGAATCCAGAATTGCACGTTTATGTTCTTGTGAGAAAAATATCGTTCTGCTGCTAACCTTTCGAAAGGTCACCATTAAGATGACAGAGCAAAATAAAACCTGAACCTATTTCTTTCTTCACATCTCACTGTAAACAACAAAACAAATTAGTGCCGTATTGATCTTGGACCCTGGGGTCGCGGGTTCGAGTCCCGCCTCGGGCATGGTTGTATGTGTTCGTCGTTTCACCTCCTCTCATCACAATATTGTTTCACCCTTTTACCATAACGTTACATCCAATAGTGATCGCTAATGACCTAGTAGTTGATGCGACCTTAAATAACAAAAAAAAAGTTTATATTGGAAGTGATGACATATAGGCTAAAGTGGTACTTAATTGTTACTAGTTGGCTTCTTAAGGAGAACAATAACTGATTATAGGCGAAGAAGTGTTTTGTATTATCATTCAATGAAAAGCAATCGTTTTTAGTAAGGTTTATGTTGACATAGAATCTCAAGAAGGTCATTCAAGATACACAATTCTATTGTACGATTAATGAACACATCAGTGGCTGAGTGAAGTGGATGACATGGCCGTCACGTCTCTCCCCCCTTCTCTCTCTCACCCCTCTCTATTCTCTCTCAAAACATGTTCAATAAAAACCACTTTATTTTGCGAGAAGGAAAGGATATATACGCACGTATATTAGGATTGTGTTTGCACATTTTGGAAACGCTCATCCTTGACATTGAGCACATACTTTCACACATTTGTCACTTTTTCTAATTGATAAATAAATCGCGACCTTGGAAAACTGCTGTTTATCCCTTTAGCGCCCAGACGCCTTAGTTTTGACACCATTCTCTCTCTGTTCAAAATGTCTCAGAACAAATGTTACAAAAATTCTTGAGCACGTAGAGTATTCGAATTTGACCACTTTTTACCAAAGAACTGTAGAGGGAAATTCCATACAACGGAGATACATGACATATGTCGCTGGTTTTCTACCGGGAGAGGTGGCGCAATGCATCAACTGTCACTGCAATGCCTCTGACCGGGAGATCCTAGAGTTCGAGTCCTACCGGTGAGAGGATTTTCGACAGTAGCTTGTCAGCTAGGTCGAATTTAGTCACTATCTGGAGGATAATTCCAGCGGCGGGCTGCTCTGTTCGGTAGTTTTCCGTTGTTTCTCCGATCAAATACCAGGCGAATACTCGACGGTGGGTCGGTGCCGGATTTCGCCCTCCCGCGGGGGAAGATCACCGCCACCTCCCGAGGAAAACAAACACTACTCTTACGGGACTAAGAAGTCAGTAGTTGGAGCGCCCGGAATAAGTAACAATCAATTAATCAATCACCCTCTGGTTTTCAGGCCACTCTTTGTACCCAAAGGTTCGGCAAGTCTCTTTCTGACATAGTCAAGGTGATTTCAAGAACCTGCCGAACAACTGTGCATACAGGATTGCTTAACTAGCAGCGGCAAATGTCACGCTTCATATGTCAAACTCTGTCATATGTGCGTATATAACTACCCACTATATGTAAGACCCCTTTGCCTTCTTGGAAGTTAGTAGCATTTATTCCTGTATAATAGACAAAGCGTATTGGTTGGTTTTTGGAAATTTATGAGAAATGACATAAAACCTTGTAAGCGTGCTACTCTGGCTAGGAAATAACCCCACAGTCCTGATTTAAAGAGATATAAAATGACTAAAAATTGAAGTTTGCTGATTATGTATTATGTAAATACAGATTATTGCAGGGCACATTATAATCGCGCCTAACTAGAAACGATGTGTCCTAGGCCCTTAAAGCCAGAGTTTGCGTGTTTCTAATGAATCACGACTTAAGGGACAGGTAAATTCTATGGGAACACGTTTTTTTGGAGGGGAGCGACGTGCAGTAGAGCGATGGCGCAATGACGAGGGACAATTGGAGTGAAGGTGCAGTTAATTAATTTTGAGGGATGGTAAAAATGTTATATTTTGAAAGACATGTATGATTTAAAGTGATATACTCCGATATGAATAACTGGCCAGAGCGATCTCTACTTGTACGAGAGAAATTGTTGTGTTTAGCAAAAGTGTTCCGCTCACAAAAGAAATGGACACGTATTATGATCTGCAGGACCAAACAAAAAGTAGAAATACATTTTACCATTCTAAGCATTTAATATGATACACCTTCCTTCTGCTCATCCTTTGTATTTGAAAGTGAATTAAGATTGCTCCTTCAACGTACAGACAATTTCTACGTACGATTTTGATCGAGAATCTTCAACATTGTAAATCACCGAGATCGTCAACTGTCTGTAAGTACGAACAACCGTTTCCTGACTCGGACTTGTAGGCTATTAATACCCAAATAATACCTATCGCTCCCGCTTTCAGTCTCCCTTCACTGGCTTCACTTCCCCATCGCTTGGGGCCATCGCCCAACGTTGCCCACGTCCGAGTGCTAGCACGATGAAGCGCAAGGGGCTGTGCTGACCCACAAAGTGTCACTACTACAATGGAATTAGAACAGAATCATACCATAAATTTTCTAGACTTAACCATTTTCATACAGAACAATAAACATAATTTTAAAATTTTTAGAAAACCCACCCAAACAGATCTGATCATCCCCTTCAATTCAAACCATTGCCATCAACGTAAATTTGCAGTATTCCATTCATGGATACACAGACTATTCAACATACCCATGTCACAATCAGATTTTCAAGAAGTTAATACCATTTTACAAATTGGTGAAAACAATGGATACAACCCTTCCACCATTATGAAATTCATAAAACAAAAAGAAATTAAATAACTAAAGAAGCCTTCCCTCAAAATATCTCCTCTGATAAGAAATTGTTCATAAGTATTCCATATATTGGACCCATATCCCAAAAGATAGGTAGAATATTCATAAAGAATGACATACAGGTATCTTATAAAACCCTTAACACCCTTCAGTCATTACTCCCCAGCAACAAATCGCCTTTACCCTTCATGGAAAGAAGTGGAGTTTATTTGTTAGAGTGTAATAGCTGTAATTCAGCATACATAGGACAAACAGGTAGAATGTTTACCTACAGGTTAAAAGAACATCTAAGATCTTGGAGACTCAAACAAGATTTCTCCACTTTCTCCAACCATCTCATCCAAAATAACCACTCTTTCGACCCAGATATCAACTTTAAAATCTTACATTTGGAAAACAAGGGTATTAAATTAAACGTTCTAGAAAATTTTGAAATTTTAAAACTGTACAAAAATACAAATAGAAATTGTCTCAATGAACAATCACAATTCAAATCCAGCCCAATTTTAAATTTATTTATTTGACTAGCTTTTATTTTTCCTCCTCCCTCCCTCCCTTTTCCTTCAGTCTGTTCCCGAATCACGTGCGATGCACAAGATGGCGGCATACTAGTCGTTGTACTGTTATAACATTTAATTATGAGTGTTTAATCTATGTTACTTGGGTAAGTACCTTAATTAATTTGTTTTCAAGCTCTATATGTTTATGTACATTGGTAATTTTCATTTGCTTACTTTTTACTGAATTTTCTATTGTAGTTACTGATGATGGGAAAACACTCCCGAAACATGTTTGACGAAATTTTCTGAATATAAAAAATTTCATCCTGTATTGATACCTCCTTATCCTTGAAATTTGTCACTACTTTGTTTGTCAGGGCTCGCGCCACTATTTTTGTTCTTTTTTTCTTCCGTGTTTCCAGCTGGTCGAAATCCCCGGTCTACAGCATCCGAAGAAAATGCCTAGATTCGGCCTTGGCGAATTACTTAACATTAATTACGGAGACACTTCATAAATTTTATTTTATTTTGTATTTCAATGAAGTTGCGAGGCCTGTTTACTACTGTGAATTAAAGGATCTTATAAAAGCAGGTAAGCTGAAAATTTGATGGGATGTAATTGAAATAAAAATAAACATTTTTGTAATTCATTATTTTTACTTTTTAATTTTTTATTTATTTTATTAGTTCAGTAAAACTTGTAGACCAATTGAAAAATTGTTCCTGATTGTCAGTATATGCTTCTTAATAATAAAACTTATCCAATTTTATTTATGACAATCCTTTATTGTTCACATTTGCACACAGAACACAACGTTTCGTAACTTATTTAGTTACATCATCAGGCTCCTAAATAACGGGATACAGAAATCAGTATTATTCACTGTGTCAAATTGGTTCGTTAACTGATGATGTAACTAAACAAGTTATGAAACTTTGTGTTCTGTGTGCAAATGTGAACAATAAAGGATTCTCATAAATAAAATTGGATAAGTTTCATTATTATTTTATTAGCTGTTCATTTATGAGCCATACCAGAGATAAAACAATAGCGTCATTAAGAAAGTCAGGCATTTGAATGCAAACTATGTGAGAGATGGTGGTGTTTTTTGCATTGTTAATATGGAAGGTGACAAACTGCAACACGTGTTAACTAATAAAAACATTTCATTACAAGCTTTATTAGGCACGAATGGGCACAAAAAGAAAGTTATTTCCAGACATTATGGTTTCAGGAATATTCTTGGGGGGCCGTAGTCTTCCCAAAAGGCCTAGAACTTTCGTTTGTTACCTTCCTTTATTTGCCAAAATTGATTCAAATATTTATTTTTGTTAGACTTATGTAATTATTTAAAAAATAGTATTGTCTAATATCATACATTGGTGTTTGTGGAAATTGCAACGCTAAGGGGACATACTATTACAATGCAATTCATTCCACGGATTAGGAATATCACATTATACAAATGATTAGAATTACAAAACTGTTCCTTCATACTGACCTTGAGTATTTAGTGCGGTGTGGCATGGATTCAAAGAGAGCCTGATATGCTGCTGGGGAACACACCTCGACAAGGATTCTATGCGTGACCACAATGCATCGCCAATGGCTGCAGGAGGGCCAGAACGAACAAGTTGCCGACCGATCATATCCCAGACATGTTCGATGGGCGACATGTCAGGCGAACGTGTAGGCCACGAAAGCAGTGGTACCTGTCGTTCTTCGCACAAAGCTTGTATTTTCCTCACCACACACTGTTGGCCATTGTCCTGCTGAATTATAACATGTGGAGCTGCTTGCAGGAGGGGCAGTACCTCGGTCATAAAACCTCCCTGATGAAACGGTTGCTGTTTAGATTGCCCTCATTACATATGCGGCGAGATCGCACATTGTATCCAATGGAGCCCCAAATCATCATACAGCGTTTGTCCACTGTAGCGCAGAACAATGCAGGCTAGTAGACTGCGATCAGCACGGAAGCCTCGAACACGTACGCGGCCATCGCTGTATCACACATTGAAGAGAGACTCGTCCGATTGATTGATTCGTGTTTCCGGGCGCGTCAACTTTGGTCATTAGTCCCGTAAGTGTAGTGCGCGTTTTTCTCGGGAGGTGGCGATGATCTTTTCCCCGCAGGCTGGCGAGATCTGGCGTCGACCTACAGTCGACTAGTGGGGTTTCCCCTCAACCAGGTATCTCCCATCAGCGGGGCACCGCCCCAGCCGGGACAAGCTGTAAGCTCCCGACCGGTCTCCCGACATGTGTGGTAGTGTAGTGCGTGTTAGTGTATGTGTGTAAGTGTAAGAGGAGAGGATAGGACAAGGAAGAGGGAGGAAAGATCGCGCGCGGTCCGTGGCCTGTTTGTTACTGTTCCGGGGCACTGTTCCGGCATTCGCCTGGTGTTGATCGGAGAAACCACGGAAAACTACCGATCAGAGCAGCCGGCCGCTAGAATTCTCCTCCAGACAGCGACTGAATTCAACCTAGCTGACGAGCTAGAGTCGAAAATCCTGCCGCCGTCGGGACTCGAACCTAGGACCTCCCGGTCAGAGGGACTGCAGTGACATCAGGTTGATGCACTGAGCCATCTCTCCCGGTGAGACTCGTCCGAAAACTCTCATTGTGCCACTCAGCACACCAGTGAACACGTTCACGTGCCCATTGCTGTCTGAGAAGTTGGTGGTTTCTGGTTAACGGAATCCGATGCAATGGTATGCGTGCCACCAGTTCAGCCCTTAGCAGACGACGTCGAACCGTGGACGCAGACATCACCACACCCATTGCAGTTCTCCAAAGTCGAGCCATTGTGGACGACGCCTTTCTGTTGGATACGGCCATGCGGACAAGATGGCAGTCATCTCGCGCTGTGGTCATATGCGTGGTCCAGTACCCGCTCGTCACTGTATACTAACCTTCTCTATCCACAAACGCATCACTGACATAGCAGCGCCCCGTTGGAGCTGCAATGTTACGGTATGACAAACCTGCTTTTTGGAGACCGATCATTTGGCCCGTTCGAACTCACTCAGATGCTTATATTCCGCCCTTTGGCGAGGTACACCGACACTTGCTTGCACGTTTCTACATTTGACAGCTCTACAGCGACTGTGGCGGAACACTCACCTGACCTGTCATGCAAAGGAGGGCGTGGCTAGGCTAGCGTGCACGCCATCTCAAATTTAATCACTTCGTATTTATAAACTGTTCTACTCATCCGTCCATTTTTAGGTGATTCCGACTATTCCTTCTGGGCATAGCAATTTTCATAAACGCCAATATATTTTTACGCGTGTATAAATTCGTGTAAATTTTTGTTGAAAAATTTATTGGGGGTTCAAATCCCGCGGGGTTCCTAAGCTGCTTCTGCATTAACTCACCGCTGACTTGATGTTCATCTTTAACGCCACCGTTCTAATATTACTAAACGTCGAGGTTAAATTTAACTGAAAGTAAAAGTCACTTTAATTTAAATGCGAAACATTATTTATTTTTCGTGCAAAACAATACAGTTTTACATAGATTTCGGATTTCTGCACTTTTCTGGCTAACCATGTTGCGAAAAGGGGACACTCAAATGAATTAAATCTCCAAAAGCTTTATTAGAAAGTTCGAATAGATCTCGTTTTGTAGAATTTCGTAGAATACTGCTTAAGAAACATAATTCCGGTGTTATCCTTTCAGGGGTACGAAGTCTGGTTTCAAAGACCGGTAATCCATCATTTCCGAATTATCAATGATTGTAATGTGTTTCAATAATCTGTTTTGAATGTCACAACTCGCAAACTTACATTTTTTCGTCGTAAATCTGTTGGATGCGAGGCTAGGGAGAAACTGCCAAAACCTATTTATCCTTGGCATGTTATACAAAGAGAGGATTTCCTAAGTATAAAAAAAATCACCAAGCCATTATTTGTTCAATAGTTATTGTAGTTATAATTCATAATTACTTAAGAGACAGTAAATCATATACTTAGACTACATGCAAACCGTGTTGAAGCAAAAATATTTATATTTTTATAATAAAGGTTAGAGTAAGGAAGTTTGCTAGGATTTGCCAGGATGGGGTTGAATCATGAAGCAATACACTAGCAAAATTAACAGTTAAAATTATGTTAACATTCAAGTCGTTTGGAAGATGCTGTTATATAATTATAGTAACAATATTTTATTTTAGAAAAGGGGAGAAAATTAATTATATCAATTTAGGAAACCTTCAAAGCAGGGCCGTGATAATAGCATTGGGGGCCCTTGGGCCTAGGTGAAATTGGGGGTTCCTATTCTTATGATCTCCCCCACTCCCAATTTCGAAGCTGAAATATAAATAAAATCCTATCAATTCATAATGTATTGTGTTCTTTTTAAAACTATTTTGAAAGTATTTCTTACTGTTTCAACTTCACATTTTTCAGAAAAAAATAAAAATATGTGTTTAAGTACGTAAGTATCACATTGAAAAATACTACAAATTAAATAGTTTTAATTTTTTATTGAATTGTATAATATAAAATTGAAAAGCATCAACAAGCACTATCCCGTATTATAAATATTATCGCGACACATCACTCCGTTATACGAATTTTTTGCGTATAGTTTAATCTTATTTCGCTTTTTATAGGTTTTTATTTAATTTTTTGAAAAAACAGTTTTAAATAATTTGTTTAAGAACTAAGGGAGTCCCTTGAACATTGGGGCCCCAGGGCCCGGACCTTTCAGGCCCGTACGTTAACACAGCACTGTCTCAAAGTACTTTGCAGGCACGTCATTTCAAGGATTTTTCAGTGCCAGATTTACCAATGAAATTAATACACAAAAAAATTGACATATCCGTTTACTTTCAACACAGGTTGCCTGATTTTACATGGACACCGGAGTGAGACTCGGTTAAGGATATGATTATTCTGGTCAAGTGATCATACATTATAGTGCGACCAGAACACAAATTTAACGCGTTCGGTTCCTTTGGAACAAAGTACAGGCGATACATATCTCTTTCCTTCTTACTGCACGTCAGAAGTGACAAAAACATGAGCCGATGTGGGCAGCGTGCCAGCTTCTACGCTGCTTAACGAGAGAACTTTTGGCACAGGACGACTTGTCGACGAGACGCGCATGACAATGCCAGTGGAGCAGTTAGGCCTTTCAGCGGAACTTAATACCCGTAATTGAGGGTGCGTAATTCTAAGTTTTGTGACATGAATAAGGTCGGAGGTTTTTTAGCTAACTCCCAGTGTCTGGGCGGAACAAGGCGCCCTGTGCCAAACGCCTTCTTGCCTCCTGCCTCCGCAGGCGCTGTTTGAATCCCCGTCAATTTATTCGAAACTTTATACAATACGAAAAGGAATTTATTTGTTAAGAATTTATACAATAAGAAAACCGAATCCCCTTCTCAAAAAAGAGAGATAATTTTCAGATTGTGAATATTAAAGTAAATAGCAATTTGGACTGGATTTACAGCTTTATCATAGTATTGCCCATCATCACTCATTTCTTCAATAGTTAATCTTTCAAAATCACTGTTTACACCAGGGCTTCAAAATATGTTTGCTGCAGATAATAATGCCGAGTAAAAAAATGTAAATGAAATGTTAAATGCTCACATGTGTTAGTATAAACTACAAAGAGCTTCCGCCAATTAAGATTTTATATTTGTTTATCGTGTATTATTTTATCCGCACACAGAGGTAGCGTCATATGCACTGTACGTGATGCAGAAATCGGGAGAAAGGACAAAATTAATTTTATTGGTT
This sequence comes from Acheta domesticus, assembly GCA_031308135.1. NCBI lineage: Eukaryota > Metazoa > Arthropoda > Insecta > Orthoptera > Gryllidae > Acheta > Acheta domesticus. Next base: position 73,607,029 of record JAHLJT010002406.1, on the reverse strand, counting down.
GTAACAGCTTTATAACAAGCCCGAAAAGAAATGCAGCCGGCTATCATACCGGCTGCATCACGCAGAAACTTAAATCAGTGTTTGCCAATTGGAGAATAAATTCTGTCAGAGCACTGTTTCCCTTCCGCGAGTAGGCCTCGGAGAAGGGGTGCGAGCAAAGGGGGGAGGGAGGATGGGGCAGACGGCGGTCGCCGGTAACTATGGTCCGATTAAAATAAGTTGGTGATCGACAGTTGTGCTTCTGCTTCATACAGAATGAGTATATGATTTGGTTACTTTTATAAACATTTATTTCAAGTGTTTATTTTGTGTCCCGGGAACATGTGCTCAGTGATATGCAACTTGTCAACATCACACCTTTCCATTCGAAACTGCCAATTACCAACTTATTTTAATCGGAGCATAAAACCTTGGAAGTGGACCTTGGCTGGTGTTTCAGGCAACATCAGAGGGAAACCATCTACATTCGTCAATTTTCTTTCTGTTTGGAAAGAAAGATTTCCTTTTGCAGATACTGGAACAAGGGCGAAGTGTTTAGTATTGTTCGAAAGAATTGCAATATGTTAAAAAGTTCAATCTACGTAATGTAGAAACACAGAAACCTGCGAGAATTACACAGACATTAGACAGACCCACAGAAACCTGCGAGATAAAAATAAATTCTGAGAATTGACATAACCCACATTCATGGGATGAGTAAAGGAATGTGCAAATTGAAGATTACGGAAAAGATACTGCAAATCACGAGGATTTACAACAATCTCAAATAAAACTGTACATAAAAAATAATCAAGCCTGGGGTCGAAATTCCCTCACGTGACCCCTACCGGGTGACCCTACGCCCATTTGTTATCTCTTTGTTAACATTAATTATTGCTTCAGAACGTAATAATTCGTTATATTATATACCATTGTATAAAATATTATTGTTCTAAAATTTTAAAACTATTTATTCCAAAAATGTTATCTAATAGAAGAATGGAAGTGGAATTAGAGTACTGATTATGATAGAGTCGGATATTGCACTGAATTATGAAATCATGTATGGTCAATTATATAATTATTTTTATTATTATTAATCATAAACATTCTAAATAGTATTTCCATTTTAAAAACATAATTATCGATTTTACAAGTGAACCTTTTCCCTCCGTTTCCGCAGCATCATTGGAACACTGTGCGCCCGCCGCCGCGTCGGGCTCTGCCTTTGCTCCGCGGATCCGTGCGGAGCAGGCGAGCAGATTACTGTGAAGTCAGAGAGCATTGAGATGGCAAGCACTGACGTATATGGTCCACCGGGACAAGGCAGGCAGTGCGCCACGTACGAGTGCGCTGGCATGTTTTTTTTTAATTTTTTATTTTTTATTTTACATTTCCTCCTGCAGCGAGGCAGGCGCTTTATAAGAGTGAATAGAACGGCTACATAGCACGCGCAGTTCTAAGAGTTACAAGCTGTGGAGCGAGGATACTGCCATTGGAGACCACAATAATCAATAATTATTGTATTCGATGAAAATGGGGAAATAGGGATATAGGTTACAATTATACGGAGAAAAAATTTACAGAAAGTAAGTTTGGGAAATCATGCGCTTCTTTTTAGGGCGGTTTAAATTTATCTTTAATCGCGGAATCTAGATTTGATTCTTCGGCATTGGTTATAGGTTTTTCTTAGGTTGAATATGGAAGTTGCAGGGGAGGATGATAAGGAAAGGAATAATTTATTTGATTGGAGATTGATATAATGATCAATCGTGCGAAGAGCAAACTCGGTGTGCAGTTGTTTGTTTGATACGCATAGGGATAGCAAAAAAACATCGATGTTTTTCACATGAAACATCGATATATTAACATCGATATTTTGCTTTCGATGTTTTCTTCACATCGATGTTTTGTTGCAAAAACGTCGGTGTTTTTTAATTTTTTATAGAAACGTACGGCGTAGAGCAATCCACAGCAATATCGACGTTTTGCGTCATTCTCTTTATAACGCTGCACATTTCGCGTGAGCAATCTGAGGAAGTTTGGGAGTTTCTCGTGTTATGAGTGTATGTTATCGCTAGGCGTGTCTGAATTGACTGTAGTGTTAGAATCAGACGTTTGGACAAGTGGCCATCAGACGTTTTGACAAATCGTGAACCAGAACCAGACTCACTCCACTGAATCCAGGGAAGTCCCACAGTAACATGTGATGTGTGACCAACCACTGCTTTCCAAACTGGCACGAGTTTCACCAATTAAAAATGGATAGAAAATTAGCATGCTTATTACATAGGCCGACGTCAGTTTAGTTACAAAAAGGAAAACCACTAATTCCGACTAATTTCAGGATGCTGCATTGGA